>CM064579.1:2122032-2481335 GCA_032716605.1 Paralithodes platypus | reverse complement strand
AATTGACTTTATAGGCAGGTCATTTGACCATAAATCCAAAGAAGTTATCCTAAGTCTTTACAATTCCTTAGTCCGCTCCTCTTCCGGAATACTCCCTTCAATCATGGTGCCCTAGTTTACAAAAATAGATATAGAAAAGCTAGAACGAGTTCAACGTTGAGTGACCAAAATGATACCTATCCTAAAGAACAAACCATTACGAGGCGCGTCTTAGAGAATTAAATCTATTTCCTCTAACCCAGTGTAGATGAAAAGGCGACTTAATTCAAGTTGGTTCACAAATCCTCAAAGGAACAATACGACAATATGAATAGAATGTTAGTACTTCACTTTTCGGACAATATAATTGAATGCAAGGAAACGGTTGAAAAAGTATTGGTAAAATCTTTTAACTCACACGAATCTAAGAATTTATTCTTCAATCGAGTTGTCAACTTATGGAATGGGCTTCCCCGATACGTTATTATAGAATGCCAGCACCGTTGATTCTTTTAATATTCTCATAGACAAATATCTTGCCCTCAAACCCGCGACTGACTGCGTTTGTAAGATGAATAACTTATATTTTATTCCCCCGCAGATTCATCAAAGAATTTAACTGTGTATATACAGTATATTACTAAGACGATACTTCTTTTTTTCCCCAGCATGATATGAAAGAATCACGTATAACTGTGTTATGTTACCTATGTGTATGCCCCGACAGAGGATATACCTAGAAAGAAAGAAAGAGGACGTTCTGGATGAATGTGGAGAAGGCCGTGCCTGGAGAAGTTTGACAAGAACGAATAGAATATTTCTGAAATTGGGGATTATTGAATGGTATAAGGTGGGTGATAGGAAAGTTGGAGGGTAGTGGGTGGGGAGGGTGGGGGGTACCATCAGAGGTGAATGGGAATGGTAGGGCACTTGTGACGTATGTGTGGGGAGGAGGCTGTGGATAGCCAACACCTTCTGTTCCCGACACAGAATGAATCCACAGGTACACGTGGAAACGGATGTTGACTGATGAAGGATAAGACAGTGGTGGAAATCGAAAGTTATTGATTGATTATGTATGTGTGGGATGAACGAAATGGAAGAAATATGTGATGGATGCTAGGGTGTTATAGGGGTATTGGAGGGGGTCTGTCTGATCATTATGTAGTGGTGTATTTAAGGTTAGGAGGTTGTTAAGGACCTGGCACTACGAAATAAACAAGTGGCACTTAATATTGGACTAGATGATAGGCTATATCTGCAACAACGGTTAACGTACTAATTCCAAACCCTCGAAACTATTACGGCCGGTGAAACAAAACACGTAAACCCCTCCCCCCCCAGAGTTAATCTACTGGATAACGTGGGTATCAATTAACTGCGGTGTTTAGTGCACTTTCATACAAAGGCTTTCCGGTGACGGAAAAGCCTACTCGCAACAGGAGCGTACTTTACGTGAATAACATGCTCTCAAGTAATAACAATGCTTAAATAAAACTATAACAAGATTTAATATAGGAGTTATATGTTTACGCTAACTTTAGTTGTGAGGACTGAACTCAACACTAACACTCTTCAATTGCTCTATGAAAAACACTGGAAGTCTAGTCCTACAGCAAACAGATATGGGAATCGTCTGAAAACATCTGATGCTCTAAGATGCTCGTCGAATATAGAACAGAAATAATGCAGGGGCAAGGACACTCAAAGCGTCCTTCTTAATACACCAACAAGTAGGATACATATATATAAAAAAAAGAAACATGGGAGTGCCACAACTCTGTGACCGCACTAATAGGAGAGCCACTTAAAACAGTCAAGTCCCTTAGCCAAAGTAACAGCCAATTCTGGGTTGTGCAACCATGCCAATCAAACCTAGGCAAAAAAAGAATACGTGAATAATTCCTAAAGCATGCGCAGTTAAAGTTTAATAAACACAATGCCTGTCTTTATTACTAATAAAGCTCTAGCAGCGGGCATAAAAGATACAAGGAGGCCTAGGCAGAGCGCAAGCATGCCGGTCGTAGCCTTCTGTCTCCACCTTGAACAACCAGATTGTCCCTTATGTTACGTTAAGTGGACTAGGAGGCTCTCTTGGTAAGTCCCCGATCTCAAGTATCTGGTCTTACCCCCCCTGGCGCCTCCAAAAAGGTCCAACAAAATGATGGTAGCAAGCATACAAGTAAGACGTAGGGCAAAACAGCCCTATTCGCTCTGTATACTGCTTATCTCCCGCAAAGGAAAAAAGGTATGCACACAAGGGTTACAGGTATACCTGAGCTCCCGTCGAAGTCGTACAGGCTCTGACTTGCCACATACATAACTCCGGAACAACGAACCAAAAGATACCCTCCACTGTCTAGCATTAAATAGTCAGGAAAGAACAACTCAATAATTAGAAGCACCCAATAATAATAATGACTCCATTGTTGACTATGACTCCCTAATAATCCCCTAAAGTAGTGGCAAAAACAATATATGTGGAGAAACTGGTGCCTGGTAATACGAACTGGCCGACTATGGAAGTCGCTATGCAGACACCAGAAGGGATAAGTAACTGAATAAAGACAAGAAGTATTGGAAAAGAAGAAAAGTTCAGAGAGAGAAACAGTAGTGAAAAGATGTTTAGATTTGGGGGGACAGATTGCAAGGGACAGTCTAGGACCAAGCACAACATACGCAAGCTCTAAGCGAGACACGTGGGTAGGGAGCCCCCCAGCCACCAAGCTGAGACAAGCGGCCCCACCAATCACAGACGACTACGTCATGAAGCGCAGGCGCATCATATGACGCGCCAGGACAGCACGACCAATCACGAGCGTGGGAACCTTCCGCCCGAGCGAGGAAGTCACACATACATACACACGCACATACTAACCACCTCGCTGCTCCTTCTAGCTCTCTCCCTCCTTGCCAATTCACACTACATATCTTATACTCTATCAATGATATAAAATAGCGAATCTCCAAGTGTCACAGACAAGAATAAAGACCGACCACTGATATGTCTGTGACAACATGAACACTAAGAAAGAAAGAACATCGTTCTTCGATTATTATAGCCCATTATTTTCACTGCCCTGGTTAGCGCTAGCGAGTAAGAGTACATTCTGGCAAGGTGGCCAGCATAACAGGATACAAAGAAGGTTGGGTGATGAGAAGCTGGAGGGAGGCGAGAGGAGGGTGGAATGGTGAGGAGGGTGGAGAGGTTTAGCAGGAGGGAGAAAGTCAGGGAGGAGTACAGGAGAGCAGTGGAAAGATGACTAGGTTGGGTTCGACCTGGAAGTTATGGAGGAAAGTGGAGGAGATGAGCAAGCGTGGTTTTACGATGAGATCTGTACAGCATGTGAGGATGTGTGTGGAGTGAGGGAGAAGTAGGGAGGGGAGTGAACGGTACAGCATGGTGGACAGAAGAGGTAAGAATAGCGTGGAAGAAAAGAAGAAGGCATATAGAGCGTGGTTGGGTAGTAGAGGGAATGAAGATTTGAGAAAGACAGAAACGAGCGAGGTACGTGGAGAGTAAGAGGGTGGTGAAGAGAGTATAGAAGGAAAGTAAGAGAAGAGTAGATGAGGAATTTGGAAGGAATCGAGTGTAAAATGGAGGGAGAGTAAGAAACTGTTCTGGAAAGAAGTCAAGAAAGTTAGGGAAGGTAGCAAGGGAAACAGTAAGGGTGTGAAAGATAAGAATGGGAGAATGCTAGCTGAGAAGCATGAGAGTCAAAAGATGGAGGGAATACTTCAATGAATTGCTAAGTGTAAGGAATGAAGAGCCGCAAAACATAGCTGGATATGGTATGGGAGGGAGAAGAAGAGAATTAGTGGAGGAGGAGGTGGGGATCAGGAAGTCAGAAGTGTGGGAAGCCATGAAAAGAGTGAAGTTGGGAAAAGCACCAGGAACAGATGGGAGTGTGTGGGGAAATGTTGATGTATGGTGGTGAGATAGTGATAGAATGGGTATGGAAAATGTGCAAACTAGCATGGGAGAAGGGGAGTGCACCCGATGACTGGAAGACTGGCATAATAGTCCCCCTATATAAGGGCAAAGGGGAAAGAGGAGTGTGTGGTAACCACCGAGGAATATGTCTTCTAAGCTTAGTAGGGAAGGTATACAGTAGGGTAGTGATTGAGAGAGTGAGAGTGAGAACGGAGAAATGGATAGGCGACGAGCAGGGAGGTTTTTAGGAAGAGAAGAGGATGTGTAGATCAGATTTTTACCCTGAATTGTGTTGTGGAGAAATATCTGGAGAAGAAACAAAAGGTGTATGTTGCCTTTATGGACTTGGAGAAGGCCTATGACAGAGTGGATAGAGAAGGTTTGTGGAAAGTACTTAGAATATACGGAGTAGAGGGCAAGTTGCTGAAAGCAGTGAAGAGCATGTATGAGGGTGCAAAGGCGGCAGTACGTGTGGAGAGTGAGCAGAGCAAGTTCTTTGACCTGAATGTTGGTTTGAATCAGGGGTGTGTGATGTCCCCGTGGTTGTTTACTGTATATATGGATGGAGTCATGAAAGAAATACTATCAAGAGCAGTGGATGTTGGTGTATCGCTGAAAAGGGAGGGAATTGAGTGGAAGCTACCTATACTGCTGTTTGCGGATGCTACAGTTCTGATGAGTGATAATGAATGGGAGTTGCAGGGTCTGGTAAATGAGTTTGGAACAGTGTGCGAAAAACGGAATTTGTCGGTAAATGCGGGGAAGAGCAAGGTTATGGTCTTCGAAAGGGGTGAAGTCACAGAGTATGAGGTGAAGCTGAACGGTCAGGCTATGGAGATCGTCAACTCTTTTAAGTATCTGGGCAGTGTGTTGAGTAAAGATGGGACTATGGATGAAGAAGTGCGGGAGAGGGTACAACAAAGGAAGAGGGATGTAGGAACGCTAAAAGCAGTAACAAGAAATAGGGTGGTCAGTATGGAAGTGAAGAAGTCCTTGCATGACAGTGTGGTAATCCCGACACTGACTTACGGAAGCGAAGCATGGACGTTGGTTGAGAGACTCAGACCAAGAGTGAGAGCAGTGGAAATTAATTACTTAAGGAGTGCATGCGGAGTTTACATGGAGGGATAGACAGACTAATGAGGAAGTAAGAAGGAGGTGTGGTGTGGAGGTAGATGTGCTGGAAAGTGTGAAAAGGAACAACTTGAGATGGTTCGGCCATATGGAACGTATGGAAAGCGAGAGAATGACTAAGAGGGTGTACGAGAGCGAGGTGGAGGGACAGAGAGGGAGAGGTAGACCGAATGAGAGGTGGAAGGGTGGAGTGAGGAAGTACATGAACGAAGGCGGTGCTGGTTGGGGGGAGGGGCGTCGACTGACTGGGGACAGAGGTGCATGGGGGCGGTTCGTTCGTGGCCACCCCTTCGGGGATCACGGCGTCAGGCAATAGATAGATAGATAGATGTTACTAACCTCATCTGTCCCCTACTAATATCCTAATCCTGCCACGGACATTAGCTCCAGGGCAGTAGTTTCCCATTCCAATTTTCACTATACCACTCTAAACCACTGTTTGGACATTTTATCCTCAATGTTTTGGAAGACAAGCAGCCTAGAGGGGTCACTAGATCTGTTTGTTGCTTGATTTCCTTTGTACTCCTCTGAGTTGTGCTCTATACTTGTTAAAAGTCTGAGCCTAATAAAATAACTATGTCTATGCTAACACAGGCTGATAGCAGCTTGGTTAGGGAGGAACCACGATACAATTCTCTCCGTCGCTATGGCCGAAAAAACCTTTAGGATTCTGATGGATTCGAACCCTCACCCCGGCCCTTGCGGTCAGCGCGAGACACAGCGCCTTAGACCACTGGACCACAGCGACCCGTATATGTATACTGTAGATGTGTGTGTGTGTGTGTGTGTGTGTGTATGTATGAGAGAGAGACTAGGGCAGGAAGGAAGGCCAGAGCAAGTAATAAAAAAGCCCATCAGAAAACTTTAATGAAACTAAAAAGAAACCAGGAAGGGACAGCGATGGAGAGCAAGAGCAAGAGCAAAACCTGAGAGAGAGAGAGAGAGAGAGAGAGAGAGAGAGAGAGAGAGAGAGAGAGAGAGAGAGAGAGAGAGAATGAGTAAGTACGGTAAGTGTAATAATAATGTAATTATACATAAGAGAGAGAGAGAGAATGAGAGAGCAGAAAGAGATAGGTATAAGCAAGGCAGAGATGTATAATCGGTTATTTCGAGCCGAGCCTGGAGTAGTCAACAGGTTGAATTTGGTTGCCACAAGAGCCCAAAAGTGGCGCATCAGCATCTAACCTCCACAGCCAGGAAAGTTTTCGGAATCAAACCAGTGCTATTAGGCCAAGTGTTTCGAGTACAGTGAATCAGTGAGCTCGGCCACTGTAGTTGTGTGTGATTGTGTGTAATTCGCTTGCTTGTTCGTCAAGGGGAATCCACGCAATGCGAGCTAAGCTCATTATTATCGCGCCTCCTTAACTGGGAATGTATTGCGTGAAATGCATGTTAAGTATTTATGTGTCGTTGGAATGGCTGTGGATGTGAGTGTAGTCTGTATTTTAGCCAATTGGCAACATCTGGAAACGAAGGCTTAGGGTTAATCTGTACGGTACCATTCTCACTACGGTACCAGTCTCATCCGAAGGCTTAGTTTGACCAGTAGCTTAGGTTGACCAGTACGATACCCATCTCAGCTTGTAACCGATCACCAACCCCAGATGGGACGTCACAACTTCGTCCACTTATACCAGGTTCCTATTTATACTGCTAGGTGAACAGAGGCTACACCGTTAGGAGACTTGCCCAAATGTATGTGTGTGCGTGTGACAGTGTGTGCATGTACTGATTGTGTGTCCAACCTTCATCTTCATCTTGTTATCTCTCTCTCTCTCTCTCTCTCTCTCTCTCTCTCTCTCTCTCTCTCTCTCTCTCTCTCTCTCTCCATACATATTATTCTTTAGCATATTCTTTACCATACATATTAGCTTCACAGTCTTCTCTCCATATTCCTCCATTTTTCTCTTCCTCTCCTTTAATGTTGCCAGCTCTCTCTCTCTCTCTCTCTCTCTCCCAAGATAACCTGGAAGAGAGACATCAAACTTGCTACTCACACCCAGACCCTTTTTGACCTCACACTCGCTTTCGTTTTTTATTTGTGCTTATAGTTCATGTCTTATTTTTCTCTTCCTCTGCTTCTACTATTCTTCCTTTCTCTCTCTCTCTCTCTCTCTCTCTCTCTCTCTCTCTCTTAGTTCATGCATTAATTTATCTATCTCTCTCTCTCTCTCTCTCTCTCTCTCTCTCTCTCTCTCTCTCTCTCTCTTTTCCTTCGTTCCTCTCCCCTCCTTCATCCTGTTAAAGGGAGATTTGTATTTATTTCTTTATTCATGTGTTTATTCATAATTTTGTTTTTGTAACAAGCAGCCTCATACGGATTAATTTATATGTTGTTGCTTGGTTTTGTTTTGTTTTTTGTACTCTTTTGTAAGTGAGCAAGTAAGTGGATGAGAGAGAGAGAGAGAGAGAGAGAGAGAGAGAGAGAGAGAGAAAGAGAGAGAAAGAGAGAGAGAGAGAGATTTCAATACTCTTATAACTTTTTCTCCAGTTCAATTTCATCTCGCAATATTTTGAAGTATGTTTGTGTTTGATAGTGTGTTTCATTACGTTGTTCTTCTCCTTTCCCCTCCAGTTTTTCATTCGTGGCGTGCAATTCATGATTATTTTCACATTCGCTAATTTTTTGCTTCATTTCACAGATTTATATGTATTTATCCATTAATTAATTAATTTATTTATTTACTTACCCCCCCCCCCCCCTCCCCCCAAAAAAAAGGAAAACTGGGGTAAGTACCAAAGCACGTACATACATACTGTACATACATACTGTACATACATACATACACACACACATTTATTTATTCATTTATTTATCTTTATATATTTTTATTTATATATATATATTTAGTTATTTATCGTTATCATTACAGATTTGATTTATTTTAGTTTCCTCCTTAGACCTCACAGAGAGTAATCCAGCTTACTCTCGCAAACACTTCCTCCTCCTATTAATTTCACTACACTTAAGGGTGTGGTAGTCGTTTGTGCTGGTCCCCCTTCTCCCTCATGTTTAGCATAATAGTTGTGCGATTTTAAGACGTTCATTCAGTTAGTTTTGCGATTTTGAGATCTTTCGCCTCATTTCTTTGTCAATGTTTTGGCTTTTCGTGCAATTTAGGTGTCGAGTTTTTCTTGGCGAGCGACAGTGAGCCTGTACTTTTAGAAGGAAAATTTTCCTAATGAAAAATGTACATTCTTATCTTGAAAGGGGGTCTAGGGGTTGTTTTTTTAAGCTTGATGGAGGTCTAGCGAGGAGACTCAGAAATAAATAAATGAATACATAATTATATAGACCAAAAATCAAGCATTACCCCTTCTTTCCAACACACCTAAATTACCACTAACGTACCTCAATTTTGGTTCTGTGTCACTCTTTCGGCCTTGAGATGGACACTTGTTACAGACACCTTAGCCTTTTGTCTCCTTCCTTCACATAGAAAAGGAAAAGAAAACTCTTTATAATTTATACCCCATTCACCAAATATCCCCAAAGGTCGAATAGAGGCGTGGGGATGGGGGTGGGGGAGGGGGGTTGAGGTGAGAGGAAAAATAAGAGTTATCTTTCATTCTTTCTCTTTCATTTCTCCCTAGCACTCCCGAGGGATTGAGGAAAGTGGAGCATAGGAGAGAGAGAGAGAGAGAGAGAAAAAAAAAAGAGAGAGAGAGAGAGAGAGAGAGAGAGAAAATACATTTTCCATCAGAAGGACTTTAGAGATATGTAGGGCATTATAATACAAACTGTATATAGATAAAAACATATAGATAGATAGATAGATATATAGGCAGAGAGAGAGAGAGAGAGAGAGAGAGAGAGAGAGAGAGAGAGAGAGAGAGAGAGAGAGAGAGAGAGAGATAAGACAAATATCTCTTGGCTGGAGTCAAAGGGAGAAATAAATGAAGGGTAAAGATGGTGTTTAACGAAGAATGAACGTGATTGTCTCCAGAACCAATACCTCCCTCCCTCTCGCTCACCCCCCCCCCTAATATATATATATATATATATATATATATATATATATATATCTCATCCTCCTGTTATTTCACTGCTGGAAACAACACCGAAATTACTTCTAGCGCACCTTGATTTTGACCCTGTATCACTCCTTTATCCTTGGTGGGGGGGGGCGGTCATTTGTTACAGGCAGTTTTGCCTTATGTCTCCTTCATAAACATAATGCATGTATATACAGTAAAATATTATATATTTATTAGAAGTAAATTCTAATATTCATATTCCTCTTGGACAAGCTTGTTTTCACTTTCATTCCCCCTTCTCACTTAGATTCTTCTTTCGTTCCATTACACACACGCTCTGTATTCTCCCCCCCCCCCTCTCTCTCTCTCTCTCTTTGCCTCTGCCTCTCTGCCCCTCTCTCTCTCTCTCTCTCTCTCTCTCTCTCTCTCTCTCTCTCTCTCTCTCTGCGGCAATAGCATTTGTAGTTGCCCTGTCATGAATAAACCTTTTGTTTTCATTCATGCATACATTCACTTGGTAATGTTCCAAAAATATATATCCTCATTCCCACGCCAAATACTCACTACCAGAATATCTCTCTCTCTATTTATATATATATATATATATATATATATATATATATATATATATCTCACATACACACACACACACACACACACACACACAGACAGAGACACACACACACACACACACACACACACACCAGTCAGTAATTGGAACAGAGATCAAGTCCAGCCCAGGTACCAAGAACCAATTAAAAACACACTTAATTTGCTAGTGGATGTTTTTGTTGGTTTATTAATTAATTTATTCATTTATGTTTTAGTTTCCTCGCTAGACCTCCCTCAAACTTAGAAAAACACCCTCTAGACCCCCCCTCAAGATAAATTTTTAAATTTTTCGGTTGAAAAATGTACCGGCCGAAGGCCGGTTCCTCTTATAAATACAGTTTCGCTATCGGTCGCCAGGAAAATAATCAGCATCTAAATGGCACGATAGGTCTTAAAATTGATAAGGAAATGGAGCTAAAGGTGTTAAAATCGCCAAACTAATGGACCGAACGCCTTAAAATGCCAAAACTAATGGGATAAACACGAGGGAGAAAGGGGTCCATAAAAAACGACCCATCTCCCCTTAATTTTTCTACTGATCCTAAATTGGCAACACTCATGGTCCCTAGCGATAATTGGCAACTCCACCACAATAACATAAACAAAGGCTGTGATTGGTGGAGCAGCCAGCCAACCATCCACCACCAACGTTAATTACGACTAAAGGGGGGTAGGGTTTATATTTTGGTTTATTTATTTATACATTTACATTTTTTTTAGTGTCCTCGCTCGACCTCCATCAAACTTAAAAAAAAGACACCCTCAAGATCAATTTGTACATTTTTCGGTAGAAAAATTTCCCGGCCGAAAGCCGGTTCCTCTTATAATTACAGGCTCGCTATCTCACGCCAGGAAGTAATCGACAATAAAAAATATTAATAATAAGAATAATAATAAAAACAAAACAAAAATAATAATTATAAATAATAATAGTAATTAAAAAATAACAGTAGTAATAATAATAACAAAAATAATTATAATAATAATAATAATAATAATAATAATAATAATACAAATATATATAATAATTATAATAAAATGTGATGTATGCATTGAAAAGGATCTTCGACACAGGTGAACCCAGGACACAGAGCTCGGGATTACTGCTTCTAGATTCATTGTTGATGTGCAGCCCTGGCCAAATGAAAAGATTAATGGGCTTTATGAGATGCTGTTGGTGTTGTTGTTGTTGTTGTTGTTGTTGGTGTAGTTGTTTTTGTTGTGTTGTTGCTGTTGTTGTGGTTGTTGTTCAGGGGGTTTCAGACTATTTGATATTTTATGCTGTTGTAGTGTTGTTTTGAGACTATTTTAGACTGCTATTCTGTTGGTAGTGTTGTTTGTTGTTTATTGTTGTTGTGGTTGTATTCAGTGGGGTCCAGACTATTTTGAGGTTTGTGGTGTTGGGTAGTGTTGTTCAGAATAGTTTAGTATTTTATGGTGATGGTAATGTTGCTTTGTTGTTGATGATGTTGTGTTGATGTGGTGGTGTTGCTTCAGGGGGTCTCAGACTATTTTGATGTTGTGGTGTTGGGTAGTGTTGTTTTAAGATTACCGGGGCTTTATTAGATGCTGTTGGTGGTGGGTTGTTGGTGGTGGTATTGTAGGTTGTTGGTTCAGTTCAGAATACTTGGACGTTTATAGTGTGGTATGAATGTTCAGACTATTTGATTTTTGTGTGATGTTGGGTAGTGTTGTTTTAAGATTACCTGGACTTTATGAGATGCTGTTGGTGGTTGGTTGTTGTTTTATGTTGTGGTTGTTGTTCAGGGGGTTTCAGATTAATTAGATGTTTTGTGGTGTTGGGTAGTGTTGTTTCAGACAATTTCGACATTTTATGCTGTTGGATAATGTTATTTTAGATTACCTGGGCTAATGAGATGCTGTGGTGGTGTTATTATTATTATGCATTTTTTGTAAACTATTTTTATGTTTTGTAGTGTTGTTGTATGACTATTTTGGGCTCCTATGTTGTTGGTAATGTTGTTGTTGTTGTTGTTCAGGGGTTTCAGACTATGTTGATGTTTTGTGGGGTTGGAGTGTTGTTTTATGACTATGTTTGACATTTTTATGAGATGCTGTTGGTGGTGGTGTTCATTTGATGTTTTATAGTGTTGGTATGAATTTTCTGAAGACTATTTTTACTTTTTTGTGGTGTTGGGAAATTTTGTTTTAAGATTACCTGGGCTGTATGAGATGTTGGTGTTGCTGTTGTTCAGGGGATTTCAGACTATTTTGATGTTCTGTGGTGTTGCAGTGTTGTTTTAAGACTATTTTTGTGTCATTTGTTGCTGGTTGTTTTATGAATAGTCTGGGCTTTATGAGATGCTACTGGTGGTGTGGAAGTGGTTGTTGTTCAGGGGGTTTCAGACTATTTTGACGTTTTGTGATGTAGTGTTGTTTTCAGACTATTTTGACATTTTGTGGTGTTGGGTAATGTTGTTTTAATTAAGATTACCTGGACTTTATGATATGCTGTTGGTGGTGTGGAAGTGGTTGTTGCTTTTGTTATGCAGGATTTTTTTTAGACTATTTTGATGTTTTGTGGTGTTGTAGTGTTAATTTTAGTGTTAATTTTGTTATTCTAAGTTTGATGGAGGTCTAGCAACGAAACTAAGAAATAGAGGAATACATGAATTAATAGACCAAAAAACAAAAACGGCCCATCTCCCCTTAATGCGACTTGTACTGTCGCGCTAATAAGTGATGGCTCGGCACCAAATATAATTAATAATTGGTATCAGCATTGTCTAAAACAAGATGTATTCGTTTCGAGTGAGATATACAAACATGATCCTACACTTACCTACCCTATTCAACATCTGACAGACATTAATACAGTACAGACCGAGTCAAACGTAATGACAGCTGGAACAGGACTTATTAGTACCGTAAAATGGCTTAACTTCGGTTAAGGGGTTATACTTCGGACATTTCTTGATACAAGTATATATTAAGGTACAGTTATGGAAAAATGGCTAAGGTTAAGGTGTCTAAAAATCTGTGTGTGATAATCCGGGTTCGAATCCTGGTGGATAACATATATGTTTTCATTAATTTCATTGGAGGTGTTTGGTGTTGTGGTGAAATTAATAAAAAAATAGATTATGGAAGAACACCGCAGACATACTGGTTTTCCATAACATCATGTATTTATCCCATAACTGCAGTTCATTATGGGTTTTCCAGGATGTCCGAAATTATATCCCCGTCCAAAGTTACGTCATTTTACCGGTACCACTGTACGTAAATGCAGCTCCCAGATCCCTTGTTTGCGCGCAGGTCTTGCCAAGTGAACGGATTAAGGATGGAGGTACTCGCTTGTTATGGAACCCCTTCTCCCTCATGTTTAGACCCTTTAGTTCTGCGATTTTAAGACGTTCATTCACTAGTTTGGCGATTTTGAGACTTTTCGCTACATTACGTTGTCCATATTAAGACCTTTCGTGCCGTTAAGGTGTCGAACGTTTCCTGGCGAGCGATAGCGAGCCTGTAATTTTTGAAGGAACCGGCCGTCGGCTGTGATATTTTTCTTCCGAAAAATGTACAAATATATCTTGAAAGGGGGTATAGCGGGTGATTTGTTAAGCTTGATGGAGGTCTAGCGAAGAAACTCAAAATAGAATAAATAAATGAACAAGTAGCCAAAAAACAAAACCAAAACCAAGACAAGCACTAGCCCCCTAACTTGGGTTTACGAGATTTAGGAGTTGTGTTGTTCAGTGGTTTGGTTGTTGAGGTTGTTTGTTTTATATCGTTTAACCCTTTGTACTACCATAGACCCTTCTCAAACATCACAAAATCGTCTAAATGTAGCTAGAATAAAATGATTAAGACGTCGCCGATACAGAAGGGGTTAACTTGGGTTTAGGAGATGTTGTTGCCGGAGTTTTGTTGTTCAGTGGTTTGGTTGTTGGTGTGTTTTATTAATTTATCTGCGACGATTTCGCACTTAGATTAAGGGGGGTCACATGCTTTTTTTTCTCTTTCTCTCCTTTTCTGTCTTTCTCTGGCTTGTATCCAGTCGGCCCCATTCAGCCAACTGTTTTAAGACGTTTATCCCGATCCAAGTGTCGATTTCTTCCTGGCGAGCGATAGCGAGCCAGCTTTGCATGGAGAAATCCGGCTTCGGCGGAGAATTTTTTTTATCGAAAAATGTACAAATTTAGCTTTGCTGTCAAAATAAAAATATATACATGCTGGCTCGCTACCGCTCGCCAGGAAAATATTGACACCTGGTTGGGGGTAAACGTATTAAAACAGTTGGCTGAATGGGGCCGAATGGATACAAGCCAAAGAGAGAGGGAGAGAAAGAGAAAAACAGCGAGGTGGGCCCCTTAACCCTTTGAGGATTTTAGCGCATTTTGACAGTATATTCTGCTTATCATTGGTAATGTGTATACAAATTATTATGAAGGATGAGTGGGAATTATACAGCTAAAGACTATCTCAATTACCCACCCCCACTCCTTTAAGCCCCCTAAACCCCCCTCTAGCCCTACTCTAAACCTCCTCTAAGCCCCCAATGCCCCTTACTAAGCTCCCCTCTAAGCCCCAATAAATTCCCATAAGCCCCCAATACTCCCTTCTAAACACCCACACCACCACACCCCCTAACCCTACTCTAAGCTCGTAATGCCCCCTTGTACCCCCTTCCTTTAACCCCACTAAATCCCCTCTAACCCTACTCTAAGCCCCCTAATAACCCCTTCTAAGTTAACCCTCTAAGCCCGACTAAACCCCCTCTAACCGTTCTCTAAACCCCCCTCTAACCCCCACAATACCCCCTTCTACCCCCCCTCCTCTAAGCTCTCTCTAAGCCCCTAATAACCCCTTTCTAAGCCCCCCTTTATAACCCCCCCACCCACACTAAAACCCTCCAAAACTGATCGTCAAGCTAACCCTGCCAATTGCCTTTCTGACGATATTTTTCATTTTTCTTCCAATACCAAACTTTCGCTTCAATATCCCTCGTCCCCCCATCCCCCCCCCCATTTTTTTATATGCCTTATCCATTACATTTTTTACGTGTCTCAATCCCTCTTTTTTATTTGAGATGCGTTTGCTCGTTTTTTTTTTTTTTTTTTTTTACTTTGCTTATTTATTGGTATTTTCCGGGGAGAGAATTGCCTTTTCCACCTTCGTTTTCATATTTCCCCGATGCCATGATGATCTGTGTGTTCTTTTTCTGTGTGTGTGTGTTGAGGGTGGGGGGGGGGGGGGGGGTGCTTAGCTGGCTGACTGGAAGGCCATTTTTTCATACAACTTTCATTAGCTTTTATGATGTTATTAGATTGCGCTAAGCAGATTATAATATATATATATATATATAATATATTTTATATACAGTATTTTGTATTTGAATGAATGATACAAAAGGTAAAGCTGCCTATAACAAGTGTCCCCAAAAAATTGATAAAGTGACAGCAAGCATGTATGTATGAGTGTATGTACGTATGTATGTATGTATGTATTTATATATGTATTTATATATGTAATTATTGTATGTATGTATGTATGTATGTATGTATGTATGTATGCATGTATGTATGTATGTATGTATTGTTACGACCGGGACTACGAATACAACAAGGGCACTCAATGATTGGACTAGTAATAGGGCACTATGCAACAACGGTACGCTAGATCCAAACCCTCGAACTTATATGCCGGCGAACAAAAACACCTATACCCTCCAGGGTTAATCTGCGATAGCGGGGTATCCTTAACTGGGCATAAATGTACTCTAATTCAGGCTAACCTGCACTGGTATAGCCTGATAACAAACTAGATGCAAGTTACGTTAAATGCATAAAAAGGAATCTATGGAAAGATCAATTAAATCACTGCAATATTTAATACAATAAAAAGATGCTTCAATACAGTTACTCTAAACAACAATAAACTCTTCACTCCTATCTGAAAGAAAGTGAAGTATAGTCCTACAGCATAGACCTGGAAACTTCTGAAGAAAGTCTGATGGTCATAAGATGCTCGTACTGATTTAGAACTATATAAAGGCAGGAGGCAGGACACCACACGTGTAAATCGAATACACTAAAAGATAGGACATATAATGTTAACTGACACGAGAATACTATAAATGCGCAACGGTAGCAATGCTCGACACTAAAAGAAGTACTTCCTCATCAACGAAACAGTCTGCTATGGTTGTGCGGCTCAGCAACAACCTAGACTAATAAATGCTGTGAATAATAATGCGCACATATCAAAGAGCTTATATTAAATACTAACAAGTGTCTACTCGATTAATAATGTCTAGCTGGGATACTCTAGGTAAGGAACTGGGGTTGAGCAAGACAGGCTCGTAGCCTAGCGATGTCCTTAAGACTGCATCCTTTAAGTTACGTTAATTGACTAGGGGGTTCTCTCGATAGATCCAGATCACAAGTATCTGGTTCTATCCTGGCGACCCTCTAAAGACAAGCAAAGAGGCAGCAAAGTGTGGAACTGGTACAGGCCAAAACCCTCAGTCAACACAATGCTGCACTCGCAAAGGACGCAACCGAAAAGACAACCCAGGCTACCACAGGACCGGTCGAAGTCGTGTAGGTATAAGCAAACCGTACACACATCGGAGACAACGACTACAGTTACCTTATCCCAGTCTAGCATTAAATAAAAGAGCAGAAACACTAAATCAATAATGGAGACACACAAAGTTCTTAACCTATACTAACTAAGAACCCTCAAACCTATTCTAAGTACATGTAAATATCTCTGAGGACGGCGCATGCAATACAATGGGCCGGCTATGAAAACCGTATGCAGAACCCAAGGGGAGTGTTGTGCAGTTAATAAAGGTTAGAGTATGGAAAGAGAGAATCGAGTGAGAGAAACAGTGATATAGGTGGTGATCGGGAGAGAGTATGCAAAGGGATCTTAGAAGCACGCGCGCCAAGCCTGTCCTGATGAGGACAGCTCCTGGGGACCCTCATGGAGGAGGTAAGTTACACAGGAGACTGCAAAGGCGCGATGGTCGGCCAATCACGGGCCGAGACATCACAAGACAGCAGGCGTCATATGACACAGCAAGACACGCCGTCCAATGGCGAGCGAGAGGCAGGAATGCACCCGTACATACAGACACTTACTACCTCCTCGCTCTGAAAGTCTTTCTCATTCACACGCTGGTACTATTATCACTACTGTTGATATAAAATATAACCCGTTGTCACAGACGAAAACAAAGACCACCACTGGACTGTCTGTGACAATGCGATTACTAGGAAAGAAAGAACAACATTCTCTGATAACTGTAGCCCATTTCGATGTCCCTGGCGAGTGCTAGTGGCTAACGAGAGGCGATTCTGCCAACGCTGGTAGACGTCACACCCCGCCCAAGATATGGGACGCTCAACATTAGGCGAGCACCATATCTGACAAGGCAGAATGCCGACAAGACCCGCCACACCTAGCCACTCAACCAGAAATGAAATGCAAAGCTCAATCTTAAATAAAACAACATATTAGCGTAAAGAAAATCTTACAACCCCTCCCAAACACAATAGTATAATTTTAGCCTGCTATGCTCCCAGAGCGAGCTTCACAGAGCCCAGCCTACTAAGTGAAAGACAGGTTCAACTTAGGACTTTGGCTATAACATTGGCAACTTACAATTAACTATAAAAAAGAAAGAGATTTTATGTGAGTTTTGATTTAATTTTAATGTTGTTTTTGACGGCTGCTCTACAGGGGCAAGCCTGGTTTTTCTCCACTCAAACCCACACACCTGTGGTGATCTACGCCGGATCCTCCACCCTCGACAAACAGTCTGCAATCACATTCTCACAACCGGCAATATCGCGAATGTCTAGATTGTATTCTTGCAACATGAGTGACCAACGTGTCAGCCTCATATTCCGGTTGTGGAATTGGTTCAGAAATTTAAGAGGGTGGTAGTCGGTGTAAATCACCACGACTGGCCCGTAGGCAGGAACATATACTTCAAATTGCCTGAGCACCAACACTATTGCCAGCAGTTCTTTCTCCACCACAGAGTAGTTTTTCTGAGCGGAATTAAACTTCTTGGAAAAGAAACTGACTGGATGCTCCACACCTTCCTCGTCTGTTTGCATTAAGACGGCACCAGCCCCTACACCGCTGGCATCTGTTGCCAGCTGGAATGGTCTTTCAAAGTCAGGGTCCCTGAGGATTGGGTGAGTGCATAGTAGGTGCTTGACCAGCGAAAAAGCCCTTTCACACTCAGGTGCCCACTTGAACTTTTTCTCTTTTGCTAGCAAATCTGTCAGGGGAGCTAACACAGTAGAATAACCTCGAATGAAGCGGCGATAGTAACCGATCATGCCCAAAAATCTCATGATCTGCCGCTTGGTGGACGGCCTGGGGAACTGGTTAATAGCCTGTATCTTGTTTTGGGGGGGGGGGGGGGGGGGGGGGTACACCTGGCCTAACCCGACCACAAACCCAAGATACTGCACAGTTGTCCGGAAAAAAGTCGCACTTGCCCAGATTGACCACCAAGCTGGCCTCACTGAGCTTCCGAAACAAGGCTTCTATGTGCTCACAGTGACTCTCAAAGTTGTCATCGTAGATTATAACGTCATCTAGGTAGACAGTGCAGTTAGGGATGTCAGCTACTAACTCATTCATAAGACTGAGTTGAATTCATCAACCTCTGGGACAACTTCTACAACCAGCCTACTCTGTTCCGCAAGGATGGCACTCATCTAAACCCTGTGGGTTCAGCACGCATGGGTCGTCTCCTACACGAAGCAGTCCGCAGCCATGGATCAAAAAACGCCAACCGAGAAGAAGCAGCAGTGACATAAATCACCCAACGCCAAGACAAAAACAGAGGCAACCGAGGACCACCAGCGATAAGGACCGAAGACAGCGAGGACCGAGGACAGCCATGAACATAAATGTAGATCCGACAAGAACCAAAAATATTATTAAAGAGCGTTCCGTGAGTTCTAAAATAACAAATTTAAAGGTTTTCTATGCAAACGCTCGTAGCATACGCAATAAATTTTCAGATTTAGAGGAGCTAGTGTTTACAGAAAATTATGATGTGATTGGCATAACAGAATCTTGGCTCAATACAGAAGATAGAGACTTTTTAGCAGAGTATTCACTTCCCGGTTATGTAATGTTTGAGAAAAGCCGAATAAATCGAAATGGAGATGGCGTTTTACTTTATATCAAAGAAAGTCTTAACCCTACCCTCTTGTCAAAACCTCAAATTGTGAACGTCGACGCATCTTTTGTGCTAATAAAGAATAATAAAGGTACAAAAATAATACTTGCATTAATATACAGACCTCCAGCTCAATCAGTGCAAACTGACCGAGAAATTTACGAACAAATTGCAGATGTAAGTAACTCACAAGATACCGTAATTTTTGGCGACTTTAATTTACCTGTGATCAAGTGGGGCGATACTCTTACTTCACACTCCGGACATGACTTGTATACGAACTTGCAAGAGAGTTCGCTTTATCAATTTGTTCGAACGCCAACCCGTGGTAATAACGTTCTTGACATTGTACTTGCAACAAAAGAAGAATTAATAGAGAATTTGAATGTTGGTGATGAATTCAGTAACAGCGACCATCGTACGATAACTTTCACTTTAAAGTTTACTAGTAACGAACCAAATAGTAGCATCGAAAAAGTCCCTAATTTCAAGAAAGCAAACTTCCATAAACTTAGAGCTATGTTTAAAGAAACTGACTGGAGCTTTTTAATTCACAATAACGACATAAATACATCTTGGAAGTTATTCGAAGCCACTTACCTAAAAGCAGTGCAAGACTGCATACCATCGAAAATACGGCGTCCAGGCCATAATAATAAGCCCAAATGGTGGAATAAAGATATTTCAAACTGCCTGCTTGCTAAAAAATTTGCTAATGATAGATTAAAATCCTCACAAAATGACGAAGAACGGCTGAAATTTGTAGAGCTACGACGCAAAGCCAAAAAGTTAATTAAGCAAAGTAAAAAGACCTTAGAGTTACATATTGCGAATCAAAGTAAAACAAACCCGAAAGAATTCTATAGTTATATCAGAAAGAAAAAAGTAGTTACTTCAACTGTTGGACCGTTAGTCGATGAAAATGGAGAATACACCAAAGACGAAGTACAAATGAGTAATGCCCTCAATACCTTCTTTGCATCAGTTTTTACAACAGAAGACCTCAGTGATATCCCTACACCATCGCCGATTCAGATTGATAATTCAGATGTTCTAAGCAATATCACCATTACAGAGAGAGAAGTATTGAATTGTTTAGATAAACTCAAGGTAAATAAAACGCCTAGACCTGATACAATCTCGCCTAGAGTTCTAAAGGAAGCTAAGGATGAGCTCTCCAAACCACTGACATTACTATTCAATAAATCCTTGCAGTCTGGAACTATGCCCGATCAGTGGAAGCTAGCCAACGTAACACCGATATTCAAAAAAGGCAGCAAATCCCTACCCAGTAACTATCGTCCAATTAGCTTAACCTCAGTTGTATGTAATATGCTAGAAACGGTCATACGAGACAGACTCGTAAATCACTTAGAGGAAAATAACATACTTAAAGATACTCAACACGGCTTTCGTAAAAAACGTTCCTGTTTAACAAACCTCTTAGACTTCTTCCACGATATCCTCAACCTCTACGATGAGAGTAAAGCTGTAGATATTATATAACTTGATTTTCAAAAGGCCTTTGACAAAGTTCCCCACAAACGTTTACTGCTAAAACTAAAAGCGCATGGAATACAAGACGGTGTGTTGAAATGGATAGAAAATTGGCTCAGCGACAGAAAGCAAAGAGTAGTCATAAACGGTAAGGCATCTAAATGGACCAATGTAAGTAGCGGGGTACCCCAGGGATCGGTACTAGGACCAATTCTCTTTCTAATTTACATCAACGACATAGATGAGGGTCTCACCTGTACAATCTCAAAATTTGCTGATGATACAAAAATTGCAAATAGCGTACTCTCAAAAGAACAAGTTGACGATATGCAACACAATCTAGATAAATTGTCATGTTGGGCCCAAATTTGGCAAATGAGTTTCAATGCGGATAAATGTAAAGTACTACATATCGGATACCTAAATGAGAAAGCAAACTATTCGATGAATGGCACTCAGCTTAATAATGTAAACAGAGAAACCGATCTGGGAGTAACAATATCGAGTAACCTAAAACCGAGTCAACAATGTTCAGAAGTTGTTAAGAAGGCAAACAAAATAATTGGCTTTATAGGCAGGTCATTTGAGCATAAATCCAAAGAAGTTATCCTAACCCTTTACAATTCCTTAGTCCGCCCTCTTCTGGAATACTGCGTTCAATCCTGGTGCCCTTATTACCAAAAAGATATAAACAAGCTAGAACGAGTTCAACGTAGAGTTACCAAAATGATACCTAGCCTAAAGAACAAACCATACGAAGAGCGTCCTAGAGAATTAAATCTATTTCCTTTAACCCAGCGCAGATTAAGAGGTGACTTAATTCAAGTGTTCAAAATCATCAAAGGCATCGACAATATGAACTCTAGTAAGTACTTCACTATCGACCAATCTAATTACACGCGGGGAAACGGTTGCAAAATTATTGGTAAATCTTTTAACTCACACGAATCTAAGAATTTCTTCTTCAATCGAGTTGTCAACTTGTGGAATGGGCTTCCCCGAAACGTTATAGACTGCATCACCGTTGATTCATTTAAACTCCGCCTAGACAAATATCTCGCATCAAACCCGCGACTGACTGCGTTTGTAAATGAATAACTTTATTTTATCCCCCCCTCAGTTACTAACCCATCTGTCCCCTACTAACTTCCTAATCCTGCCACGGACATTAGTTCCAGGGCAGTAATTCCCTTTCCAATGTTCCCTTACCCACTCTAAACCACTGTTTGGACACTTGATCCTCAGTGTTTTGGAGGACAAGCAACCTAGAAGGGTCACTAGATATGTTGTTGCTTGATTTCCTTTGTACTCCTTTGTACTCCTTTGACTCTGGAAGGTTGCTGGGGCAATTTTAAGGCCATACGGCATCACATTGCAACGGTAGGTATTCCCATCAACCCGCATACCCCCTTCGCCCGCTCAGACAAGGGCACCTGCCAGTAGCCTTTCACTAAGTCTACCTTAGTTAGAAACTGTGCCTTACCGATCTTGTCTACACTATCGTCAACACGGGGAAGGGGATAAGCATTGGTGGGAGTCAACCCGTTCAATCTCCGAAAGTCAATGCAGAAGCGAACCTTCCCGTCAGGCTTGGGCTGCAGAGTGACAGGAGATGTCCACCTAACTGCCCCCTTCTCAATCAGCCCCCGTTCCAACATATACTCTAACTCCGCTCTGAGGGCTGGGAGTTTAATGGGTGGAATTCTGTAGGGTACTGATTTAAAGGGGGGGTGATCTCCCACATCCACGTCATGTACCACTCGAGTTGTGAGGCCTGGATGCTCTGCAAACACAGTGGGGTATGAAGCAAACAGGCACTGCACGGCTGCACGCTGTTGCTCAGGCAGGTGCACTAGAGCATCGTCAGCCACCTGTCTGGAGTTCCCCGCCCACTGGTCAGCAGAGACATGACACTCCCAGTTATCCTCCACCTGGGCTTCATTGTCCCTCACTCCTTCTCCTCCATGACCGCTGCAGGTCAACACAGGGACAGCGAGAGGCTCAGGGGGGCGCCTCACAAACTCTTTCACCAGATTCACATGGCACAGCTGATTCTTTTTACGCCTATCTGGAGTAGCCACAAGATAGTCTAGGTCAGAGATCTTTTTTACCACCTTATAAGGGCGTACTTGGCAGACAACGGATGACCTGGCAGAGGTAACAGATTCAACACCTCCTGCCCCACCTTAAACTCCCGGAGTTTTGTCTTCTCATCGTACCTGTCCTTCATAAGTGCTTGCGACCCTACCAAATTCCTACCTGCCAACTCTAGGCTTCTCAGCATTCTCTCTCTACTCTCGAGGACATACTTTAACATGGAACATGGTTTTGCTGTGCCCTCCCAGATTTCTCTAACCATGTTGAGGGGGCCTCTGACCTGATGTCCGAAAACTAACTCATTGGGACCGAACCCTAGGCTTTCACCAGGTACCTCCCGAGCAGCGAATAATACATAGGGCAACCCAAGATCCCAATCCTTGCCATTCTCAACACAGTAACAACGCAGCATGCTTTTTAGAGTTGAGTGCCACCTCTCCAACACCCCTTGACTCTCTGGGTGCTGTGCTGATACCGTGCTGCTGCATGGTCTGTTTGAAAAGGTTAGAAGTAAAGTTGGACCCTTGGTCTGACTGCAATTCCTGCGGGCACCCGTACCTAGAACAGTACAATAGCAAGTTACGAACAACAGTCTTAGCAGTACCATTTCGCATGGGGTATGCATCGGGATAACGAGTGGCAACATCCATGATTGTGAGCAGGAACTTGTTGCCTGCACTAGTAGGGGGTAGAGGGCCAACCTTGTCGATTATAACCTTACTGAATGGTGGCCCGATTACAGGAATAGGGTGTAACGGAGCCTTGGGAATACACTGGTTTGGTTTACCTACTGTCTGGCAGGTACTGCACATTGCCACCCATGACGCCACATGTGCCTTCATACCTGGCTACCAAAACAATTTCGCCAATGCTGCTACCGTCTTACGTACACCCAAATGCCCTGCCAACGGTACATCATGCGCCAACCTCAGTAGGCAATCACGGCACACACTAGGCACTACCAACTGGTCAACCACTCTCGACCCACCCTCCCAACTCCGTCTGGGATCTAGAAAACGCCTGTACAATATGCCCTCCACACGAAAGAAGTCCCCCGGCTTTGCATCCCCGTCCTCATCAAGTTCAATCGCACCGTTACTACACTTCTGAAGCTCAGGATCATCTATCTGCAGCCGACAGATATCCGAAGGAGCCAATATATCTAAGTGCTCCCGGAGCAACTTATGGCCTCCCCCGATACTAGACTGTTCGATCCTATCTTGCTTAAGTGTGTAACGTTGCTGTCTCAGAGTTTTCTCACGCCCTACCTCCTCACCAAGTGTGACAGGTTCTGGGGCCACTCCAGACCTAAACATTGGTGCTAATACTGAGTCGCCAAGAAGAGCCGCTGGATCAAAACTCACAAAACTTCTCCCAACTTTAGCTTTCTCCTTCCGACCGTTCCTCCGCTGGTCTAGAGACTCAGGAATAGGCTGTGACACCTTAGATGCACGAGATCGGGTGACAACACACGCCATCTGCTGTAATTGACACCTCTCGACCAACTCCTGCCCCTCCCTACTCACGTCGGCCGCCCTCTCGGCAACGACTAAGAGTGGAACCTCAGAAGTAGGCACCGCAAAGTCGTTGCCGAGAAGAAGGTCGACGCCCTCTACTGGAAGTTTCTCTACGATTCCAACATCTATCTCTCGTGTCACACCATCCACCTCCAGCTCCACTCGAACCAACGGGTATGACCGTATAGCATTAATACCCTGCAACACAACTACCCGTGCCGCGTTTATAGGTTGGCCTGTAAAGTTTTTCATCAGAGTCTGGGATGCACCTGTATCACGCAACAACTCCAACCCATGCTTGCAACCAGCCCAACTCACGCAGCCACGCCCTCTATGGTCGCAAAAAGCATCGCGGACAGGTTTTGAGCCTTCCGGACACTCCTTCACTGGCTGTGCCCCCGCATCTGACATATCACCCCGGGTAAACGCAGAAGACCTCAGAGACACCCCAATGTTGCTAGCCAAATACACGACTGCTGCAGGTTGGTTACTAGGGCAGGAACGTGCAAAATGACCCTTTTTATGACACTTAAAACACTCTACTTCACCCTTGGACTTCCCCTGAGGTGGGGAAGGGCCCTGACCTTTCTTAAACGGGACGGTTTTTGGTTTGTGATCAAAATTAGTATCATTGCTCTTACTTTTGTTATTAAATGTTGCATCACTGACCCGGGGGGGGGTGGAGTGTTGCGCCCCTTGTTAACTGCATCGGTCCGTTGTGCAGACCCGCACCCACGAATCAGCGATAATCTCAGGTCAGCCAACTTTAGCTGCCTCTTGTAAAGTTTTAGGATGTTTCTCTTTGAGGTTCAAAGTCAGGTCGCCACCTGTGCATTTAAAAAATTGCTCTAGAAGGAATAACTGCTCAAGCTCTTCGAACGTCGTCACCTTCTCTGACCTCAGCCAATTTCTCAAAGCATCAGACAGTTCCCGGGCATGTTCTAGAAAAGTACACTCACGACCCTTCGTAACGCCCCGAAACTTCAACCTATATGTCTCTGGTTGTAACTCGTACGCCCGCAGAACAGCTTCCTTCAATACCTCATAATCGATGCAAGACTCCAAGGGCAACGCATCATATGCCTTGAGTCCTTTGCCAACCAACCTAGAGGAAACAAGGGCTGCCCACTTAACCTCGGGCCATTGGTGCTCCCGGCACTTCTTCTCAAAACGCAGGAAAAACTCGGTGACACCCGACTCGTCAAATGCAAGGACTATCTTAAGAAAGTGCGATAAAGACTGATCAAGACCTCGATTCCCAGAACCGAGACGCTGCCCTGTCGACTCCACCCGAGACTTCTCAAGCTCTATGTCTGCACAGTACTTCGTAGCCTCAACCTGAAGCTCAGCCTCACGTATGGCCTTTCTCTCCTCAGCCTGAATCCTAAGCTCAGATTCCCACTGCTGCTGCTGCTGCCTGAGCTCAGCCTCATGCTTTTGCTGCTCGAGCTCAGCCTCATACTTTCGTTGCTCGAGCTCAGCCTCATGCTTTCGCTGCTCGAGCTCAGCCTAATGCTTTCGCTGCTCGAGTTTGGCGAGTTCGAGCTGAAACTACGTCTCGGAAGACAAACCCTGAGGAGGGGGTGCTACTATTGGGGACCCACCCCGTGAATCACCTAGAGGCATACCCAACCGCCAGCGGGCATCGGCCTGCGGGAACGTACCCGGTTCCGGAGCCCGAGGGGGCGCCATGATAGGAGTCGAGTGGAATGGGGGCTGGGCAGAAGGTGCCCCGGCTCCCGCCCCACCCGAAGCCCCATGCAACCCACCGAGCACCCAGGCAACCAGCTCACCTCTCGACAAACCGCTAGTACCGGACAACCCTAAGACCGTGGCTACACACTGCAGTCCGTACCGGTCTAGCCCCGACACCCGATCCGCCGACACAGGCTCCTCCAAAACAATCCGAGCATCCTCCTCATTGTTCACCACCCGAACGCCGTTAGACAACTCCACCTTTTCCACCTCCTCGCCTGCTTCCTCGCCTGTGTCCTCACTGTGCACTGATCCGTCGTTCGACAGAGTGTCCACCGGAAATCCTCAACGTTTATAAAAAAACAAAAAACTACCTAAACTCTCATGTAGCACTATTCACTCAAAAAATGCTTGAAGACAACTCAAGTGCTATACTACGTTGCCAAAAAAAAAAATCCAACGTGTCCAAAATATTCCTCAAAAACAACTGTCCACTGCCAAACTGTGAGAAATAACAATCGACCCCAAAACGGTGATTAAAAACAAATTTCTCCACAAAAAAATCCTGCAATTATTTCTTAGTTCACTAAATCCTAGACTAATGTCGCCATTTGTTACGACCGGGACTACGAATAAAACAAGGGCACTCAATGATTGGACTAGTAATAGGGCACTATGCAACAACGGTACGCTAGATCCAAACCCTCGAACTTATATGCCGGCGAACAAAACACCTATACCCTCCAGGGTTAATATGCGATAGCGGGGTATCCTTAACTGGGCATAAATGTACTCTACTTCAGGCTAACCTGCACTGGTATAGCCTGATAGCAAACAAGATGCAAGTTACGTTAAAATGCATAAAAAGGAATCTATGGAAAGATCAATTAAATCACTGCAAGATTTAATACAATAAAAAAGATGCTTCAATACAGTTACTCTAAACAACAATAAACTCTTCACTCCTATCTGAAAGAAAGTGAAGTATAGTCCTACAGCATAGACCTGGAAACATCTGAAGAAAGTCTGATGCTCATAAGATGCTCGTACTGATTTAGAACTATATAAAGGCAGGAGGCAGGACACCACACGTGTAAATCGAATACACTAAAAGATAGGACATATAATGTTAACTGACACGAGAATACTATAAATGCGCAACGGTAGCAATGCTCGACACTAAAAGAAGTACTTCCTCATCAACGAAACAGTCTGCTATGGTTGTGCGGCTCAGCAACAACCTAGACTAATAAATGCTGTGAATAATTATGCGCACATATCAAAGAGCTTATATTAAATACTAACAAGTGTCTACTCGATTAATAATGTCTAGCTGGGATACTCTAGGTAAGGAACTGGGGTTGAGCAAGACAGGCTCGTAGCCTAGCGATGTCCTTAAGACTGCATCCTTTAAGTTACGTTAATTGACTAGGGGGCTCTCTCGATAGATCCAGATCACAAGTATCTGGTTCTATCCTGGCGACCCTCTAAAGACAAGCAAAGAGGCAGCAAAGTGTGGAACTGGTACAGGCCAAAACCCTCAGTCAACACAATGCTGCACTCGCAAAGGACGCAACCGAAAAGACAACCCAGGCTACCACAGGACCGGTCGAAGTCGTGTAGGTATAAGCAAACCGTACACACATCGGAGACAACGACTACAGTTACCTTATCCCAGTCTATCATTAAATAAAAGAGCAGAAACACTAAATCAATAATGGAGACACACAAGTTCTTAACCTATACTAACTAAGAACCCTCAAACCAATTCTAAGTACATGTAAATATCTCTGAGGACGGCGCATGCAATACAATGGGCCAGCTATGAAAACCGTATGCAGAACCCAAGGGGAGTGTTGTGCAGTTAATAAAGGTTAGAGTATGGAAAGAGAGAATCGAGTGAGAGAAACAGTGATAAAGGTGGTGATCGGGAGAGAGTATGCAAACGGATGTTAGAAGCATGCGCGGCAAGCCTGTTCTGACGAGGACAGCTCCTGGGGACCCTCATGGAGGAGGTAAGTTACACAGGAGACCGCAAAGGCGCGATGGTCGGCCAATCACGGGCCGAGACGTCACAAGACAGCAGGCGTCATATGACACAGCAAGACACGCCGTCCAATGGCGAGCGAGAGGCAGGAATGCACCCGTACATACAGACACTTACTACCTCCTCGCTCTGAAAGTCTTTCTCATTCACACGCTGGTACTATTATCACTACTGTTGATATAAAATATAACCCGTTGTCACAGACGAAAACAAAGACCACCACTGGACTGTCTGTGACAATGTGATTACTAGGAAAGAAAGAACAACATTCTCTGATAACTGTAGCCCATTTCGATGTCCCTGGTGTGACGCATGTCCACGTGTGAGCATGCTGTACAGAACGCCTAGTCATGCCCCACTCTCGCTAGGATCGTCAGGGCAGGAACTTTGGCTGTAGTCTATGTAGAGTTTCCTAACTTAGTTCGTTTGAGCCGTTGTACTATAAGTATTATGAATATGTTTTTTTTTTCCATCTGAGTCAACGAGTTCTATTTTATATCATTAGTTATAAGTATTGTGTGTAAAACTTATTTGTAATGATGGGAAGAGAAACGGTTAGGTGTCAGTGGGTACGCCAGGCAGGAGGTAGGCCTAACTCACTAGCACTCCTCCCCCCCTCAGTGCTAGGGGGAGCCTTTGTGTATCCCAGAGGAGAGAGAGAAATTACGTAATGGTTGTCAGTGGGCGGTCCTTAGTAGTTCACGTTGGGCTCACTAGAGGGCCGGGTATAAAAGGGAAGTCTAGCCATTTTTTCATCAGAACTCATTAGGCAGAGCGACTTCTCATTTCCCTTGCTAACTATTTATATTCTTCTGACTGATGGGAACTTTCTCTACTACCTTACATTCTTATTTCCTCTTTTCCCTACCCTGTTTAACTTCCATGGTCCCGTTGGTGCAGAGCTAGTCAGCCAACGTATTATCGCTTGAGTTCTCACGAGATACTTGCCTATTAGATAGCCTATTTTGGAAGGGTTGACTTAGAATAGGATTGATTTATGTTTGTTGCACTTGTATATGCATTTCCCTGTGTGTTATTATTATTATTCCTGTTTTCTGCTAGTCTAGGTAACGCTAGACTGGGGTAAGGCTTTTCTGTGTTACGAGTTGTTGTTTGATGCAGTGGTTAAGCGATAAACCTGCATACTCGTTTCGGTTCAGTGAAGCCTAGGTTGTCTTCGCGGCTGACTGTGTTGAGTTAATAATTTACAGTGCGTGAGGGCAAGAGCCTAACCCCCCTTGTATTTTATTAACAGTTTGTTTTTACTTTGTCAAGGAGCCGGGAGAAAACCAGATACAAGGGATCTGGATTTCTCAAAGTGCACTTGTTAGTTTTAACGTAATACTTTAAACAGTCGTGAGGACTTCGCTAGGCTACGAGCCGTTTTTGCTCAGTCACTGCTACCTTTTTGCCTACAGTACCCCAGCTAGACTTTACTCGATTAGTAGATACAGAATAGTATTGAAGCTTTCCTTATGTATGATATTGTTTATGCACTATTGATTTCATGTGTTGCAAGCTTGGCTACTTTAGTGATTAGTGGCCCACGAGCACAATCCGAGTAGGCTATTGCCGTTGCATTTGCGGAGTACTTCCTTTTAATGTTTGCCATTTACTATTGCATATTCTTTTAATTATTCTTATGCCAATTTAAGCCTTTAATAGTATGTAATTGCCAGTGTTTTTGCTTATTGAATTACTGTTCAAAATCCGATACGTACTTCTTACGAGCATCCGAGAAGCATCTAACTTTTTTCAGAAGATTCCTTGCTCGATGCTTAAGGACTATTAATTAACGTAACGTAATAGTGCCGATCCGAAGTAGAGGGTGGTGGACTTCTTAAGTTCATAGTCAAGGGTGGATTACTTCGGCTTCGGCCAACACTATTCTTTGTGTTGTTGTTTCTTACTTCATTGTTTGATTGTTGACCAGACTAGATAATTCCTGTCTCTTTATTAGTCTGTTGTTGAACACTAGTACCGAGTTCTTGTATACCCCGTTATAGCAGATTGAACTCTGGAGGGTATTGGTGTTTTTTGTTCGGCTGGCAGTACTCAGGGGTTGGGATCGTGTGTTTCCGTTGTGGCAGCGAGCCGTATTCGAGTCCTGATTGAGAGCCCTTGTGTACCCGAGTGCCAGTTCGTAACAAATGGCGACCTTGCTTAGGATTTTGTGAACAGTATAAATTTTTGCAGAGTTGTACAACATTTGTTTGTTTGTATTTTAGCGTGCATATTGAAGAATATTTTTTTTGTATGGCAATTAGTAAAGCATTAAAGAGACTCCAGTTAATTTAGTAATTAGTGCTTGCATAGGAAGTTTAACACTTTTGTCTCGAGAATTTTTTTGTGGACTTCAGTATGTCGTGCATTAGCACTGACGATGAGCGAGAGATGTCATTTGAAGGTGTGCCGTTAGTAACCAGTGAGGAGGATGCTAGAGTTTTTGTGAGTAAGCGGTACCACGTGACGGAGGAGAGGCTGACTGGGGTGGATGTTTGTGGCTTGCACCTGATAGCCAAGGTTTTGGGCATTTCCAATGTAGCAGGGATGTCCAAGGGGGAGCTGATTTCCTGGGTGTTGCGTGGGCGACATGGGGTTTCGGAGGAGAGGGCGTTTGGGGGGATTCCTCCCCAGATCCCCTCTCACTCGACTCCCACAGTGCCGTCCACTCAGTTACTGGAGGTTAGCACTCTCCCACAGAGGGATGAGAATTGGCAGATTGGAGTGCCCTCGGGTGGTGCACGTGGTGGTTCCCCAGTTTTTGCCCCCCCTCCTTCAGTAGTGGCAGCTCCCTCTTCCTGCCTGTCTCCAGATATGGTATTTAGACTTGAGCTTGCTAAGATTGAGGCTAGGAAGCAGGAGAATGAGACTGGGAGGCATGAGATTGAGGTTAGGAGGCAGGAGGATGAGACCAGGAGGCAGGAGGATGAGACCAGGAGGCATGAGGCTGAGCTTAGGTACGACTCAGAGAAATATTGTGCTAAATTAGATTTAGATAAGACTCGTGCAGAGTCGACAGGGACTCGGATGGGCCGTGAGGGCCAAGTAAGAGAACAGTCCTTAGCCCACTTAGTCAAATTGGTGCCGGTATTTAGTGAAACTGAAGTCACAGAATTTTTTAATCGTTTTGAGAAGAAGTGTAGGGAGCATAATTGGCCTGAAGAGAAGTGGGCAGCTCTAGTCTCCTCAAGACTTACGGGTAAGGGTCTGAAGGCTTATGATGCACTGCCTTTAGAGTCTTGCATTGACTACCCAGAATTGAAGAGAGCTGTCCTACGGGCATACGAGTTGCAACCGGAAACATATCGATTGAAGTTTCGGGGTGTTACAAAGACTAGGGAGGCGACCTTTCTTGAACATGCCCGGGACTTAAAAGATGCACTTAAAAACTGGACACGTTCTGAGAAAGCTGAGATGGCAGAACAGTTGACTGAGCTGTTTCTGCTCGAGCAGTTTTATAAGTGTACTGGTGCAGAAATGACTAACTATTAAAGAAAAGAACCCAAGAACTCTTCAAGAGGCAGCTGAGATGGCTGACCTCAGGTTGTCGCTAATCAGGGGATGTGAATCTGTAAAGCGTGTTCATGCAGTTCCCAAGGGGCGCGATACTCCAAACCCTCGAGCTCAGGACAATCACTATAGATATAAACCTCAGTTTAAAAGCCAAGATACCAGGACTGAACCAAAGACTACAGCCGTCCCATTACAGAAGGATCAGAACTCCGCCCCTTATCAGAAGAGACCGATAGGGGAAGTGGAATGTTTTCATTGTAGAAAGAAGGGGCATTATGCAAAATCTTGTCCTAGTAAGCTGCCAACTGCAGCCGTGTCTTTGGTGCGCAGCATAGGTGTGGCTGAAATGTCGTCTGGATTTACCCAGGGTAGTTTGCCAGCGGCAGGGTCACAGGCTATGTATAAGACTCAGGAAGGCTCGTCCCCTGTCCGTGATGTCTTTTGCGCCCATAGAGGGACCGGTAGGGTAAGTTGGGCGGGTTGCCAGCATAAGGTGGAAGTTTTGCGTGATACTGGAGCTTCACAGACACTTTTGAAGAATTTCACGGGGCGACCAATTAATGCGGCACGGGTGGTTGTTGTTCAGGGTATTAATGCGACCAGGTCATACCCGTTGGTTCATGTGGAGCTGGAAATTGATGGTGTGATTAAGGACTTAGATGTTGGGATCGTTGAGAAATTGCCAGTCGACCTTCTTCTCGGCAACGACTTTGCGGTGCCTACTTTAGAAGTTCCACCCTTAGTCGTTGCCGAGAGGCCGGCCGACGTGAGTAGGGAGGAACAAGAGTGGGTAGTGAGTTGTCAACGCCAACAGATGGCATGTGTGGTAACTCGTTCCCAAGCATTTAAGGTATCACAGCCTATTTCCCAGGCCACAGAACAGCGGAGGAAGGGAATTAAGGAGAAGCGGAAGGCTGGGAAAAGTTTGAAGAGTTTAGAACCAGTGGCTCTCCCAAAAGACCCAATAGCAGGACCTTTGACCGAGTCTGTTGTAACTCCAGTGCCTAACACAGTTGATAAAGTAGTGGAGGAGGCAGAGACTCAGAGACAGCACCGTTACCTGCAGCGAGAAAACCGGATGTCTAAGTTGGATGTTGGGGGAGGGCATGAGTTGTTGACCAAGCAGTTAGACATGTTGGCTCCCACCGACATTCGAAAGTTGCAATTAGAGGATCCAGAGGATTTGCAGTGTACCAATGGGGCTGTGGAGTTAGAAGAAGATAGGGATGCAAAGGCAGGGGATTTTTTTTTCTTTAATGGAATTTTATACCACCGATATCAAGATCCTAAAAGGAACTGGGAGGGCGGATCAGGTACAGTTGACCAGCTGGTCGTGCCAGAGGGCTGCAGGGAAAGTTTGCTTAGGTTGGCTCATGATTCTCCATTATCAGGACATTTGGGTGCCAAGAAAACGGTGGCGGCTTTGGGGAAATTGTTTTGGTGGCCGGGGATGAAGTCTCATGTGCAGTCATGGATAAACTCATGTGATATTTGTCAACGTGTCGGGAAACCGAACCAAGTTATTCCTAAGGCTCCGTTACACCCTATTCCTGTGATTGGGCCACCCTTTAGTAAAATTATTGTTGACATGGTTGGTCCACTCCCTCCCACTAAGGCTGGAAATAAATTTTTGTTAACCATAATGGATGTTGCCACTAGATACCCCGATGCATACCCTATGAAAAATGGAATGGCTAAGACGGTAGTCAGTAACTTGTTGTGGTACTTCTCAAGGTACGGGTACCCGGAGGAGATTCAGTCTGATCAGGGATCTAATTTCACCTCCAACATGTTCAAGCAAACAATGCAACAGCATGGGATACGAGCAGTAGTATCGTCAGCGTATCACCCTGAGAGTCAAGGGGTGCTTGAGCGGTGGCATGCTACACTTAAAAGCATGCTCAGGTGTTATTGTGCTGACAATGGTATGGATTGGGATCTTGGATTGCCTTATGTGCTGTTTGCTGCTCGGGAGGTACCTGGTGAGAGCCTGGGATTTAGTCCAAACGAGCTGATTTTTGGACACCGTGTCAGGGGCCCCCTTAACATGCTGAAAGAAATTTGGGAGGGGACTGTGCAGCCTTGTCCATTATTAAAGTATGTGCTTGAAAGCCGTGAGCGCATGCTTAAGAGTCTGGAGATGGCAGGTAGAAATTTGACAGAATCACAAGCTTTGATGAAGGACAGGTATGATCGCAAAGTGAGGCTCCGGAAGTTCACTGTAGGACAAGAGGTATTAATTTTGTTGCCTTTGGTTGGTAACCCCCTCTCTGCGAAGTACACTGGACCTTATAAAATTGTAGAAAAAATTTCAGACTTAGATTACCTTGTTGCCACTCCAGACAGGAGGAAAAAGAACCAGTTATGTCACGTGAACCTTATTAAAGAGTATGTGAGGCGCCCCTCTGAGCCTCTCACTGTCCCTGTGTTGGCTTGTTGCGGCCATGGTGGAGAAGGAGAGGGGGACAGTCAAGCTTCGGAGGAGGATAGCTGGGATCAACATGTTTCAGCGGATCAGTGGGCGGGGAACTCGAGCCTAAGGGCTGACGAGGCTATAGCTCATTTGCCTGAGCCGCAGTTTGATGCTATCCGTCAGTTGTTCGGTTCATACCCCACTGTATTTGCTGAACACCCAGGCCTCACTACTCAGGCTATGCATGATGTTGACGTGGGGGACCATATACCCTTTAAGTCAATCCCGTACCGTGTGCCCCCCATAAAACTACCAGCTCTAAGGGATGAGTTGGAGTATATGCTCGGTAGAGGGTTGATAGAGAAAGGCACAGTTAAGTGGACTTCCCCCGTAACACTGCAGCCTAAGCCAGATGGCAAGGTACGCTTTTGTATTGATTTCCGTAGGTTAAACGGTTTGACTCCAACTAACCCATATCCTCTTCCTCGGGTTGATGATAGTGTTGACAAAATTGGTAATGCTCGTTTTTTGTCTAAAGTAGATTTAGTAAAAGGTTACTGGCAAGTACCTTTGTCCGAGCGTGCTAAAGAGGTATGTGGTTTTGCTGTGGACGGGAGTACCTACCGGTGCAATGTTATGCCTTACGGACTTAAGAATGCACCAGCAACGTTTCAGAACCTGATGAATGAAATTGTAAAGGACATTCCAAATTGCACCGTATATTTGGACGATGTAATCATTTATGATGACGACTTTGAGAGCCATTGTGAGCACCTTGAGACCTTGTTCCGGAAACTTAGTGAAGCAGGTCTGGTAGTAAATTTGGCAAAGTGTGACTTCGTAAAAGCCACTGTGCAGTACCTTGGGTTTGTAGTGGGAAGGGGACAGGTGTGCCCTCCTCAGAACAAGGTACAGGCTATCAATAAATTTCCGCACCCAACAACCAAGAAGCAGATTATGAGATTCTTGGGTATGATAGGCTACTACAGACGCTTCATAAAAGGTTACTCAACGGTGTTGGCACCTCTCACAGATTTGTTATCTAAAGACAAAAAGTTTTTGTGGGCACCTGAGTGTGAAAAGGCTTTCACTTTGGTGAAACATTTGCTATGTACTCACCCGATACTCAGGGCCCCAGACTTTAACAGGCCTTTTCAGCTGGCAACAGATGCTAGTGGTGTAGGGGCTGGTGCCGTCTTGCTACAGACAGACAATGAAGGTGTGGAACACCCAGTAAGTTTCTTTTCTAAGAAGTTCAATGCTGCACAAAAGAACTATTCTACAATAGAAAAGGAATTACTGGCGATTGTGCTGTCGCTCAGGCACTTCGAGGTGTATGTTCCAGCCTATGGCCCAGTCGTGGTTATCTACACTGATCATCACCCTTTGAGATTCCTGAATCAATTTCACAATCGCAATATGAGACTGACCAGGTGGTCTTTGATGTTGCAGGAGTATAACCTGGACATCCGTCATATTGCTGGATGTGACAATGTGATCGCGGATTGTTTATCAAGGGTGGATGATCAGTCGTAGGCTATCACAGGTGTGTGGGTTTGAGTGGAGGAAAATAGGCTGCCCTTATAGTGCAGCCGGGAAAAACATATTAAAATATAAAAATCATATAAAAACTCTTTCTTTTGATATAGGTAATCGTATAAGTTTGTCATAGCCTATAGAGTTTGAGTAGTCCACGAACTATCAAACGGCTGAGCTGCTGTAAGCTCGCTCTGGGAGCATGATATTGTGTCTTTTGCTATTGTTGGGAGGAGTTATAAAATGTGAATTTTTTTTTTAATAATAAGATGTGTTTTGGTGATAAACTCAGCTTTGTTTTAGTGCCATGCGGTCGCTGGGTGTGAGGGGCTTGATGGGGTTCTGTGTTTGTCAGATTTTAGCTCAGGGTTGAGCGAGTAAAATCTTGGGGGAGGTGTGACGCATGTCCACGTGTGAGCATGCTGTACAGAACGCCTAGTCATGCCCCACTCTCGCTAGGATCGTCAGGGCAGGAACTTTGGCTGTAGTCTATGTAGAGTTTCCTAACTTAGTTCATGTGAGCCGTTGTACTATAAGTATTATGAATATGTATTTTGTTTTCATCTGAGTCAACGAGTTCTATTTTATATCATTAGTTATAAGTATTGTGTGTAAAACTTATTTGTAATGATGGGAAGAGAAACAGCCACAGTTGGGTGTCAGTGGGTACGCCAGGCAGGAGGTAGGCCTAACTCACTAGCACTCCTTCCCCCCTCAGTGCTAGGGGAGCCTTTGTGTATCCCAGAGGAGAGAGAGAAATTACGTAATGGTTGTCAGTGGGCGGTCCTTAGTAGTTCACGTTGGGCTCACTAGAGGGCCGGGTATAAAAGGGAAGTCTAGCCATTTTTTCATCAGAACTCATTAGGCAGAGCGACTTCTCATTTCCCTTGCTAACTATATATATTCTTCTGACTGATGGGAACTTTCTCTACTACCTTACATTCTTATTTCCTCTTTTCCCTACCCTGTTTAACTTCCATGGTCCCGTTGGTGCAGAGCTAGTCAGCCAACGTATTATCGCTTGAGTTCTCACGAGATACTTGCCTATTAGATAGCCTATTTTGGAAGGATTAACTTCGAATAGGATTGATTTATGTTTGTTGCACTTGTATATGCATTTCCCTGTGTGTTATTATTATTATTCCTGTTTTCTGCTAGTCTAGGTAATGCTAGACTGGGGTAAGGCTTTTCTGTGTTACGAGTTGTTGTTTGATGCAGTGGTTAAGCGATAAACCTGCATACTCGTTTCGGTTCAGTGAAGCCTAGGTTGTCTTCGCGGCTGACTGTGTTGAGTTAATAATTTACAGTGCGTGAGGGCAAGAGCCTAACCACCCTGTATTTTATTAACAGTTTGTTTTTACTTTGTCAAGGAGCCGGGAGAAAACCAGATACAAGGGATCTGGATTTCTCAAAGTGCACTTGTTAGTTTTAACGTAATACTTTAAACAGTTGTGAGGACTTCGCTAGGCTACGAGCCGTTTTTGCTCAGTCACTGCTACCTTTTTGCCCACAGTACCCCAGCTAGACTTTACTCGATTAGTAGATACAGAATAGTATTGAAGCTTTCCTTATGTATGATATTGTTTATGCACTATTGATTTCATGTGTTGCACGCTTGGCTACTTTAGTGATTAGTGGCCCACGAGCACAATCCGAGTAGGCTATTGCCGTTGCATTTGCGGAGTACTTCTTTTTAATGTTTGCCATTTACTATTGCATATTCTTTTAATTATTCTTATGCCAATTTAAAGCCTTTAATAGTATTTAATTGCCAGTGTTTTTGCTTATTGAATTACTGTTCAAAATCCGATACGTACTTCTTACGAGCATCCGAGAAGCATCTAACTTTTTTCAGAAGATTCCTTGCTCGATGCTTAAGGACTATTAATTAACGTAACGTAATAGTGCCGATCCGAAGTAGAGGGTGGAGGACTTCTTAAGTTCATAGTCAAGGGTGGATTACTTCGGCTTCGGCCAACACTATTCTTTGGTGTTGTTGTTTCTTACTTCATTGTTTGATTGTTGACCAGACTAGAGAATTACTGTCTCTTTATTAGTCTGTTGTTGAACACTAGTACCGAGTTCTTGTATACCCCGTTATAGCAGATTGAACTCTGGAGGGTATTGGTGTTTTTTGTTCGGCTGGCAGTACTCAGGGGTTGGGATCGTGTGTTTCCGTTGTGGCAGCGAGCCGTATTCGAGTCCTGATTGAGAGCCCTTGTGTACCCGAGTGCCAGTTCGTAACATATTATGTACCTTGATTTTCAAAAGGCCTTTGACAAAGTTCCCCACAAACCTTTACTGCTAAAACTAAAAGCGCATGGAATACAAGACGGTGTGTTGAAATGGATAGAAAATTGGCTCAGCGACAGAAAGCAAAGAGTAGTCATAAACGGTAAGGCATCTAAATGGACCAATGTAAGTAGTGGGGTACCCGAGGGATCGGTACTAGGACCAATTATCTTTCGAATTTTCATCAACGACATAGATGAGGGTCTCACCTGTACAATCTCCAAATTTGCTGACGATACAAAAATTGCAAATAGCGTACTCTCAAAAGATCAAGTTGACGATATGCAACACAATCTAGATAAATTGTCACATTGGGCCAAAATTTGGCAAATGAGTTTCAATGCGGATAAATGTAAAGTACTACATATCGGATACCTAAATGATAAAGCAAACTATTCGATGAATGGCACTCAGCTTAAGAATGTAAACAGAGAAACCGATCTGGGAGTAACAATATCGAGTAACCTAAAACCGAGTCAACAATGTTCAGAAGTTGTTAAGAAGGCAAACAAAATAATTGGCTTTATAGGCAGGTCATTTGAGCATAAATCCAAAGACGTTATCCTAACCCTTTACAATTCCTTAGTCCGCCCTCTTCTGGAATACTGCGTTCAATGCTGGTGCCCTTATTACCAAAAAGACAAAAACAAGCTAGAACGAGTTCAACGTAGAGTTACCAAAATGATACCTAGCCTACAGAAAAAACCATACGAAGAGCGTCTTAGAGATTAAATCTATTTCCTTTAACCCAGCGCAGATTAAGAGGTGACTTAATTCAAGTGTTCAAAATCATCAAAGGCATCGACAATATGAACTGTAGTAAGTACTTCACTATCGACCAATCTAATTACACGCGGGGAAACGGTTGAAAAATTATTGGTAAATCTTTTAACTCACACATCTAGAATCTTTTCTTCTTCAATCCAGTTGTCAACTTGTGGAATGGGCTTCCCCGAGATGTTATAGACTGCAGCACCGTTGATTCATTTAAACTCCGCCTAGACAAATATCTCGCATCAAACCCGCGACTGACTGCGTTTGTAAATGAATAACTTTATTTTATCCTCCTCTCAGTTACTAACCCATATGTCCCCTACTAACTTCCTAGTCCTGCCACGGACATTAATTCCAGGGCAGTAGTTCCCTTTGCAATGGTCCCTTACCCACTCTAAACCACTGTTTGGACACTTGATCCTCAGTGTTTTGGAGGGCAAGCAGCCTAGAAGGGTCACTAGACCTGTTGTTGCTTGATTTCCTTTGTACTCCTTTGTGTGTGTGTGAGAGAGAGAAAGGGTGTGTGTGTGTGTGTGTGTGTTTGATTAAGAGAGAGAGAGAGAGTGTGTGAGTGACATAGGGAGAATGTGAGTGTGTGTCAATCATTTCAACCAGTGTATAATTTTAAGCAGTATATAATTTCAATCAGCACAATTATTTTCTATACCAGTATATATGCTTTCAACCAATAGACAATTTCAACCGATAACTCGGTTTAGCCCCTGGTTGAGATCTATTGATAAAAACTGGTCTAGTGGTTGAGTTCTCCACTCACCAAATATGTTATAGTCCGTTCATTTTAGGTTGGGCAGAAATCTTAACCTTTTTACCTTTGTAACTCAAAAAGGACTAGAGCGAATGAGCTGCAAATGTAAACACATATTTCCTGGCCAAGTCTTCCTATGTGGTAGAAATATTATCTCAATTACTCTAGTCATTTTTGAGTTATGAGAGGTTAGGGGTGACGATTTATGCCCAACCTAGATTGAAGGGACTATAGTTGCCAATACAGGCATTCATAAATAATAAATATTACACACGCTGGAAAAAGCAGAGGGTATACTGTGTTATTTTTAAATCCCCTCACATCACTGTTTGCGTAATGGATTTTTTTGGCGAATTTGAGTAAAAATTTCAACTATAGCGAGGTATTATCCGCACGACTTTCGCGGCGTTATTAAGCAATATTCGCGTCAATCTGTTTTATATATATTTTACAATGCCTTCTGACAAAAATCCCTGGAAATAATATGGCAAAGCAATATATTAGATATTCCTTTTTAAGGGGGTAGTGCTTGATTTTGGGGCTATGTTTTTATGTATTAACTTATTTTTTAGTTTTCTCGCCAAACATCCATCAAGCTTAAAACAATACTCCCTAGACCCCCTTTCAAGATAAATGTATACGTTTTTCGGTAGAAAAATTTCCCGGCCGAAAGCCGGTTTTTCCTAAAATTACATGCTCGCTATTGCTCGCCATGAAAAAAATTACACCTAAATGGCGCGGATGGTCTTAATATTAACAAAGCAATGGGGCGAAAAGTATTAAAATCGTCAAACTAATGGAACGAACATCTCAAAACTAATGTGATAAACATGAGGGAGAAGGAGGTCCAGCAAAAGCGAGTAGTACCCCCTTAAGCATGCGCACGCTTTTTGTCATATGGAGAATGACCAAGTTTTGTGAGTTTTCTACAATATATCATAACTTTAGAAATTGGTCTCTCATAATCTAACGGTATTGGTCTCTCATAATCTAACAGTATTGGTCTCTCATAATCTAACGGTATTTTTCATCATTTTAGACTAAAACCAGAGTCAGGGATGACACGAAGTGGATAAGACAAATGGTATCGTGTTTTAGTACTTATTATAATCAGCGATAATTTTTAAATACACGAATACGGTAACACGGTCAATGTATACTGTCACACATACACACACATACACAAATATATTTCATATTTCAAGCGAGAGTTGATGTCAAGAACTGTACATTCAACACTCACATGTGGTGGTTGTTGTAGTTCCCCAGACTGTCTGGCCGAGCAGTCCCGAGTCCGGTTGACCGAAGCCGCGCCAGATGCCCGAAGGGGCCAGGATGAGATGAGATCTTTCTCTGAGAAGGCAGCGGGGGAAGATATCATCAGCCTACAGGCTTGCACCCCCAGGCCAGCGCTTCCAACACCCGCCCCCATGCAGTGCCATCTCCAGCACCTAGAAGGAAAAGGGTCAATAAAATGATCTTGTAATAAAATTGCTAAACAAAAAAATCGATTATTTTTATCTAGTTTAGAGTTATGTAAGGGTGTTTTGATGTGTGATAATAAAAGGAAATCCATATTTACCCATTAAACAACAATCTAAAAACACGCCCCTCCACTCGCGAAAAATAACTATTTGGCCATAACCGTTTGCCGTGGGATACAAAATATGTTGAACGGGGTGCAAGCCCCCCCCTCACCCCCTCCCCAAAGGATTTATTGAAATCCTCATATATTTAAACAGTAGGGGGCAAAAACCAAATTTTCCCCAACAGGAGATGCCGAGGCTACACTCGCGGCGGATGTAAACAGAGCCAACCGCCTCTTGCGAGGAAGGCGATATAGAGGATATTTTATTTTTCTTCAGGATCAGTAATACATTTTTACGGGCATTTAGACACATATAGGAATGAAATACATGGTATAGGAAATCTATAGGCAACGATAAAATCGATGTGTGAATTTAATTACAAGATCTACATATTGTCCAGGCTGATTGGTCGTTTGTCGTTGTGTAGATCTACATATTGTCCAGGCTGATTGGTCGTTTGTCGTTGTGTAGATCAGATTTTTACCCTAAATTATGTTGTGGAGAAATATCTGGAGAAGCAAAAAAAGGTGTATGTTGCCTTTATGGACTTGGAGAAGGCCTATGACAGAGTGGATAGAGAAGATATGTGGAAAGTACTTAGAATATACGGAGTAGATGGCAAGTTGCTGAAATCAGCGAAGAGCATGTATGAGGGTGCAAAGGTGGCAGTACATGTGGAGAATGAGCAGAACAAGTTCTTTGACCTGAATGTTAGGTTGAAACAGGGGTGTGTGATGTCCCCGTGGTTGTTTACTGTATATATGGATGGAGTCATGGAAGAAATACTAGGAAGAGCAGTGGATGTTGGTGTATCGCTGAAAAGGGAGGGAAATGAGTGGAAGCTGCCTATTCTGCTGTTTGCGGATGATACAGTTCTGATGAGCGAAAATTAATGGGAATTGCAGGGTCTGGTAAATGAGTTTGGAACAGTGTGCAAAAACGAAATTTGAAGGTAAATGCGGGGAAGAGCAAGGTTATGGTCTTCGCAAGGGGTGAAGTCACAGAGTGTGAGGTGAAGTTGAACGGTCAGGCTATGAAAATCGTCAACCCTTTAAAGTATCTGGGCAGTGTGTTGAGTAAGGATGGGACTATGGATGAAGAAGTGCGGGAGAGGGTACAACAGGGGAAGAAGGTTGTAGGAATGCTGAAAGCAGTAACAAGAAATAGGGTGGTCAGTATGGAAGTGAAGAAGTCCTTGCATGACAGTGTGGTAATCCCGACACCTACTTACGGAAGCGAAGCATGAACGTTGGTTGAGAGACTCAGACCAAGAGTGAGAGCGGTGGAAATTAGTTACTTAAGAAGTACTTAAGACAGACGAATGAGGAAGTAAGAAGGAGGTGTGGTGTGGAGGTAGATGTGCTGGAAAGTGTGAAAAGGAACAATTTGAGATGGTTCGGCCATATGGAACGTATGGAAAGCGAGAGAATGACTAAGAAGGTGAACGAGAGCGAGGTGGAAGGACAAAGAGGGAGAGGTAGACCGAAGGAGAGATGGAAGGATTGAGTGAGGAAGTATATGGATGAAGGCAGTGCTGGTTGGGAGGAGGGGTGTCGACTGACTGGGGACAGAGATGCATGGGGACGGTTCATTCGTGGGGATTCACCGCGTCGGGCAATAGATAGATAGATAGATAGATAGATATATTGTCCAGGAAAAGTAGTACAGGAAATGAGACAGACAGAAACGGCTAAGGTAGTGTAGAGGATGTCAAACCTCACTCTAGATAGGGTCGACCCTCACCCTACTCACATGTGGTTGTAATTGTGGGCTGACAGTTTTCACCTCGTTGTCCACGCTGCTGTGGTACAATCACTGAACATTCCATCTACCATTCTCTGTACAGTACTTGCTGGTCGATGATGCTGTTTCTAATGGCACTGGTAGAAGAGTAGGATGAGTAGGTCATCTATTGAATACTGGAAATCATCGAAATCCTTACATAATGTATCTTGTGTTGGGCAGTGTAATTTTCTAATTTCTTAGAGTAATACTTTGTACATCTTTGAGAGCAAACTTAAAATCTGGAGTTAAACAAGAGGAGTCGGCGGGAACAATGAGGGTGGGATGGTCGGGGAGGTCATTGCTTAACAGTCCCATTGTCAGCTTCTACCAATACACTAATTCAAACTTGTATTTTATCATACAAATAATTGACCATGAATTTGTAACCCTTATCACTGTCTGCGTACCTAGAAATTATAGTATTGTTGTGAGCAGTGGTAGTGATGGTGTTGGTGGATTTTAGGTAGAGATTTATAGCTGGGTCTTATCGTTTTTTTTTTTTTCATTCAAGCCTTTCCACTTAGATCGTTGTGTTGTTGTTCAATAGATGGCGCTGGTGGTCAGTGGGAGAGGGCTGGGAGCAGTATATTATCTTCACTTATATTTCAACCCCAATTCGCTTTATTTACTTGCAGATATGATCACAACCGACACAGATCACTAATGGTTATCGTGGTAAAGCGGCGTTAATGTAAACTCTTTACTGCCACAGATATTGACGATAATCACTGAGTACTGAATCACTGTCTGTACCACCGGTCACCAGTACAACCAGACACACACACATTTGATCTTACAAATACAAATATTTCAGGGAGACGTCAACATATGAATGAATACCAAGTTAAGCCTTAGATGATACGATGACGCATTTCAGGTTTGTTTTCTGGCCATTATTAGACGATTTTACTCAGATAAGGAAGGGCGTATGGAAATCAGAGGGTTACTTGAGAGAGCCTTTACCCATATAATTCCCACAGATCCTTCCTAAACTGTATAAAATCGTCTAATGATAGCCAGAATAGGCTGTTCAAAATGAAAATGGCATAATCTTCCCTCAAAAAATAAGTGTTAAACTGGACTAAATCATAAAAAAATCATAATACCGATTAAAAAAAAAAAAACACACACAAACAAAAAACACTCCCTAAACCCTTATACTGATTGGATACTGAAACATCGACACTGAACTCTCCCGGCCTCGTCCCGGCAGGATTGACTGAACGAAATACATATACTTCATCAAAAAAGATTTCCCTGCATCCCTTTTCCCCCAACCCGATTTGTGTCCATCTAGTTCGTGAGCCGTTCGATATGATATTGTTGTTGAGCCAGGATATGTCCGGTACACATGTTATCAAGGTAATAAACCAACATGCGTAGCTACCTTAACTCTTGAGGATTATGACGCGTTTTGGCAGTTTATTCTGGCTATCATTAGAAGAGTTTATACAGCTTAGAAAAGACTTGTGGGAATCGAAGGGGTAAAAACTATCTTAATTGTCTCTCTAGCCCCCATAGTCTCTTCCGAAACTTAATACATCGTCCAAAATAGCCAGAATAAACTGTCGAAGCGCGTCATAATCCTAATTTTTCTATAATATTCCAGATACCACCTCGGATTCCGGTGGGTTGGGCGTGCAGTTTTATCTCCCATGTAGCACAGGTATTTTTGTTTTGTTTTCTATATTCCAACTACTCCCTCTCGGGCATAGGCTGATAGCCTTTACACTCTACCGCTGAACACGGTGAGACCCGTGAGATCTTGTTCCAGCCTAGGGAGTGAGACATGTGAAGCACCTATTTCACGGTTCGAACCCAACTCCATCTCTGAAGCTGCTTCGCCTCTGCACCTCACAGTCTCACTCCCCAGGCTCGGACCCTCACTCTCAGAACGCCACCTATTGAGCAATTAACTCACTAGGCATTGCCCCCCTGTAGCATATTTTGAATATGGGAATATTCATACTGTGCTATTTAATCAGGGAACAATGAGGGTATTTTGTTTTGGCATTTCGGTGTGCTGTGGTAATGCACTGAAATTAGGTACAGCACAAATTCCATCCCAATAATATCTTCCCATTGACATATTGGGATTCGAACCCGGGTCCATTGGATTACCAGTCCAGTGGCAAGACCACTCTGCCACACCTCCCCCTTTGGTGGGTCACATCTATCTGTATATGTATAACATTACAGATCAGTATTAAAAAAAAAAAAAAACACACACACACAACTAATCTGATTTCTGATCCCCAACAGCAGCAAGAACTACAGCAGTAACAAAGTCGACCATTCAAAAAATATATACTTTACAGTCTGGAACTAAAGTCGTGGTATGGATCTTCAGCAATCCATTAGTGCCCTCTGGCGGCGGTATTTGAAGCAATCCAAGATTTGGTGTATATATATATATATATATATATATATATATATATATATATATATATATATATATATATATATATATAGTATATATGTAGGCTATAATATTAGTCATATATTTTTTCTCTATCTATATATATATTCTATTTATGCATTTGTATATATATATATTGTTATTGTTATGTTATATATGTATCTATTTATGTACACATAAATAGATCCACATATAATATAACAATAACAAAATATACGACTAATATAACCTGTATATATATATATATATATATATATATATATATATATATATATATATATATATATATATATATATATATATATAAGTAAATACATGAATACATAAATATAAAGTAAACCTAAAACAAAAAGAGATACCGGTTACGAAAAAAAAAAAAAAACGATGAAAATAAACAACTCCCTCATCCCTTATCTAGCCTGAGTACAGACACACGACACAGCACCGCCCAGCTCTCGTCCCAGATCAATGGAAAATACACGTAACTCATCCACAAACTGATATTCCTACATCCCTTCCACCAGTCAGAACGTTTCCATTTACTTCACATATATGCGCGGAATTTCGGTGTGAGTATCCTAGGTTCTAGTCCTGGGAGTGCCACATGTATTTGTTGATTGTATTAATTGAGTTTGGAAGTAAAGTTGGTTGGGGAAAATAATATGAATTGTATTGAACCCCTTGAGGATTATGACGCATTTTAGCAGTGTATGCAGGCTATCACTAGACGATTTTATACAGCTTAGGACGGATTTGTGGGCGTTAACACGGTAAAAACTGTCTTAATTAACCCTTTAACTTCCATATACTCTTCCTAATATGAGTAAAAATCGTCAAAAAATAGCCCCCAAAACAGAAAAGACATGTGTTATCGTATCCTGTAAGGGTTGATGGATAAGTCATTCTCACACGATGGCTAGAAGGATAATGAACTAAAGGGAGTTCAGTGTAAACGCACACAAATAATATAAACAAAGCAACACCTCGGGTTTAAAGATTATGAGAGGATAAATTAAAAGCAAAGTAATGGAATTCTCGAAAAGGGGCTCTAGTCGTGACGATAGTTTTTACTTACAGTGTACTGGCTTAATAATCCAGAAGGGTTGATAGCCTCTGCAGTCCTACTTTAACTAACTAACTAATTAGCTCTCTATGATCTCCAAGGTTATGAGCGAACTATTGATGTTGACTGTACTTTTGATGAAGGGGTATAGCTTATGATTTACCTAAACAGTTTGCGATTAAGAGGAGACGGACCTTGTTTTATATTAATTAATGTATTCCTTTATTTCTTAGTTTTCTCGCTAGACCTCCATCAAACTTAGAAAAACACCCCTTAGACCCCCTTACAAGACAAATTTGTATATTTTTCGGTAGAAAAATGCCCCAGCCGAAGGCCGATTCCGCTTAACATTTCAGGCTCGCTATCGCTCGCCTGTAAATATTCGACACCTAAGTGGCACGAAAGGTCTTAACATTGACAACAGAATGGGGCGAAAGGTATTAAAACCGCCAAACTAATGGGACGAACTTCTTATAATCTCAAAACAAATGAGGCTTAACACGAGGGAGAAAGGGGACCAGAAACACGACTCCTCTCCCCTTAACCTCAACAGTCCATCAGCCTCCCCTTAAGGTAAACCGCTTGTGTGATCAATGGTCGGCTGGTGGTTGAGTTATGGGTGAGGGGAAACAATATCAATGGTCGGCTGGTGGTTGAGTTATGGGTGAGGGGAAACAATATCAATGGTCGGCTGGTGGTTGAGTTATGGGTGAGGGGAAACATTATCAATGGTCGGCTGGTGGTTGAGTTATGGGTGAGGGGAAACAATATCACGGTCGTTCCCAAGTCTGGGGATCGATACATTGGAATTAGGTCAAAAATGGCCACACGCATAAAGAAACAATGTCAAAACGGCCACGCTAATGAAGAACCACAATCAAAATGGCCACACTCTTAGATGGCAAAAGACAGAAGAGCCAGGAAGTAGGTCGAAAATGGCCACACGCATAAAGAACCAATGTCAAAACGGCCCCACTCATAAAGAACCACAATCAAAATGGCCACACTCCTAGATGGCAAAAGACAGTACAGCCACAACCATCAATGCCGCTGTTACACGAGCGCTTTTTCCGTCAATTTTCCATGAGCAAGTTTTTTCTCGTATTATTTTGAGACATTTGTGCACTGGTATCGACAAGTAAACTGAAGGTAGGATATGTTAGGCGGCTGAATTCTGATAAAGTGTATTTTTTAAGCTTCCAGACCATAATTGCCCGTAAAAATTGCTCGAAAATGGGCCTGTGTGACTCCGGTATAACCAAAGACAACATTTCGGCAGCCTAAGCAAGCACAACTTAAATGGCAACTTTATAAACACATCAGACTGGAATCTTTTGCTTTAGCCAAATAAGTGAACTGGGATTCCTTACGTGACTAAAGTGTATTCAAGTTAACCTGGCAGAAACTGGTAGCACTGCCTTATTATTCAGTCTTTCCCTCTTCCTATGACTTAAATTGCTTCAAACTCCGCGTGTCCAGGCATTTTGGCATGAACATCCCTTGATCTTGGCCCTGTAACTCTTTCAACTCTGGGGGAGGCACTCGCTACAGGCAGTTCCGCCCTTTGTCCCCCTCACTCACAAAGACAAAAATATATAGATACTGCCTTTCTAAACTGCTCATGTGACGCCGCCTTTATTTAATAATGGCTCTCAATATTCTATGACGTATATAGTTTCTGTTTTCTGGCTATTATTAGACGATATTTAGATTAGGTAGGGTATAATATGGTAGTCAGAGGGTTAGTCGAGACAGGCTTTGCCCTTTGAATGTTCACATAACCTTCCTAAACTGCATACAATCGTCTAAGATAGCCAGAATAACCTGTCAAAATGCATCATAAGCCTCTAAGGGTTAAGTACTTGTTGCACCTAAGGTTAGACTAATTCTATATAGTCGTTCTTTTCTTTTTAGTGTATAGCCAATTGTCAAGTTATCAGAAAAAGTGGCTGTATTGTTATAATAAATTAGTTAGATTTGGACTTTAGAGGCTACCAACCCTACTGGATTCTTAAGCCAGCACACTGTAAGTCAAGAATAACCTCAGGAGTAGAACCTTCTTTCGTGAACTCAGGTCCCTTTTGTGATATCATCGTCTGCAGTGAACATTTATAGTACCGTACAATTCTGACGCGCTGGCGAAACATTAAAAACACATTTCTCTTAAACCCATGCACGAAGCAATATTTTTCCTCTCTCAATTTTCATGGCCTCAAGTTATTATGTAGTAGTGTACAAACTTCTTGTGCAGGCGATTGTACAGTTGGCCAAATAAGTCGGTCTCCGCTGTCATTAAATTTTGCTCTCTGTATGTTGTATTAATGTCTGTCAGATGTTGAATATAATGTGTATAGATAGGAACATGTTTGTATATCTCACTCGAAACGATGAATTAATGCTTAGATAGTGCTGACTCCTATTATTGATCGAAATATACTTGGTGCCGCGACATCACTTATTTGGCCAACTTTACAATAAAAATATACAAGGGGACCGGGTAGAATCTCCACAAGAAATATACAAGGGGACCGGGTAGAATCTCCACAAGAAATATACAAGGGGACCGGGTAGAATCTCCACAAGAAATATACAAGGGGACCGGGTAGAATCTCCACAAGAAATCGTTCCAAAATATAGATAATTCAGTTTTATGAACTATATATTATTATATTTTATTATCATCGTAGTAGAGGATAACGGGTGATATAATGTATATACATGAACAGAAAAAGGGAATGATCTTATATATACTACCGGAGGATCTATCTCTATCTATCTATTGCCTGACGCCGTGATCCCCGAAGGGGTGGCCAAGAACGAACCGCCCCCATGCACCTCTGTCCTTAGTCAGTCGACGCCCCTCCCCCCAACCAGCACCGCCTTCGTTCATGTACTTCCTCACTCCATCCTTCCACCTCTCATTCGGTCTACCTCTCCCTCTCTGTCCCTCCACCTCGATTTCGTACACCCTCTTAGTCATTCTCTCGCTTTCCATACGTTCCATATGGCCGAACCATCTCAAGTTGTTCCTTTTCACACTTTCCAGCACATCTACCTCCACACCACACCTCCTTCTTACTTCCTCATTAGTCTGTCTCTCCCTCCATGTAACTCCGCACGCACTCCTTAACCCTTAATTAGCGGCGAGCAACATAAGTCGATAAACCGCATAGGCCGCTCGTAAGGTGTTAAGTAATTCATTTCCACTGCTCTCACTCTTGGTCTGAGTCTCTCAACCAACGTCCATGCTTCGCTTCCGTAAGTCAGTGTCGGGATTACCACACTGTCATGCAAGGACTTCTTCACTTCCATACTGACCACCCTATTTCTTGTTACTGCTTTTAGCGTTCCTACAACCCTCTTCCCCTGTTGTACCCTCTCCCGCACTTCTTCATTCATAGTCCCATCTTTACTCAACACACTGCCCAGATACTTAAAAGAGTTGACGATCTCCATAGCCTGCCCGTTCAGCTTCACCTCACACTCTGTGAGTTCACCCCTTTCGAAGACCATAACCTTGCTCTTCCCCGCATTTACCTTCAAATTCCGTTTTTCGCACACTGTTCCAAACTCATTTACCAGACTCTGCAACTCCCATTCATTATCACTCATCAGAACTGTATCATCCGCAAACAGCACTATAGGTAGCGTCCACTCAATTCCCTCCCTTTTCAGCGATACACCAACATCCACTGCTCTTGATAGTATTTCTTTCATGACTCCATCCATATATACAGTAAACAACCACAGGGACATCACACACCCCTGTTTCAAACACACATTCAGGTCAAAGAACTCGCTCTGCTCACTCTCCACACGTACTGCCCCTTTGCACCCTCATACATGCTCTTCACTGCTTTCAGCAACTTGCCCTCTACTCCGTATATTCTAAGTACTTTCCACAAACCTTCTCTATCCACTCTGTCATAGGCCTTCTCCAAGTCTATAAAGGCAACATATACCTTTTGTTTCTTCTCCAGATATTTCTCCACAACACAATTCAGGGTAAAAATCTGATCTACACATCCTCTTCCCTTCCTAAAACCTCCCTGCTCGTCGCCTATCCATTTCTCCATTCTCACTCTCACTCTTTCAATCACCACCCTACTGTATACCTTTCCTATAACACTTAGAAGACATATTCCATTCCTCGGTGGTTACCACACACTCATCTTTCCCGTTTGCCCTTATATAGGGGGACTATTATGCCAGTCTTCCAGTCATCGGGTGCACTCCCCTTCTCCCATGCTAGTTTGCACATTTTCCATACCCATTCTATCACTATCTCACCACCATACCTCAACATTTCCCCACACACTCCATCTGCTCCTGGTGCTTTCCCCAACTTCACTCTTTTCATGGCTTCCCACACTTCTGACCTCCTGATCCCCACCTCCTCCTCCACTACTTCTCTTCTTCTCCCTCCCATAACATATCCAGCTATGAAAAAACCCGGATATTCAATTTGTATGACCATAATGTGAAATAACTTATATCTCGTATTACCTTAGGGGGGTGTCAGACGAATGCATTTTCCGGCAATTTTCGATAAGCATTTTTTTTGTTTTATCTTACTACTTTGAAGCCCTTTTTCATTGGAATAGGAAACTAGACTGAAGGTAAATTATGTTAGGCAGTTAAATTAGTATGGAACCTACATTTTGAGGCTGCCAAACAACAATTGATCGTACAAATTGACGGAAAAATCGCTTGTGTGACACCGACTTTAAACTTCTAAGTTGGCCATGTAGGTGTAAAGTTTGGTTCCTCTTCGGCTTTCTGTAAGTGCCTGGCACACGGAGGATTGTTCCGGGCGTCCAGGTTAAATCTTTGAGGATCATGGCGCGTTTTATCGGTTACTTCTGACTAACATTAGGCGATTATATATAGCTTAGATAGATAGATAGATAGGAAGGATCTGTAAAAATCGAAAAGGTAAAGACTATCTCAATTAGCCCCCTGACTTCCACATAGTCTTCCTAATCTGAATAAAATAATAAAATAATAGTAAGACAAAGAAAATATGTGCTTTCACGTTATATGTGCGACACGTTTCATTCCTTAATTAAGGGAAGAAATCCACTTGAGGGATTTTTTCTGGACCCCTTTCTCCCTCATGTTTAGCCCCATTGATTTCAAGAACTTTCGCCCCGTTTCTCTCGATTCTAAGACCGTTCATGCCATTTAGGTGTCAACTTTTTTTCCTGGCGAGAAATAGCAAGTCTGTAATTTAAGAGGAACCGGCCTTTGGCCGGAAATTTTTTCTACCGAAAAATGTACAAATGTATCTTGAAAAAGGGTCAGGGGGTGTAATTTTAAGCTTGATGGAGGTCTAGGGAAAAACCTTTCCAACAATTTCTCTTCCTTGTCTTTCCCTCCCCTTTTCCATTCTGATGGCACAACCATCACTTCTTCCTCTGACAAAGCTAATCTCTTCACTCAAACTTTTGCTACAAACTCCACCTTGGATGATTCGGGTGCTAATCCTCCCTCTCTACCCTCCTCTCTCTTACTTATGCCTAATATCCTAATCTCTTCTAAAGATGTACTTTCTACCCTCTCTGGGCATAATACTAATAAGGCGTACGGTCCGGACGGTGTTCCTCCTGTTGTTCTCAAAAACTGTGCTTCCGTGCTGACTCCCTGCCTAGGCAAACTCTTTCGTCTCTGTCTATCCTCTAACATCTTCCCTTCATGCTGGAAGTTTGCTCACATTCAACCTGTCCCAAAGAAGGGTGACCGCTCTCAACCCTCCAACTATCGTCCAACTGCTCTCATCTCATGTCTTTCTATAGTTTTTGAAACTATTCTTGCTTCCAAATTTCTGAAGCATTTCTCTTCTCATAATCTGCTCTCAGATCGCCAGTATGGCTTCCTTAAGGGTCGCTCTACTGGTGATCTTCTTTCATATCTTACTAACTCTTGGTCATCCTCCTTTCGGGACTTCGGTGAGACTTTTTCTATTGCACTAGACATATCGAAAGCCTTCGATAGAGTCTGGGACAAATCTTTAATTTCTAAACTACCCTCCATCGGTTTCTATCCCTCCATCTGCGCCTTTGTCTCTAATTTCCTTTCCGGCCTTTTCATAGCCGCGGTTGTGGACGACCATTGTTCACTTCCTCACCCTATAAACTCCGGTGTTCCTCAGGGCTCTGTCCTATCTCATATTCTCTTTCTAATTTTTATAAATGATCTCCTCAACTGTACCTCAATTCCCATCCATTCAAACGCAGACGACTCAACCTTACACTACTCCATTAGTTTTTCAGAACGCCCCAGCCAGCAATCCCTCAACGACAAACGTAATGAAGCCATAGAACTCTTAAATTCTGATTTAAATACCATCTCCAATTGGGGCAGAGAAAACCTGGTTACCTTTAATGCTTCCAAAACCCAATTTCTCCATCTATCTACCCGTAAGGAACTCCCAGCGGACTATCCCTTATTCTTCAACAATACAAAAATCAATCCTTCGTCTTCTCTCAATATTCTTGGTGTCTCTTTTTCTTCTGCTCTCAGTTGGAAGGACCATATTACCAGTCTTGCTAAGGCAGCCTCCCAGAAGCTGGGTGTGCTCAACCACCTTAGGCGGTTCTTTTCCCCTGCACAGCTTCTTGCTCTGTACAGGGGCATGGTGCGCCCTTATATTGAGTATTGTTCACATGTGTGGGGAGGTTCCTCTCACACCGCTCTCCTAAACAAAGTTGAAAGGAAGTCCTTTCGTATCATTAACTCCCGTCCACTCACCAACTCTCTGCAATCTCTCTCTATCCGCCGCAATGTTGCATCTCTCTCGCTATTCTATCGCTACTATAATAATCAGTGTTCCTCAGAGCTTTCCGAGTGTATACCACCTCCTTTACGTAGGGCACGTGGTACCCGTCTTGCAACTCAATCCCACCCCTACTCTGTGCAACTCTCCAACCCGATAGTGAAGATAGTGAAACGTTACTCTCTGTCTTTCTTCTACTCAACAGCTGAGCTCTGGAACTCTCTCCCAGAATCAGTCTTTCCCTCTTCCTATGACTTAAATTGCTTCAAACTCCGTGTGTCCAGGCATTTTGGCTCGAACGTCCATTGATTTAGGCCCTGTCACTCTTTCAACTATGGGGGAGGCACTCGCTATAGGCAGTTCTGCGTTTTGCCTCCCTCAATCACATAGACAAAAATAAACAAAATAAAAAAATATAAAAAACTCCCATTCATGTTCAGTTCACACCCATTTTATAAAGTTATTCTCAATCCAGTGACCAAGGCCAAATAATAATGTGACCAAAAATACTGATGTGATCAGCATTTAATCAGTGGGGCGGGAGGGTTTTTGAGATAGTGCAACCGCTCATAGGTCCAAATTGTGTTGATCCTTCGCATGATTAATTTTGGTCCCATTAAAGGGTTTATGGTGATCTCCGAATAGTAATTAATAATGTTTTGTTTTATACCCAAAGTCTCCCTCTAGACATAGGCTCGCTATAACCTGTCGATTCAAGTGCTGGATATGAAGAAGCTTGGGGATCTTAGGCTAGATGGCATGCAATTGGTTTGACACTCTGCTGGCTTTCAAAACTATACCCTGGTCCAAGTTGATTGCCCAGAAATCGTGAACTATAACCTCTGTAGCTCAAAAAGAGCTGGAGAAAATGAGCTGTAAATGTCGACATTTATCTCCTGGCTGATCCTTCCCAAATGTTAGAAATATTAGCTTGATAATTCTAGTCGCTTGTTAGTTATAGAGGATATTGATCAAGAGTTTGCGCATATTTACTTTAAATAGGGTCTTCAGTCACTCGCTCGACCCCTACTGAAATTCTCACTAGGTACAATTGTGAACACTAAATGATAAATACAGGAACACAACACCTCTCCCACTTCAACACACATAACACATCTCCATCCCACTCCAACGAAGAGAGAAGCAAGCACACAAAACAAGAAAAAAAACACACACACATACACACACTAAACCACACACACAAGCACAAGCACACACACATATACACACCCCCACTCCCCCACACACAAGCACTCTCAAGGTCTCCCCTTGCTATTGATGGTCCCTTAGAGAAAGATATGGAGACATGTAGGTTGGTGGAGAGAGAGAGAGAGAGAGAGAGAGAGAGAGAGAGAGAGAGAGAGAGAGAGAGAGAGAGAGAGAGAGAGAGAGAGAGAGAGAGAGAGAGATAAACTAGACCCATATATTTCTACATAGTAATTGGTGAGGTAGGCTTTACAACTCTATCCAACTCTACAGTGTGTTTTGCTTTGACAGTCCTTGAGTTGGGATTGGCTGGGGTTTTGATGTGTGTGCATACCTCTGTGTAGGTGTGTGTACGCGTGTGTCTGTATCATGTAATCTATATTTTATTAATTTCACCACAACACCAAACACCCCCAATTAAATTAACTAAAGTGTATATGATCCGCCGGGATTCGAACCCGGGTTATCACACACAGATTTTTGCCACCTTAACCATTACACCACCAGGACGGTTAAAGGATACAGAGAGAGAGAGGGTGTGTGTGAGAGTGAATAAGAGTGAGGGTATGTGTGTGTGTGGGCGTAGAATTCTGTTCCTGTGTATGTGTTCTCGTTTTTGTGTCTGCATATGTTGTTTTGGGTGTGCTATGAACGTTCATATAAATCATATACTTAATACAAATACGGCAAAGAATTGAATATCTGGCTTCAAATAATTTGTCGGTATAGTAGTTATAAGGCTAAATATTTGTAAGCAGTGTTCTTTTGCTTATGACTGGTTGCGTTTATGATATAAATAACACCCCGTTCTTAACATTAATCATCAGTTACAAACCCCAATGTACTTTAATAAACTAATGAATGCATATGGTCCTCCCGGGATTCGAACTCGGGACACCACACCCAGAACATGAGCAACATTTGTATATATTTCGATAGAAAAATGTCCCGGCCGAAGGCCGGTTCCTCTTAACCCTTGTTTAGCGGGACCCGACTTAAATCAGCCTAGAGAACCAAGGACTAAGTGGCGGGGCCCGACTAAAGTCTGTGTGCAATTTTTGAGCAATAATGGCTCTGAGAGAGAGACGAGCGACGGGAGGAGCGTAGGTCGGCTCATGACCGCTCGTCACGGGTCCCGCGCGACTACACATATCCACACTCACTGCCTCACTACACAGGGAATTATGTAAGGATATTACTGTATTTTAGGGATTTTGCACTTGTCTTGCACGATCGTTGCAAGAGAACGTGTGGTCGTAGAAGTATTGTTCTGGTGTCATTGGAAAGCTCAATTATCGCCCTTTCAGGGATACATAATTGTATTACGCTCTGGCTCTTGTTAATGCATGAAAAAGGGCACAGAAACAAGGTCGTTTAGGGTAAAACCACCTGCTTGCCAGGTAGTAGAAGTTACCGACCTAGCCGCTCGTGAAGTGTTAAATTACAGGCTCGCTCTCGCTCGCCAGGAAAACATCGACACGTAAATGACACGAACAGTCTTAATATTGACAAAGAAATGGGACGAAAGGTCTAAAATTCGCCAAACTAATGGACCGAACGTCTTAAAATCTGAAAACTAACGCAGCTAAGCATGAGGGAGAAGGTGGGGCAGAAAAACGACCCTCTCCCCTTAAATTTCAAAAACCATATCAATCTCATTAAGAATAAGATCAACAATCAATGTGGAATTTTATACCATACTAGAAACTCATTGACAATTAGTGCCCGCAAACTAGTCTATTTTTCATTGATATATCCATATCTAACTTAGTGTCACACAGTTTGGGAAGCGGTTTACCAGACACATATCAAACCAGTCATTACCAGACACATATCAAACCAGTCATTACCAGACACATATCAAACCAGTCATTACCAGACACATATCAAACCAGTCATTACCAGACACATATCAAACCAGTCATTACCAGACACATATCAAACCAGTCATTACCAGACACATATCAAACCAGTCATTACCAGACACATATCAAACCAGTCATTACCAGACACATATCAAACCAGTCATTAGGGCACAGTAAAGGGCAAGCAGAACAATAGCTGGACTAAAAAAGTATGATCACACTCATGATGCCTTCTGCTTTTTGAAGTCGCTTAAGTATAGTGAACTTAATACATATTTATGTGCTCTTTTTGTGTACAAGTCCATTCATAATTTTATAACCCCCATGTTTACATATAGAGCCAACCAAAGATATCCACTTAGATCAAACAATTTATTAAAGCTTCCAGCTGTAAATTCAATCCAGTCGAAATATTGTATATCATATCATGACGTCAAAATGTGGAATGGCTTACCCACGTATCTTCATAGCTCACCCTCTCTTTTGTCTTTTAAAAATACACTCAAACATTATTTATTCTCATCATATAGTCAAGTATAATTGGTATAATTAAGTTTTACTGCTAAACCAGTTCCCATTTTTTTTTCTGCACGATTTTTGCTTATTTGTTATGAATATTGCTATATTGACCATTGAGTGCGATTATTATTATTATTATTATTGTTATTATTATTATTATTATTATTTATATAAATATTATTATAATTTCGCTATAACACCTTCTCTTTTCACGAACTTTGTTTAAAAAATCCTGCTTTTGTTAAAAACACTAGTTTAGTTTTTATGTAAAAAATCTATTGCATTTTATCATCTAGCCTTTGTTTTTCTCAAACAAATACTGTAAACAGTGTCTTAATTTTAGTTTATGCTTGGTGCCTCCTCAAGAGTGTATAAACTCTCAGGAGGCTCAGCCTTAATATCTTTATAACACATGTACTGTATATAAATGTATGTAATGTAAATGGGCTAAATACACAATTCTTATCTTATCTTATCTTACCTATATCTATAAATGATGTAACTCCATTAGCGCTTTCGTTGAGTTTATATTATTTTCACATTTTAACCCCTTCTGTACCGGCGACGTTCTTTTAATTTTATTCTGCCTATTATTAGTCGATTTTAGTCAGTTTAGGAAGGACCTATAGCAATTATAAGGCTTCAAACAATCTCAATCAACCCATTTAACTACCACATATCCTTCCTAAGCTGCATAAAATCGTCTAACCATAGCTAGCATAAAATGAAAAAGACGTTCCGGAAGAGAAGAGGTTAATATAACGTTGAAGTGACCTAACTTTCAAGGTATATGTACTGAATATGTATAATTATGTACATTATGTGCAAATGACCCTACATTTCCTACATGGAAGATAATACCGCTACACATAAACAGAAGGGAGAGTCAGTCACATGATTAGATAAAGAATATGCGAACCAGTCAAGAAATTTCAAACAGCAACAAGAAATGCTTGAAAACGTAAAGATGGAAAGGAAATCACAAATGGTAAGACACAGAAGGATGTAATATAAGAAATAGTAGCAAACTAAACACAAAAATATATAAACAAAATAACGAGGACAAAATAATTAAACTGTGGATAGCAAAGAATAGCTCTCTGATGAAAGACAGAAATAACTGAAAGATAATCAATCATTACATCTGAGAAAATAATAACGGATCGGCAGATACAGTATATAAATCTTGTATGAATGAGAACACTTTGTTATATACAGGGTGTTGCAAAAATATTCCACCAAAATTACAGGGAAAAAATACAGGGAAAAAGTAAAAACTTTAAATAAGCAATGTCATATTTTGTACCATTTATGAGATATATGCATTAATATTAATATACCAAAACAGGGGTGTAAGGAGAGCATAGGGTTACAATCGTAACATTTGATGAATTACATAATAAAAACATTTTATATTGCATCGCTATGAAAACCTCATAAACCTTCATTCCCCACTTCTTAAGCCCACAAGAAAAGGATATCATCGTAGAGTATCTCCTTGTAACTAATTGTAAAACTATCTGTACGTTGATGGAAGGGGATATAGCTCCCTGTTTTTGTTTTGACACTTGTTTAATGGTGTGTGTATGTGTATTTGTGTGTGTTTGGGTGATTGGGAAGTAGTAGCTAATTGCACCCTATTTTCGTCCATGGTATGGGTTTGGATTAATTTACATATTTAAAATGTGTCTATGAAATTACTGGTACATAGGCCTAATAGGACATTGTTTATTTATATGATTTTACTTCTTTGTCCTTGTATATTACGCCCTGTAATGTTAATAGTATATATTTTAAACACCCTGTATACGCTACCCCTTAGAAGATACGATGACACATTTATGTTTTGATTTCTGGCTATCATTAAACGATTTGTGTTTAGAATAGGAAATGGAAGTCCTTACAAATAGGTTTTACCCTTTCAATTCCCACAAATCCTTCCTAAGCTGTGTAACATCGTCTAATGATAGCCAGACTAATCTGTCAAAAGGCGTCGTTATTCTCAAGGGGTTAAGAGAGAAAACAAAGCAAAAATATAAAGCAGTAACAAGAAATATAAATGTGAGGATAGTAAAGGTAGGTTCACACATAGGTGAGTCGGAGCGCGAGGCCAACGCGAGTCACACTCGCCGCATATCGCCGTTGATGGAGCCCGAACCCAAAGCGAGTAGCAGCTGATGCGAGTAAACACGCATAGAACACGAATATAACACGAGTTTGCACGAGTTTACATGAGTTTACACGAGTTAACGTGAGTTTACGCGAGTGTTGGCAAGTGTAACACGACCCCAACACGCACCGCCAAAATTTTAAAAATAACGGTCAATTCCAGGGTACGAATAGTGCGAGTCTACACGAGTCTACGCGAGTGTCACAGGAGTTTACACGAGTTTACATGAGTTTACACGAGATGAACGTGAGTCTACAGGAAGTTAACAGGAGTGTATGGGAGTCTAACATGAGTGTGTGCGAGTGTTGGCGAGTGTCAGGATACGTAGATAAAGAGGCCCCCACTGGCACCATTGTTCACACCACGCAACACCACCACGGACGGACGTTACTCTGCAGGATACAGCCCAACCAACCCACCCACCCACCCACACACCATGTCCATCAGGAGGCGGAGAGCGGCAGCTGTGCTTATACTGCAAATGCAGATGCGTCTCCTAGACTTAGAGGAGCTGGAGGAGAAGGAGGCTGAAGAAAGATGTCAAGGGGAAAAGCCACGAAGGAGAGTTTGGGCTAGGAGCTGGCTACTGAGACGGCCACAGTTCGGTGTGTACGAACAACTTATGGAGGAGCTTAAGAGAGAGGACCCCAAAGGATTCTGGAATTTCCTATGTGTGGACGTCCACCTGTTTAGGGAGTTGGTGGCACGTGTCGGGCCTAGGGTAGAGAAGCAGGACACCTTCTGGAGGGAGGCTTTGTCACCTGGGCTGAGGATTGCAATCACACTCCGCTACCTGGCCACTGGTGACTCATATCCTAGCCTACAGTACGCGTTCCGTGTGGCCCGGAACACCATCTCCCTCATTGTGCCTGCAACATGCGAAGCCATCATTGCAGAATACCAGGAGGAGGTTATACGTTGCCCCAGGACACCGGCGGAGTGGAAGGATGTTGCCAGTCAATTTGCCAAGCGCTGGGATTTCCCACATACCTTTGGTGCCATCGACGGAAAGCACTGTGCCATCAAATGCCCTCCAAATGCCGGTACAGAATTCTACAACTACAAAGGTTCCACTCCATCGTGCTCATGGCTATTGTAGACGCCGACTACAAGTTCCTCTACTGTGACGTGGGTAATCACGGTAGCTCCTCAGATGGTGGGGTCTTTATAAGAACCAATATCAGAGCAGCATTGGATGGGTGCACCCTGGGACTCCCTGCTGCCGAATCCCTGCCCAACAACGACACACCTGTTCCCTACTTCCTGGTGGGTGATGACGCCTTCCCCATGCGAAGGTGGTTGATGAAGCCACACTCTACCCGGCGACTGACTGTACCTGAACGGATCTTCAACTACAGACTGTCCTGGGCTCGCAGAGTTGTTGAGAACGCCTTTGGCATCATGGCAAGCAGGTATGCGTTTGATTATGTGAAATGTTTGACCAGAAATACAGGTATCGGTGATGGCACCCTACTAATATGAAGTATACTAGTCAGCTATTAAATATACATGCTCGTAACCATTCTCCCTATAATTAATATGGATTAATGCATCTCCCCCACATCCACAGAGTGTGAGTCGTCCACGTCTGCAAGTCCAGTTTTAACTAAAAATTATCCTAACCATTATTTCCCTATTTAATATGAACTATACTATTCAGTGTTTAAATATACATGTTTTTTCTCTCCCTAATTCAGGTTCAGGTGCCTTCTCCACAGCATTGCCCTCCACCCGTCCCGTGTTGAGTCTGTGGTGATGGCGTGCTGTTGCATGCATAACCTTATGCGAATGAGGTACTCTAATCACCACGCCAACCTAGCGGACGAGGAGGACCCTGAGACGCATGCTATCATCCCTGGTGGTTGGAGGGAGCTGCGGGACAGGCTGAATCCCCTCGAGAGACTATCCAGGAATGTCGTGACAGCCCAGGCCAAGAGGCAACGCCAGCACCTCACCGACTACTGCTCATCACCCAGGGGCAGTGTCCCCTGGCAGAACGACCTGATATAAAGGTATGTATCCATATGTTGCCATTGCTTTCATTAATTTTTTTGTAGTTTACATATTTATATTATGTTGTTAATCATGTTTGAAATCAATTCAACCTCATTAATACATATTCTCTATATGTTATTCGCTTTTTATGAAGTCTCATATATTATGGTGTTCACCTTTTCCTATGTCGTTTCATAATGTTTAATATATAATATTTAATGTATATTTTTTATTTATTTATATTTCATGTTGGATATCAATCTGTATATTATTATTTGTCATCATATATCCTTTGCATATATTCCACATCATTATTTATGTTTTACTATCAATATTATTCTAGAAACCAATTTCAATTATATTATATGGTATTTTTTTATCTCTTCATTATTGATGTTAATATCAATATTTTTTATAACAACTTGAATTCATATTAACTTATATTTTTTCTCTGTTGACAAGTCTTTGCCATGTTTATAAAAGGAACCTTCCTTGAGAATGTTTACACATAAACTCAAATAATATAGTTTGGATCCAAAACAACAGCTGGAGGCACATTAATTTATTTTATTCATAAACATAGATATATAGCATGTTAATATATAGCCGAAAGTAATATAGTATGTAAATATATACCAGAAAGTATAGAAATAATAAGAGATATTCATTTTATGTGTAGACATAGTATTATATATATTCGTCATTCCCATCACTGGGGGGTTTATGACTTTATTATTATACACAAAGGTTTCACACATTTTCGTCATCCCCAGGCCTGGGGGTGTTTACTTGGGTGTTCAACCTTGTTTATAGGAAGTTCCCTGGTTTTGGTGGCCTAATAGTAGCTGGGCTTGAGGGAACCGGTGTTGCAATGTTGGCGCCATGTGTAGGGGTAAGCGACCCCGCCCACCATTCATGTATATGTGCAGGAGACCTGAATGGCGTACCAGCCATCAGCTCTTGGAATGTGGGGTTTGTGAAGGCTGCTGGCATGCGTGATGGTCCTGGCTGGGGTTGCATCTGTGGTGGTGTGGTGTGCAACTGCGGGGGACCTGGTGGTGTGGTGTGCAACTGCGGGGGGCCTGGTGGTGTGGTGTGCAACTGCGGGGGGCCTGGTGGTGTGGTGTGCAACTGCGGGGGGCCTGGTGGTGTGGTGTGCAACTGCGGGGGGTTTGCTTGTATCGCCATCTGGGGTGACGTGGAGAGGGTGACCTCATCCCTGGCCTGAAGGACTTGCTGCATTATCCTCCGTGACAATATCTCCCCTACAGCGTCAGGGAGCCTCTCGAGCTGCTGCTCCAAGTACCCCACGAACTGTCCATACTTGGTCTCCTTCCCAGCCAGGGATGTCACCAGGCGTGACATGTCCTCCCGCATCGCCTCCCGCGTCGCACTCAGCTGTAGAAACAAGAGTATGCATGTTAAACACCTTTTGTACTTATAAAATAATACATACATGTCATGGTAAGTTATGCTAATAACCTTTTTATGTTTTTCTCCTCCAGATGCATATGTCTTCCTCTACAGGAATTGTTTGCGGTTTGCAGCGTACACGAACATAGGATTTATATAATATTCTCGTAATGACTAATATACTCTCGTAATGACATATGTTAAATGTTTTCATATTTACCTCCACAGGTGAGAATGCCTCTACAGACTTCCGCCGCTTGTTCTGGCTGCTGAACCTGGCAGTGGGAGTTGTGTTGGTTGGAGGGGGCATGGCACTGTCCTCTCCATCACTCTCGTCATCGCCAATCACCTCCACATTCACATCCGACGAGACGTCCTCGGTCGGGTTTGGAAACTGAAACACAAAAACATTAATATATCCTATATAAATAAGACCTTTAACCTATTTTAGTATACTTAAATATATGTACCTTGACAATATAAATAAATATAAGAAAATACATTTTATGTTTACATGAAGCCTTCCATTATAAATATATTAGTTCTAACCTTAGCTGTGACCTTGGTCTTTACGCGGGAGATGTGCCCTTTGAGGAAGGCAAACTTCTGCATGATCCAGGTGTCCCTCTCTGATAGTGGCTTGCCCTCGAATGTCCCAGGTGTTCCCGATCCACTCTTCATATCGCTTAGCTTTGAGTACCTGGACCGCATGTTGCGGACCCAATGTGCCAGATTACCGCCTGTGTAAAGAGTAATATTTATTAAGCAAGGCCCCTTTATATATATGATTTATATTCGTAATTTCACAGGACAAACATGGGTTGATAATACATTATTAGTTAATGCTGTTAAATACAAACGTAGAGGGATGTATATGATACTGGCAACACGCATACATATATGCCAATTTAGCAAACTTTAACATAATAGTAATTATGTATTTCACATTTAAATCACATGGAATCAAACCAAGAACACAACAGCAAGGTATTCAATCACTTATTACAATTAATATTTCATGCTGCATGTTTTGTTGTGGGTACTTACCTGTGACATTAACACCCAGGGTAGCAGCCTTCTCGTCGTAGGCGCGGAGTTTCCTGCGCGTATCTTTGTAGGCCTTGCTACGCTTTAGATATAACATGGGGGTGTCCTTCACCCACTCGGCCAGCATGTCCTCAGTCTCGTCGCTCAAGATCACCCTTGTCAACTTATTTTTCTTAATGGCGCCATAACGAACAGGGCGCGCGCTGCCAGGGGGGTCAGGGGTATCATCATCACTGTCACTGAGGCTACCTTGGGTGTCCTGACTGGTATGAGTATCCTGACTGGTATGAGTATCCTGACTGGTATGAGTATCCTGACTGGTCTGAGTATCCTGGCTGGTCCGAGTATCCTGGCTGTCGTCAGCATCAATATCTCCATCAAACACGTCCATGTCCTCATGTCCACTGGGCTGGCTGTCCGGCACAATGTCATCAGAGTCGTCCAACTCTTGCGACGCAACAGGCCTCCTGGCAGGGGGTGCGATGCGGGGTTGTTCGGGAGGTGTAGCCTTGCCTTTCTTCACAACACCATCACCACCCTTCCGAGACTTGGTGGCCGCCACCTTCTCCTTGGGCAAAGGCATGGTGCAGGGCAGGCAGGTAGGGCAGCGTGGTAGGGCAGGCAGTGTGGTAGGGCAGGCTGGTAGGGCAGGCAGCGTGGTAGGGCAGCGTGGGTCACTGTGCAGCCCGGGTCAATGGGTCCTTGCTGGGGTCACGGTGGAGAGTGGAGGAGGCTCCGCGGGCGTTCCCTTTTTATAGGGGGTGATGACGCGGTGGTGCCACCTACTTGCGCGGTGTTGCCAGCAGTCGCACACCACTCGCGTAGACTCACGTTGGTTTCACCGTTACTCGCGTAGACTCACGTTGGTTTCGCATAGACTCGCATAGACTCACGTTAATATCGCGTAAATTTGTGTTTGTTTCGCATAGACTCGCCACACATATTGTGAAATCCAGACCACCACATGGGTACTCTCGTTTACGCGTGCTACACTCGCGTTACCCCGTGTTAATTCGCGTTAGCGTCGAGTTGACTCCTGTTTGACTCCCGTTAAACTCGCCTTTGGCAATATTGGTTGTTTACTATAGTGTAGACTCCTGTTGTACTTGTGTAGACTCACGTAGACCCGCGTGGACTCTTGTAGACTCGCGATCATTAAATTTCTAAATAGTACAACGTGACTGTCACGCGAGTCTACATAAGTGTCACACGAGTCTACAGGAGTTTACGCGAGTCTATGCGACTCTATGCGAGTTGGCGTCCTACTCCCACTTGACTCTCCAATTTTTGTGTCATCCCAAAATGTTTGGCCGCGTTCGCGAGTGTACGCGGTCCACCGCGAGTCCACGCGTGTATGTGCGAGTGTCGGCGAGTGTTGGCGAATTTGGGATAATCATTGGCGAGTGCAAAAATGTCATCACTCGCGTTGGAGTTGCGCTCCGATTCGCCAATGTGTGAACCTTGCTTAAGGACCGACCTCGCTATCAAATGTCAGATCAGCAGATATTCTATATCTTGTGTGAACGAGAAAACTTTGTCAAATATACGTTAAGGGGAGATGGGTCGTTTTCTTCATCAGGTTTAGCCCCATTAGTTTTCAAATTTTAAGTCGTTCGCCCGCCCCATTAGGTTGTCGATTCTAAACCTTTCGTCCCATTTCTATATCAATATCAAGACGTTTCGCGCCATTTAGGTGTTTATTTTTTTTCTCCTGACAGCGAGCCTGTAATTTTAAGAGAAACCAGCCTTTGGCCGGGACATTTGTTGTCGATTTTTTTTTAAATTTATCTTGAATGGGGTTCTAGGGAGTGTTTTTTCGGCTTGATGAAGGTGTAGCGAGGTAACTAAATAAAATATATGTATGTATATATATATATATATATATATATATATATACAGGTATATATATATATATATATAACTATACCAAAACAATAACCACTGTCCCTTTAATGCAGATTGTCGTATAACTCTGAATATTAATTTTATTTCCTGAATAGTAAGCTACAATACTTTACTCTCTAAGTAATTAGTAACTAATAAATATACTGTATATAATTATAATGAACCAATGTATTTCCCGAGAAAGGAACCAAATATCCATCGGCAAATAAATAAATATAACCCCTTCTGTTTTGGTTACTATTCGACGATTTTATTCAGTTTAAAAAGGGCTTTCAGCAACTAACAGGCTTCGAACTATCTCACTCAATCATCTTTACTACCACAGATCCTTCTTAAACTGCACAACATCGTCTAAATATAGCCAGAATAAAGTTAAAAGACCTCGCCGGTACAGAAGGGGTTATTGCCTTTTGAACGATGACACTTTATATATTCTCACAAACGTTAAGGGGGAGGTACTCGCTTTTTCTGGACCACCCTTCTCCCTCATGTTTAGACCCATTAGTTATGCGATTTTAAGACGTTCGTTCACTAGTTGTTTTGCAATTTTGAGACCTTTTGCTCCATTACTTTGTCAATAATAAGACCCTTTCGTGCAAATTAGGTGCCGATTTTTTTACTGACGAGCGATAGCGAGCCTGTAATTGTTTAAGGAACCGTCCGAAAATTGATAAATATATCTTGGAAGGGGATATAGGGAATGTTTATTAAACTTGATGGAGAAATAGCAAGGAAACGTAAAATTAAATAAATAGATGAATAAGTAGCCCCCAAAAAACAAACACTAGCCTCTTAAATTTGTTATTCAGCTCATGCCAAAAATAGTAAATAAAAGTCCAAGTAATGAACGTGTTGATTCTCACAGGATCGTCGTCAACACAAACTAGTATAATAACAGCCAAAATGTAGAAGACTAAATCCTTCAGGGGAGATATTTATTTGTTTATTTACTACCTTAGTTCTAAATTTTATATAAATATATATATTTTATTTTATTTTTTTATTTTCTATGTGATTGAGGGAGGCAAAACGCAGAACTGCCTATAGGGAGTGCCTCACCCATAGTTGAAAGACTGACAGGGCCAAAATCAAGGGACGATCGACCCAAAATGCCTGGACACACGGAGTTTGAAGCAATTTAAGTCATAGGAAGAGGGAAAGACTGATTCTGGGAGAGAGTTCCAGAGGTCAGCTGTTGAGTAGAAGAAAGTTTGAGAGTAACGTTTCACTCTTGGGTTGGAGAGTTGCACAGAGTAGGGGTTGGATTGAGTTGCAAGACGGGTACCACGTGCCCTACGTAAAGGAGGTGGTATACACTGGGAAAGCTCTGAGGAACACTGATTATTGTAGTAGCGATAGAATAGCGAGAGAGATGTAACATTGCGGCGGAGAGAGAGAGATTGCAGAGAGTTGGTGAGTGGACGGGAGTTAATGATACGAAAGGCCTTCCTTTCAACTTTATCTAGGAGAGCGGTGTGAGAGGAACCTCCCCACACATGTGAACAATACTCAATACAAGGACGCACTATGCCCCTGTACAGAGCAAGAAGCTGTGCATGGGAAAAGAACCCCCTAAGGCGGTTGAGCACACCCAGCTTCTGGGAGGCTGCCTTAGCAAGACTGGTAATATGGTCTTTCCAACTGAGAGCAGAAGAAAAGGAGACACCAAGAATATTGAGAGAAGATGAAGGATTGATTTTTGTATTGTTGAAGAATAAGGGATAGTCCGCTGGGAGATCCTGACGGGTAGATAGATGGAGAAATTGGGTTTTGGAAGCATTAACCCTTAATTAGCGGCTCACCACATAAGTCGAGTTAAATAAAGCTGGACTATGTGGCGGCGCTCGACATAGGTCGAGTGGCAATTTCAGCACGTAATGTTGCTGAGAGAGAGAGACAAGTGGTGGCAGGAGACTAGCGAGCGTATGACTGCTCCAGACCACCGCAGCGAACCTACTGACACGAATCTCAGCTCCCTCCTCCCTCTCTCACTCGCTACATACTGAATTATATGGGGAAAGTACCGAATTACATGCTTTTTGCACTCGCGTTGCACGGTTATTGCAAGAAAACTAGCCATCATAAAAGGATCGTTATGGTGTCATTCGAAAGCTCTGTTTATGCCCTTTCAGGGATAGGTACTTGTTTTACGTTCTGGGTCTTATTTAGGCATGAAAATGATCACGTAAACAGCCCTATTTTGGCTAAAAACACCCCGCTGGGCGGTACATATAAATAAACCGCATAGGCCGCTCGTAAGGTGTTAAAGGTAACAAGGTTTTCTCTGCCCCAATTGGAGATAGTATTTAGATCAGAATTTAAGAGTTCTATGGCTTCATTACGTTTGTCTTTAAGGGATTGCTGGCTGGGGCGTTCTGAAAAACTAATGGAGTAGTGTAAGGTTGAGTCGTCTGCATAATAATGGATGGGAATTAAGGTACAGTCAAGGAGATCATTTATAAAAATTAGAAAGAGAATAGGAGATAGGACAGAGCCCTGAGGAACACCAGAGTTTATAAGGTGAGGAAGTGAACAATGGTCATCCACAACCGCGGCCATGGAATGGCCGGAAAGGAAATTAGAGACGAAGGCACAGATGGAGGGATAGAAACCGAAGGAGGGTAGTTTAGAAATTAAAGATTTGTCCCAGACTCTATCGAAAGCTTTCGATATGTCTAGTGCAATAGAAAAAGTCTCACCGAAGTCCCGAAAGGAGGATGACCAAGAGTTAGTAAGATATGAAAGAAGATCACCAGTAGAGCGACCCTTAAGGAAGCCATACTGGCGATCTGAGAGCAGATTATGAGAAGAGAAATGCTTAAGAAATTTGGAAGCAAGAATTGTTTCAAAAACTTTAGAAAGACAAGATGAGAGCAATTGGACGATAGTTGGAAGGTTGAGAGCGGTCACCCTTCTTTGGGACAGGTTGTGTTACGTCCTGGGATATATAAACACTGGGCTCTTTCTATTGGACTAGGTATGCGGCAACAAGCAACAACGGAAAACGCTAGATCCAACCCTTATCTGTAAACCCAGGCAACAAACCACCCTAAACCGTCAAGAGTCCTGCCTTGACAACGAGGTATCCTATGACTCGGTTACAGGGTGCACGCACTATAGACTGCTGATAGTCAAGCAGGCTATATAAAAGATCACACAATTAAGTTGACTTAAAGCTTCAAGGAAAAGATAGATAACAGAATGAAATTGCAGAAACAATTTAATAACAAACTAGAAGAAAGCACATTTAACGTTACGTTAATTAATACAACTAATCACCCCTGCGTGAAAGAAGGTGAAAGCAAACAGTCCTCAAAACATCGTACAGGTAGACAAGATGCGGGTTTCTAAACTGCATGCGGCTACTGTAGGATCTGATGCTTAGCAAAGAAAATACGTTTCGGATTTAGAGAACTCTTAACTCATAAGCAGGAATAAATACTAGTGATAGGCAATACAGTGTATAATGGCATAGGTATAATTAAATAAAGGCAGCAACTCGCAATATAACCACATACAGGTGTGCTTCTCACTCTTAGTCAGGCAAACCTGCTCGGACAGAGTCTCTAAGCCCCACCCTGACTCACATTGCTCACAAAAATGGTAAACTGTGGCACAATAACAAGCATACAGAAATAATAAACCCCTAGCTGTTAATCTGCCAGGTGGCACAGGTCTAGCTGGAAGGATATAGGCTTCGGATACCCGGGCTGAGCCACCTGCTCTAGCCTAGGGACGTTCCCAAGTCTGTGCGCCAACTTACTCTAATTGAAAGGGTGCTCTCTTGAGAGACTCAGATCGCAAGTATCTGACTCTCTCCTGGCGACCCTAAAACAAAAGCAAGACGTGCCAGCGCAGTGCTGAGTGGACTAGGCAAGGGCCCTCACACAACACAATACTAGACACACAGGGACACAGACAAGAAAATGCCCCCAGACTCCCACAGGTACCCTAGTAAAGTCGTGCGGGTCCACAGGACTCGCACCAGCAGACTTTACTTAAAGGATCGCAAAAAGCCTCCCCTCCGGTCTAGCCCCTGCTAACCTGACACAAGAACACACTAGCAAGCATGAAACCACCAAATATGAGACAACAAAAAAGCTTCCTAGGTCTCATTAACAATTACATCTCTGCATAAGGCCCAAAATCCTATCTAGTTATCTGAGAGCTCGTCGTTAATACAATAATAGATATAAGGTCTATCAAGGGGATGGGATAATTAAATAGATTGGTGAAGTAGTGGAAAGAAGGTATACAAAGTAAGAGAGAAAGTTTCTAATTGGGGTTGAGAGGGATAGATATCAAGGGGGTCCGAAAGGTACGACAGTGAGGTGAGCTCTAACTCTTGAATCTGTCTGGACCCCACCCTAGGCATGCAGAATACATCCCAGGCTTGGCAACACTCAACACAGTTGCCGGGTCAAAATCGTCTACCCCGTGCGTGAGTCGAAACTAAGCCTGACGTTGCAATCAAATGCATATGGCAACAACAGGCTCGTCCCAAGCTAGACTCTCCGCGCGAAGCAACGTCCCCCAGCCGGTCTCTCTCTCCCGCTCGTCTCCTCCCACTCTCACTAGACTTACATCTTATATATTATAATGAAACAATCAACTATCGAGAATAAAATATACTAAGATGCGTTGGTTAAGAATAAGGGCAGCTACAAGCTGTGAAACAACATAAGAATATCCCAGACATTAGTTACATTGTCGTAGGATATATACGAAGGAAAAGCCGGCCGGCCAGCTGCCACCAGCCGGTTTCTAAACGGCTGGGCAGCCGACGCGCGCGCGTACCCGCACGTGGCTACTATGCAGAAGCGTCACACCTCCCCCAAGATATAAGACCCTTGACTAAGTTCTTCATATCTTTTTTTTTTTTTTTATTTAAAGAGACAATGAACGGAGGAAGGAAAAACACAGATAAAACAAAAAGGTCCTTGTGCCTAAAGGCATCCTCCATTCATAAAATTTTTGTAACAACTGGATTTAAACATTTCCAGATTGTAAGTTTGTGGAAAGCAATTCGAGGGAAGTGAATTCCAAAGAGTAGTAGCTCTGGGGATAAATGAATTCTGATAAGCAGAAGTTCTGCATTGTGGAGGAGAAAGTGTAAATTCATGGGCGCTCTCAGCTGCCCTAGTTCTACGCGGAAAGATGTAGAGAGGCGGCACAATTGAAGCAAGTTCCTCGGAACAATTGCTGTGAAAATATCTGTAGAATAATGCAAGGGATGCAACGTTTCTTCGTATGGATAATGTAGGAAGGTCCTGTGTGATTGCAGGGTTATTGATTAATCTAATAGCTTTATTTTGAATTTTGTCCAACTGCCTCAATGCAACCACTCCACTTCCACCTCACAGAGGTGAACAGTAATCCATCTGAGAACGCACATGACTTTTATATATCACGGCCAACTGCTCGTCAGTGAAGAATTCTCGAACTCTGTACAGGAGTCCCAGTTTTTTAGAGGCATTCTTAGCAATGCTTCTAACATAATGTGTCCAGCTCAAGTTAGTAGTTAATGTTACACCGAGAATGTCAATACTAGGGGAAGTGGGAATATTTACAGCATTAAAAAATATATGGGAGTCAGTGAGATTCTGTCGGTTAGAAAATTGAATGTATTCGGTTTTCTGTGCATTAACCCATAATTAGCTTAAAGGAAATTAGATTCTTTTGTCCCCATCCATTAATTCTAGAAAGGTCCTGGTTCAGAGAAATTGCAGTGTTTATTTTTGAATTTATAAGATCGGGTTGGGTGAAAGAATTGGTAAATGTGAAGGAACTGTGGAGTGTTGAGTCATCTGCGTAGGAATGTATTGGATTATGAGTGGTAGATATGAGATAATTGATATGAATGAGGAACAGAATTGGGGCCAAAACTGATCCCTGGGGAACACCAGCATTTATTGAGTGAAATTGAGAATAAAGGCCATCTACCATTACACATATTTTTCTGTTATGAAGATAAGAAGAAATTAGTGGAACTAATGATGCAAGGCCGTAGTGTGACATCTTCGACAATAAGGATTGATGCCAGACTCTATCAAATGCCTTTGATATATCCAGTGCTATTGTATGTGTTTCACCATGTTGGTCTGTAGCTTGGTTGATTTGATGCGTAAGAAGGCAAAGCATGTCTGCAGTTGATCGACATCGTCTAAAACCATATTGCCTATCACTGATTAATTTATTATTCTCAAGATGCTTAATTATGTGATTATTTAATATAATTTCAAAGACTTTACCCAGAGTGGAAGTTATAGCTATTGGTCTGTAGTTTGATGGATCTGAAGAGGCACCTGTTTTAGGAACTGGATGGATGTTTGCTTCTTTCCAGGAAAGAAGAAAGCTTCTCATAGTACCACACGCTGTTGCGACACAAGGCACTATATATAAACAAAAATAAAGACTGTTGCGCTCCACCGAGCAAGTTCAACTAACTCAGCGACAATAAGCGAAAACATTCAACTTAGATACTGCTACAACATCTTATACAAAATTCTACACGTTATAAAAATAAAGAGTTTTTATAAGGTTTTTGCTTTTTTTTTATTTTTTTTTTTCCGGCTGAACTACAGTGACAGCCTATTTTCCTCCACACTCAACCCTCAATCCTGTGGCAGTCTAACCAACATCATCCACCCTAGATAGAAAATCCGCTATCACGTTATCAGAACCGGCAATATGGCGTATGTCCAGATTATACTCCTGAAGCATGAGTGACCACCTGGTCAGCCTCATATTCCGGTTATGAAACTGATTCAAGAATTTCAGAGGGCGATGATCGGTATAAACCACTACGACTGGTCCGAAAGCAGGAACATATACATCGAAGTGCCTGAGCGCCAACACTATCGCCAAGAGTTCTTTTTCAATTACATAGTAATTCCTTTGTGCACTATTGAATTTTTTACTGTAAAAACTCACTGGATGTTCGATACCTTCATCATCTGTCTGTAACAAGACAGCCCCAGCACCTACGCCACTGGCATCAGTCGCCAGCTGAAAAGGTCTGCTGAAGTCCGGGGCCCTGAGTATGGGGTGGGTACATAACAGGTGTTTCACCAAGGAAAACGCCTCTGCACACTCAGGAGACCACCGGAACTTCTTGTCCTTAGATAATAAGTCAGTTAAAGGTGCAAGTACAGTCGAATAGCCTTTGATGAAGCGACGATAATAGCCTATCATACCTAGAAACCGCATGATTTGTTTCTTAGTCGTAGGCTGGGGAAACTGATCGATGGCTTTGATCTTTGTCTGTGGAGGGCACACCTGACCCGTCCCCACCTCGAACCCCAGGTACAAAATTGTGGCTTTGACAAAATCGCACTTACCCAGGTTTACCACCAAACCTGCTTCATTCAGTTTATTAAAAAGCTGTCCGATGTGAGCACAGTGTGACGCATGTCCAGTGTGAGCATGCTGTACAGAACGCCTAGTCATGCCCCACTCTCGCTAGGATCGTCAGGGCAGGAACTTTGGCTGTAGTCTATGTAGAGTTTCCTAACTTAGTTCATGTGAGCCGTTGTACTATAAGTATTATGAATATGTATTTTGTTTTCATCTGAGTCAACGAGTTCTATTTTATATCATTAGTTATAAGTATTGTGTGTAAAACTTATTTGTAATGATGGGAAGAGAAACAGCCACAGTTGGGGGTCAGTGGGTGCGCCAGGCGGGAGGTGGGCCTAACTCACTAGCACTCCCCCCTCTCCCCTCCCCTCAGTGCTAGGGGAGCCTTTGTCTATCCCAGAGGAGAGAGAGAAATTACGTAATGGTTGTCAGTGGGCGGTCCTTAGTAGTTCACGTTGGGCTCACTAGAGGGCCGGGTATAAAAAGGGAAGTCTAGCCATTTTTTCATCAGAACTCATTAGGCAGAGCGACTTCTCATTTCCCTTGCTAACTATATATATTCTTCTGACTGATGTGAACTTTCTCTACTACCTTACATTCTTATCTCCTCTTTTCCCTGCCTGTTTAACTTCCATGGTCCCGTTGGTGCAGAGCTAGTCAGCCAACGTATTATCGCTTGAGTTCTCACGAGATACTTGCCTATTAGATAGCCTATTTTGGAAGGGTTAACTTAGAATAGGATTGATTTATGTTTGTTGCACTTGTATATGCATTTCCCTGTGTGTTATTATTATTATTCCTGTTTTCTGCTAGTCTAGGTAATGCTAGACTGGGGTAAGGCTTTTCTGTGTTACGAGTTGTTGTTTGATGCAGTGGTTAAGCGATAAACCTGCATACTCGTTTTGGTTCAGTGAAGCCTAGGTTGTCTTCGCGGCTGACTGTGTTGAGTTAATAATTTACAGTGCGTGAGGGCAAGAGCCTAACCACCCTGTATTTTATTAACAGTTTGTTTTTACTTTGTCAAGGAGCCGGGAGAAAACCAGATACAAGGGATCTGGATTTCTCAAAGTGCACTTGTCAGTTTTAACGTAATACTTTAAACAGTTGTGAGGACTTCGCTAGGCTACGAGCCGTTTTTGTTCAGTCACTGCTACCTTTTGCCCACAGTACCCCAGCTAGACTTTACTCGATTAGTAGATACAGAATAGTATTGAAGCTTTCCTTATGTATGATATTGTTTATGCACTATTGATTTCATGTGTTGCAAGCTTGGCTACTTTAGTGATTAGTGGCCCACGAGCACAATCCGAGTAGGCTATTGCCGTTGCATTTGCGGAGTACTTCTTTTTAATGTTTGCCATTTACTATTGCATATTCTTTTAATTATTCTTATGCCAATTTAAACCTTTAACACCTTACGAGCGGCCTAGGCGGTTTATTTATATGTACCACCCAGCGGGGTGTTTTTACCCAAAATAGGGCTGTTTACGTAATCATTTTCATGCCTAAATAAGACCCAGAGCGTAAAACAAGTATCTATCCCTGAAAGGGCATAAACAGAGCTTTCCAATGACACCTTAACGATCCTTTTATGATGGCTAGTTTTCTTGCAACAACCGTGCAACGCGAGTGCAAAAAGCATGTAATTCGGCACTTTCCCCATACAATTCCGTATATAGCGAGTGAGAGAGGGAGGGAGGAGGTGGGATTCGTGTCAGTAGGTTCGCCGCGGTGGTCTGGAGCAGTCATACGCTCGCTACTCTCCTGCCACCACTTGTCTCTCTCTCTCAGCAACATTACGTGCTGAAATTGCCACACGACCTATGTCGAGCGCCGCCAGATAGTCCAGATTTAATATACTCGACTTATGTTGCGCCCCGACAGTTATTGGTTAATAGTATTTAATTACCAGTGTTTTTGCTTATTGAATTACTGTTCAAAATCCGATACGTACTTCTTACGAGCATCCGAGAAGCCTCTAACTTATTTCAGAAGATTCCTTGCTCGATGCTTAAGGACTATTAATTAACGTAACGTAATAGTGCCGATCCGAAGTAGAGGGTGGAGGACTTCTTAAGTTCTCAGTCAAGGGTGGATTACTTCGGCTTCGGCCAACACTATTCTTTGGTGTTGTTGTTTTTACTTCCTTTTGATTGTTGACCAGACTAGATAATTCCTGTCTCTTTATTAGCCTGTTGTTGAACACTAGTACCGAGTTCTTGTATACCCCGTTATAGCAGATTGAACTCTGGAGGGTATTGGTGTTTTTTGTTCGGCTGGCAGTACTCAGGGGTTGGGATCGTGTGTTTCCGTTGTGGCAGCGAGCTGTATTAGAGTCCTGATTGAGAGCCCTTGTGTACCCGAGTGCCAGTTCGTAACAAATGGCGACCTTGCTTAGGATTTTGTGAACAGTATAAATTTTTGCAGAGTTGTACAACATTTGTTTGTTTGTATTTTAGCGTGCATATTGAAGAATATTTTTTTTGTATGGCAATTAGTAAAGCATTTAAGAGACTCTAGTTAATTTAGTAATTAGTCCTTGCATAGGAAGTTTAACACTTTTGTCTCGAGAATTTTTTTGTGGACTTCAGTATGTCGTGCATTAGCACTGACGATGAGCGAGAGATGTCACTTGAAGGTGTGCCGTTAGTAACCAGTGAGGAGGATGCTAAAGTTTTTGTGAGTAAGCGGTACCACGTGACGGAGGAGAGGCTGACTGGGGTGGATGTTTGTGGCTTGCACCTGATAGCCAAGGTTTTGGGCATTTCCAATGTAGTAGGGATGTCCAAGGGGGAGCTGATTTCCTGGGTGTTGCGTGGGCGACATGGGGTTTCGGAGGAGAGGGCGTTTGGGGGGGTTCCTCCCCAGATCCTCTCTCACTCAACTCCCACAGTGCCGTCCACTCAGTTACCGGAGGTTAGCACTCTCCCACAGAGGGATGAGAATTGGCAGATTGGAGTGCCCTCGGGTGGTGCACATTGTGGTTCCCCAGTTTTTGCCCCCCCTCCTTCAGTAGTGGCAGCTCCCTCTTCCTGCCTGTCTCCAGATATGGTATTTAGACTTGAGCTTGCTAAGATTGAGGCTAGGAAGCAGGAGAATGAGACTAGGAGGCATGAGATTGAGGTTAGGAGGCAAGAGGATGAGACCAGGAGGCAAGAGGATGAGACCAGGAGGCATGAGGCTGAGCTTAGGTACGACTCAGAGAAATATTGTGCTAAATTAGATTTAGATAAGACTCGTGCAGAGTCGACAGGGACTCGGATGGGCCGTGAGGGCCAAGTAAGAGAACAGTCCTTAGCCCACTTAGTCAAATTGGTGCCGGTATTTAGTGAAACTGAAGTCACAGAATTTTTTAATCGTTTTGAGAAGAAGTGTAGGGAGCATAATTGGCCTGAAGAGAAGTGGGCAGCTCTAGTCTCCTCAAGACTTACGGGTAAGGGTCTGAAGGCTTATGATGCACTGCCTTTAGAGTCTTGCATTGACTACCCAGAATTGAAGAGAGCTGTCCTACGGGCATACGAGTTGCAACCGGAAACATATCGATTGAAGTTTCGGGGTGTTACAAAGACTAGGGAGGCGACCTTTCTTGAACATGCCCGGGACTTAAAAGATGCACTTAAAAAACTGGACACGTTCTGAGAAAGCTGAGACGGCAGAACAGTTGACTGAGCTGTTTCTGCTCGAGCAGTTTTATAAGTGTACTGGTGCAGAAATAACTAACTATTAAAGAAAAGAACCCAAAAACTCTACAGGAGGCAGCTGAGATGGCTGACCTCCGGCTATCACTAATTCGTGGGTGCGGGTCTGCCCAGCGTAGTGAGGCAGGTAACAAGGGGCGTGACGCCCCACCCCCCCGAGTTAGTGATATACCTTATGCAAACAAGTACAAGAGCCATGATACCAAGACTGACCACAAGACTAGCACCGTCCCATTTAAGAAGGGGCCGAGCCCTTCCCAGTACCAAGGGAAGCCCAAAGGGGAGTTGGAGTGTTATCATTGTCATAAAAAGGGGCACTTTGCAAGAGTCTGTCCTAGCAAACCACCTACAGCAGCTGTGTCTTTGGCCTGCAACATTGGTGTGTCTCCGAAGTCATCTGAGTTTGCCTGGGGCAGTTCGTCGGAGGCTGAGGCACAGCCAATGCAAAAGCACCTGGGAGGCTCGAACCGTGCTCAGGATGTTTTTTGCGACCATAGAGGGCGGGGTTGCGTGATGTGGGCGGGGCGCAAGCATGGAGTAGAGGTCTTGTGTGATACAGGTGCTTCCCAGACTCTGATGAAAAACTTGACTGGCTACCCTATAAACGCGGCTCGGGTGGTAGTGGTGCAGGGTATTAATGCAACTCGGTCATACCCGCTGGTGCAGTTGGAGTTGGAGGTGGATGGTGTGGCACGGGAATTGGATGTCGGGATTGTGGAGAAACTGCCAGTGGAGGGCGTCGACCTTATTCTCGGCAACGACTTTGCAATGCCCGCTTCTGAGGTTCTACCCTTAGTCGTTGCCGAGAGGCCGGCCGACGTGAGTAGGGAAGAGCAAGAGTGGGTCGAGCGGTGCCAGACACAATCCATGGCGTGTGTTGTCACCCGAGCTCGGGCAGCTAAAGTGCCACAGCCTAGTCCTCCGTCTTCAGACCAGCGGAGGAACGATCAACAGGAGGAGGCTAAAGCTGGAGTTGGTTTTAAGAGTTTTGACTCGGCGGCTCTCCTGGGTGATTCAGTATTAGCACCATTACTTAATTCTGGAGTAGCCCCTGGGCCTGTCATCGAGAGTGACGAGGCTGGGCATGACGAGTCTCCACGACAGCAACGTTATGTACATCGAGAGAGACAGAGGGAGCAGCCCAGTATCGGGGAAGGTCATGCATTGCTCCGGGAGCAGTTAGATCGCTTGGCACCCTCAGATATACGTCGGTTGCAACTAGAGGACCCTGAGCTCCAAACGTGTGCTAATGAAGCTGTAGAGCTCGACGAGGACGGCGATGCACAGCCAGGAGATTTTTTGTATTTAGAAGGCACCCTCTATAGGCGTTTTCAAGACCCTAAACGTAGTTGGTGGTGCCACGGGAGTGCAGGGATAGCCTACTGAGGTTGGCGCATGACATACCACTGGCAGGACATCTAGGGGTGAGAAAAACGGTGGCGGCTTTGGGGAAATTGTTTTGGTGGCCGGGGATGAAGTCTCATGTGCAGTCATGGATAAACTCATGTGATATTTGTCAACGTGTCGGGAAACCGAACCAAGTTATTCCTAAGGCTCCGTTACACCCTATTCCTGTGATTGGGCCACCCTTTAGTAAAATTATTGTTGACATGGTTTGTCCACTCCCTCCCACTAAGGCTGGAAATAAATTTTTGTTAACCATAATGGATGTTGCCACTAGATACCCCGATGCATACCCTATGAAAAATGGAATGGCTAAGACGGTAGTCAGTAACTTGTTGTGGTACTTCTCAAGGTACGGGTACCCGGAGGAGATTCAGTCTGATCAGGGATCTAATTTCACCTCCAACATGTTCAAGCAAACAATGCAACAGCATGGGATACGAGCAGTAGTATCGTCAGCGTATCACCCTGAGAGTCAAGGGGTGCTTGAGCGGTGGCATGCTACACTTAAAAGCATGCTCAGGTGTTATTGTGCTGACAACGGTATGGATTGGGATCTTGGATTGCCTTATGTGCTGTTTGCTGCTCGGGAGGTACCTGGTGAGAGCCTGGGATTTAGTCCAAACGAGCTGATTTTTGGACACCGTGTCAGGGGCCCCCTTAACATGCTGAAAGAAATTTGGGAGGGGACTGTGCAGCCTTGTCCATTATTAAAGTATGTGCTTGAAAGCCGTGAGCGCATGCTTAAGAGTCTGGAGATGGCAGGTAGAAATTTGACAGAATCACAAGCTTTGATGAAGGACAGGTATGATCGCAAAGTGAGGCTCCGGAAGTTCACTGTAGGACAAGAGGTATTAATTTTGTTGCCTTTGGTTGGTAACCCCCTCTCTGCGAAGTACACTGGACCTTATAAAATTGTAGAAAAAATGTCAGACTTAGATTACCTTGTTGCCACTCCAGACAGGAGGAAAAAGAACCAGTTATGTCACGTGAACCTTATTAAAGAATATGTGAGGCGCCCCTCTGAGCCTCTCACTGTCCCTGTGTTGGCTTGTTGCGGCCGTGGTGGAGAAGGAGAGGGGGACAGTCAAGCTTCAGAGGAGGATAGCTGGGATCAACATGTTTCAGCGGATCAGTGGGCGGGGAACTCGAGCCTAAGGGCTGACGAGGCTATAGCTCATTTGCCTGAGCCGCAGTTTGATGCTATCCGTCAGTTGTTCGGTTCATACCCCACTGTATTTGCTGAACACCCAGGCCTCACTACTCAGGCTATGCATGATGTTGACGTGGGGGACCATCTACCCTTTAAGTCAATCCCGTACCGTGTGCCCCCCATAAAACTACCAGCCCTGAAGGATGAGTTGGAGTATATGCTCGGTAGAGGGTTGATAGAGAAAGGCACAGTTAAGTGGACTTCCCCCGTAACACTGCAGCCTAAGCCAGATGGCAAGGTACGCTTTTGTATTGATTTCCGTAGGTTAAATGGTTTGACTCCAACTAACCCATATCCTCTTCCTCGGGTTGATGATAGTGTTGACAAAATTGGTAATGCTCGTTTTTTGTCTAAAGTAGATTTAGTAAAAGGTTACTGGCAAGTACCTTTGTCCGAGCGTGCTAAAGAGGTATGTGGTTTTGTTGTGGACGGGAGTACCTACCGGTGCAATGTTATGCCTTACGGACTTAAGAATGCACCAGCAACGTTTCAGAACCTGATGAATGAAATTGTAAGGGACATTCCAAATTGCACCGTATATTTGGACGTTGTAATCATTTATGATGACGACTTTGAGAGCCTTGTGAGCACCTTGAGACCTTGTTCCGGAAACTTAGTGAAGCAGGTCTGGTAGTAAATTTGGCAAAGTGTGACTTCGTAAAAGCCACTGTGCAGTACCTTGGGTTTGTAGTGGGAAGGGGACAGGTGTGCCCTCCTCAGAACAAGGTACAGGCTATCAATAAATTTCCGCACCCAACAACCAAGAAGCAGATTATGAGATTCTTGGGTATGATAGGCTACTACAGACGCTTCATAAAAGGTTACTCAACGGTGTTGGCACCTCTCACAGATTTGTTATCTAAAGACAAAAAGTTTTTGTGGGCACCTGAGTGTGAAAAGGCTTTCACTTTGGTGAAACATTTGCTATGTACTCACCCGATACTCAGGGCCCTAGACTTTTACAGGCCTTTTCAGCTGGCAACAGATGCTAGTGGTGTAGGGGCTGGTGCCGTCTTGCTACAGACAGACAATGAAGGTGTGGAACACCCAGTAAGTTTCTTTTCTAAGAAGTTCAATGCTGCACAAAAGAACTATTCTACAATAGAAAAGGAATTACTGGCGATTGTGCTGTCGCTCAGGCACTTCGAGGTGTATGTTCCAGACTATGGCCCAGTCGTGGTTATCTACACTTATCATCACCCTTTGAGATTCCTGAATCAATTTCACAATCGCAATATGAGACTGACCAGGTGGTCTTTGATGTTGCACGAGTATAACCTGGACATCCGTCATATTGCTGGATGTGACAATGTGATCGCGGATTGTTTATCAAGGGTGGATGATCAGTAGTAGGCTATCACAGGTGTGTGGGTTTGAGTTGAGGAAAATAGGCTGCCCTTATAGTGCAGCCGGGAAAAACATATTAAAATATAAAAATCATATAAAAAACTCTTTCTTTTGATATAGGTAATCGTATAAGTTTGTCATAGCCTATAGAGTTTGAGTAGTCCACGAACTATCAAATGGCTTAGCTGCTGTAAGCTCGCTCTGGGAGCATGATATTGTGTCTTTTTGCTATTGTTGGGAGGAGTTATAAAATGTGAATTTTTTTTATAATAAGATGTGTTTTGGTGATAAACTCAGCTTTGTTTTAGTGCCATGCGGTCGCTGGGTGTGAGGGGCTTCATGGGGTTCTGTGTTTGTCAGATTTTAGCTCAGGGTTGAGCAAGTAAAATCTTGGGGGAGGTGTGACGCATGTCCAGTGTGAGCATGCTGTACAGAACGCCTAGTCATGCCCCACTCTCGCTAGGATCGTCAGGGCAGGAACTTTGGCTGTAGTCTATGTAGAGTTTCCTAACTTAGTTCATGTGAGCCGTTGTACTATAAGTATTATGAATATGTATTTTGTTTTCATCTGAGTCAACGAGTTCTATTTTATATCATTAGTTATAAGTATTGTGTGTAAAACTTATTTGTAATGATGGGAAGAGAAACAGCCACAGTTGGGGGTCAGTGGGTGCGCCAGGCGGGAGGTGGGCCTAACTCACTAGCACTCCCCCCTCCCCCCTCCCCTCAGTGCTAGGGGAGCCTTTGTCTATCCCAGAGGAGAGAGAGAAATTACGTAATGGTTGTCAGTGGGCGGTCCTTAGTAGTTCACGTTTGGCTCACTAGAGGGCCGGGTATAAAAAGGGAAGTCTAGCCATTTTTTCATCAGAACTCATTAGGCAGAGCGACTTCTCATTTCCCTTGCTAACTATATATATTCTTCTGACTGATGTGAACTTTCTCTACTACCTTACATTCTTATCTCCTCTTTTCCCTGCCTGTTTAACTTCCATGGTCCCGTTGGTGCAGAGCTAGTCAGCCAACGTATTATCGCTTGAGTTCTCACAAGATACTTGCCTATTAGATAGCCTATTTTGGAAGGGTTAACTTAGAATAGGATTGATTTATGTTTGTTGCACTTGTATATGCATTTCCCTGTGTGTTATTATTATTATTCCTGTTTTCTGCTAGTCTAGGTAATGCTAGACAGGGGTAAGGCTTTTCTGTGTTACGAGTTGTTGTTTGATGCAGTGGTTAAGCGATAAACCTGCATACTCGTTTCGGTTCAGTGAAGCCTAGGTTGTCTTCGCGGCTGACTGTGTTGAATTAATAATTTACAGTGCGTGAGGGCAAGAGCGTAACCACCCTGTATTTTATTAACAGTTTGTTTTTACTTTGTCAAGGAGCCGGGAGAAAACCAGATACAAGGGATCTGGATTTCTCAAAGTGCACTTGTCAGTTTTAACGTAATACTTTAAACAGTTGTGAGGACTTCGCTAGGCTACGAGCCGTTTTTGCTCAGTCACTGCTACCTTTTGCCCACAGTACCCCAGCTAGACTTTACTCGATTAGTAGATACAGAATAGTATTGAAGCTTTCCTTATGTATGATATTGTTTATGCACTATTGATTTCATGTGTTGCAAGCTTGGCTACTTTAGTGATTAGTGGCCCACGAGCACAATCCGAGTAGGCTATTGCCGTTGCATTTGCGGAGTACTTCTTTTTAATGTTTGCCATTTACTATTGCATATTCTTTTAATTATTCTTATGCCAATTTAAACCTTTAATAGTATTTAACCCTTAACTGTCGGCGAGCAACATAAGTCGAGTTAAATAAAGCTGGACTATGTGGCGGCGCTCGACATAGGTCGTGTGGCAATTTCAGCACGTAATGTTGCTGAGAGAGAGAGACAAGTGGTGGCAGGAGAGTAGCGAGCGTATGACTGCTCCAGACCACCGCGGCGAACCTACTGACATGAATCCCACCTCCTCCCTCCCTCTCTATATACGGAATTGTATGGGGAAAGTGCCTAATTACATGCTTTTTGCACTCGCGTTGCACGGTTGTTGCAAGAAAACTAGCCATCATAAAAGGATCGTTATGGTGTCATTCGAAAGCTCTGTTTATGCCCTTTCAGGGATAGATACTTGTTTTAAGTTCTGGGTCTTATTTAGGCATGAAAATGATCACGTAAACAGCCCTATTTTGGCTAAAAACACCCCGCTGGTCGGTACATATAAATAAACCGCCTAGGCCGCTAATAAGGTGTTAATTACCAGTGTTTTTGCTTATTGAATTACTGTTCAAAATCCGATACGTACTTCTTACGAGCATCCGAGAAGCATCTAACTTTTTTCAGAAGATTCCTTGCTCGATGCTTAAGGACTATTAATTAACGTAACGTAATAGTGCCGATCCGAAGTAGAGGGTGGAGGACTTCTTAAGTTCTCAGTCAAGGGTGGATTACTTCGGCTTCGGCCAACACTATTCTTTGGTGTTGTTGTTTTTTACTTCATTGTTTGATTGTTGACCAGACTAGATAATTCCTGTCTCTTTATTAGTCTGTTGTTGAACACTAGTACCGAGTTCTTGTATACCCCGTTATAGCAGATTGAACTCAGGAGGGTATTGGTGTTTTTTGTTCAGCTGGCAGTACTCAGGGGTTGGGATCGTGTGTTTCCGTTGTGGCAGCGAGCCGTATTTGAGTCCTGATTGAGAGCCCTTGTGTACCCGAGTGCCAGTTCGTAACAACAGTGACTGTTAAAATCATCGTCGTATATTATGACATCATCTAGGTACACCGTACAGTTGGGAATGTCGGCTACAATGTCGTTCATTAATTTCTGAAACGTTGCAGGGGCATTTTTCAGCCCGTATGGCATAACATGGCAACGATATGTGGCACCGTCCACCACAAACCCCACACACCTCTCGCGTTCGCTCAGACAAGGGCATTTGCCAATAACCCTTAACAAGGTCTATCTTAGTGAGGAACTTGGCTTTTCTTATCTTATCCACACTGTCGTCCACGCGAGGGAGAGGGTAGGCATTTGTGGGGGGTTAAACCATTCAACCTGCGGAGATCTATACAAAACCGCACATTGCCATCTGGTTTGGGCTGCAGTGTGACTGGGGAAGTCCACCTTACTGCACCCTCAGAAATCAGCCCACGTTTCAGCATATAATCCAGCTCTTCCCTAAGTGCTGGTAATTTAATAGGGGGAACACGGTATGGCACTGATTTAAAGGGCGGGTGGTCCCCAACATCGACATCGTGCACCGCTTGAGTAGTGAGGCCAGGATGATCCGCGAAAACAGCTGGGTTTGAATCAAACAAGTGCTGCACAGCAACACGCTGTTGCTCAGGCAGGTGCAATATCAACTCGTGAGCCACTTGTCTAGAATTCCCCGCCCACTGATCCGCGGAAGCATGACAATCCCAATTATCCTCCCCCGCAGCTTAACTGTTCCTTCCTCCTTCTCCACCACGATCGCTGCAGATCAACACCGGGACAGTGAGAGGCTCGGAGGGGCGCCTCACATACTCTTTCATCAGATTTACATGGCAAAGTTGGTTCTTTTTCTTACGATCCGGAGTAGCTACTAAATAGTCGAGATCAGAAACCTTCCTTACAACCCGATACGGACCAGAATACTTGGCAGACAAGGGGTGTCTCACCGGAGGCAGTAGTATCAGTACCTCCTGATTACTTCAAACTCCCTCAGCTTCACCTTCTGGTCGTATGTGTCCTTCATCTGAGCTTGTGAACTCTTAAGGTTCCGACCTGCTACCTCCAAGCTCTTTAGCATTCCCTCACGCCTTTCAACTACATACTTTAGAAGCGAGCATGGCTTTGGGACTCACTCCCAGATCTCCTTGACTATGTGAACGTACCCTGACCCTGACCCTGTGTCCAAAAACAAACTCGTTCAGGCTAAATCCCAAGCTCTCCCCAGGTACTTCTCTCGCAGCAAATAAAACGTATGGGAGACCTAGATCCCAGTCCTTCCCATTTTCCATGCAATAACACCGTAACATACTCTTGAGAGTCGAGTGCCACCTTTCCAAAACTCCCTGACTCTCGGGATGGTAGGCAGATGACACCACAGACACTATCCCATGTTGCTGCATGGTCTGCTTAAACAGAGCAGAAGTAAAATTGGATCCCTGATCAGACTGGATCTCCTGAGGGTAGCCATAACCAGAGAAATAGACAAGTAGGTTTTTGACAACAGTCTTAGCCATCCCGTTGCACATGGGGTAAGCATCTGGATACCGTGTTGCTACATCCATTACAGTTAGTAAAAATTTATTGCCGGCACTAGTGGGGGGCAATGGGCCAACCATATCGATAACTACTTTGCTGAAGGGCGGCCCAATGACAGGGATGGGTTGTAACGGGGCTCTCGGGATGACCTGATTGGGTTTCCCAACAACTTGACAAGTGTGACACTGTGTCACCCATGACACGACACTCGCCTTTAACCCAGGCCACCAGAAAAGCTTGCTCAGAGCTGCCTCCGTCTTACGTGCCCCCAGGTGCCCTGCCAAAGGCACATCATGAGCTAATCTCAATAAGCTCTCACGGCACACCCTCGGTACTACTAACTGGTCCACTAATCCTGACCTGCCATCCCACTTTTTCTTGGGATCCTGATGTCTCCGATACAAGATCCCCTCGGACAAGAAAAAATCACCAGGCTGCGCATCCCCATCGCTCTCCAGTTCAATAGCACCATTACCTCACGCCCTGACTTCAGGATCTTCCAGCTGCAAGGAACATATATCAGCAGGTGCGAGATTATCCAAGTTCATCTTAAATAATTTATTTCCACCTCCGATGTCCCGCTGAGCCATCCTTTCCTCACGCTGCGCATAACGATGCTGTCGCATTGTCTCTTCCTGCCCTGCACCTGCACTAGCGGTGACAGGCCCCGGGGCCTCTCCAGACTCTAACATAGGTGCCAATAATGAGTCACCAAGAAACACTGCCGGCTCAAAACTCTCCAATTGACCAACACTTCCCGTTTTCTTGTGACCTTTCCTCCGCGGTTTGATAGACTGAGGTGGTGGCTGCAAGGCTCCGGATGTCTGAGAACGCGTCACAACACACGCCATGGTTTGTACGCTACACTTCTCAACCCACTCCTGTTCCTCCCTACTAACGTCGGCCGCCTTCTCGGCAACGACCAAGGGTGAAACCTTAGAAGCAGGCACCGCAAATTCGTTGCCGAGGAGGAGGTCGAGGCCCCCAACAGGCAAGTTCTCTACAATTCCTACATCCAGCTCCTTCGCCACACCACCCACCTCCAGCTCCATCCGCACCAGCGGGTAGGACTTCGTAGCATTGATCCCCTGAACTACCACCACCCGAGCAGCGTTAATCGGCCTACGAGTAAAGTTCTTTAACAAGGTCTGAGAAGCCCCCGTATCACGCAATAGCTTAACTCCTCGCCTTTCGCCAGCCCACCTCACAAAACCATGCTCTCTATGACCCCCAAAGACGTCGCGGACAGGGTTCGAGCCTTCCGGACTCTTGAACACAGGCTGTGTCCCACCCTCTGACGAACTACCCTTGGCAAACTCAGAAGATATAGGTGACACCCCTATGCTGCGGGCCAATGACACAACCTTGTTTGGTGGCTTGTTCGGACAAGCATTTGCAAAGTGATCATCCTTGTGACATGCAAAGCACTCTTTACTCTTTGGTTTCCCTTGGGAGTGGGAGGTACCATTAGACTTCTTATACGGGACGGTATTTGGTTTATGTTCAGTTTTATTGTCAGTGCTAGATGGTTTTGTGTATTTATGTGTATCAAAATTCTTGCGGGGGGGAGGGGTACGATCCTTTGCACCCGACTCACTCCTAGCTGCTGCTTCGCACCCTCGAATTAATGACAGTCGGCGGTCAGCCATTTCTGCTGCCTCCTGGAGAGTTCTAGGATTTGTTTCCTTTATATTTAATGTTAAGTCCCCACCTGTGCACTTAAAGAACTGCTCCAAGAGAACCAGCTCACTCAACTCCTCAAAAGTAGCTGCCCTCTCAGAACGCAGCCAATGTCGTAGTGCATCAGACAAGTCCCGGGCGTGTTCTAGGAAAGTACTATCCTTGCCCTTAGTAACACCCCGAAACTTCTAGCGGTAAGTTTCTGGTTGTAACTCATAGGCCCGTAGCACAGCCTTCTTTAGCTCATCATAAACTACACAGGACTCTAAAGGTAGTGCATCATACGCTTTTAGCCCCTTTCCTAGGAGTCTTGATGAAACTAATGCTGCCCACTTTTCCTGAGGCCACTGGTGTTCCTGACACTTCTTCTCAAATCGCAGAAAAAACTCAGTCACACATAACTCATCGAACACAGGAACTAGTTTAAGCAGGTGCGACAATGATTGGTCCCGATGTCTGTTACCTCCCCCAATATTTCGCCCTGTTGCCTCCACTCGAGAGATCTCCAGCTCCCTGTGTAGCCCGATACCTAGTAGACTCTGCCTGCAGTTCAGACTCTCGTATAGCTGTTCTCTCTGCAGCCTCAGCCTGAGCTCTAGCAGCCTCAGCCTGCACACTAGCCTGTCTCTCGGCAGCCTCAAGCTGAGCTCTAGCCTGTCTTTCGGTAGCCTCAACCTGAGCTCTAGCCTGTCTTTCGGTAGCCTCAACCTGAGCTCTAGCAACCTCAATCTTGGCCATCTCAAGCCGAAACAACAAATCTGGAGTCAACCCTTGAGGAGGGGAAGGTGCATGGAGAGGGTCCCTGTGATTGAATTCCATGCTGCCATTGACCATCAACTTGGGGGTATGTACTAAATTCAGGCACCCTGACGTTTGATACGGGGGTAGAGTGGAGGGGGGGCTGGGGACCGGGGCCCCCAGTCGCCTCTCCACCCAGGTCTCTCCCTTCTAAACCCAATATCAAAGTCCTCAGCTGATCTTTCCTCATGCCACTTAAACCCTGGTGACCCTGAAGACCTGCCACACACTTTAAGCCATACTTATTCAGCTTCAACATCCTGGCAGCGGTAAGGGGCACCTCTAAAAATCTTCTAGCACCCTCCTCGCTATCGACTAGCCACTCCACAGGTCTTTCTCCCTCCGAGCCCGTATCGTGACCTGACCCATCACTGTGTTCTGATGTATTAGACATGTTTGTGTACTGCAGTAATTATCACGGTTATAGAATGTGCCTTATCTCCTATGCAAGTATGTATATACTAATGTTATTTAAAGTCTTTTAATGTGTTATATTGGTTGCTCAAAAAAAAAAATCCACTGTCCACTGTATTCCTCTAATCATAAGGAATCTCAAAACAAATGACCACTATATTCCTCTGTTCAGTAAATCCTATGCAAGGTCGCCATTTGTTACGGCCTGGTATATATAAACACTGGGCTCTTTCTATTGGACTAGGTATGCGGCAACAAGCAACAACGGAAAACGCTAGATCCAACCCTTATCTATAAACCCAGGCAACAAACCACCCTAAACCGTCAAGAGTCCTGCCTGGACAACGAGGTATCCTATGACTCGGTTACAGGGTGCACGCACTATAGACTGCTGATAGTCAAGCAGGCTATATAAAAGATCACACAATTAAGTTGACTTAAAGCTTCAAGGAAGAGATAGATAACAGAATGAAATTACAGAAACAATTTAATAACAAACTAGAAGAAAGCACATTTAACGTTACGTTAATTAATACAACTAATCACCCCTGCGTGAAAGAAGGTGAAAGCAAACAGTCCTCAAAACATCGTACAGGTAGACAAGATGCGGGTTTCTAAACTGCATGCGGCTACAGTAGGATCTAATGCTTAGCAAAGAAAATACGTTACGGATTTAGAGAACTCTTAACTCATAAGCAGGAATAAATACTAGTGATAGGCCATACAGTGTATAATGGCATAGGTATAATTAAATAAAGGCAGCAACTCGCAATATAACCACATACAGGTGTGCTTCTCACTCTTAGTCAGGCAAGCCTGCTCGGACAGAGTCTCTAAGCCACACCCTGACTCACAATGCTCACAAAAACGGTAAACTGTGGCACAATAACAAGGATACAGAAATAATAAACCCCTAGCTGTTAATCTGCCAGGTGGCAGAGGTCTAGCTGGAAGGATATAGGCTTCGGATACCCGGGCTGTGCCACCTGCTCTAGCCTAGGGACGTTCCCAAGTCTGTGCGCCAAATTACTCTAATTGAAAGGGTGCTCTCTTGAGAGACTCAGATCGCAAGTATCTGACTCTCTCCTGGCGACCCTAAAACAAAAGCAAGACGTGCCAGCGCAGTGCTGAGTGGACTAGGCAAGGGCCTTCACACAACACAACACTAAACACTCAGGGACACAGACAAGAAAATGCCCCCATACTCCCACGGGTATCCTAGTAAAGTCGTGCGGGTCCACAGGACTCGCACCAGCAGACTTTACTTAAAGGATCGCAAAAAGCCTCCCCTCCGGTCTAGCCCCTGCTAACCTTACACAAGAACACACTAGCAAGCATGAAACCACCAAATATGAGACAACAAAAAAGCTTCCTAGGTCTCATTAACAATTACATCTCTGCATAAGGCCCAAAATCCTATCTAGTTATCTGAGAGCTCGTCGTTAATACAATAATAGATATAAGGTCTATCAAGGGGATGGGATATTTAAATAGATTGGTGAAGTAGTGGAAAGAAGGTATACAAAGTAAGAGAGAACATTTCTAAGTGGGGTTGAGAGGGATAGATATCAAGGGGGTCCGAAGGGTACGACAGTGAGGTGAGCTCTAAGTTTTGAATCTGTCTGGACCCCGCCCTAGGCATGCAGAATACATCCCAGGCTTGGCAACACTCAACACAGTTGCCGGGTCAAAATCGTCTACCCCGTGCGTGAGTCGAAACTAAGCCTGACGTTGCAATCAAATGCATATGGCAACAACAGGCTCGTCCCAAGCTAGACTCTCCGCGCGAAGCAACGTCCCTCAGCCGGTCTCTCTCTCCCGCTCGTCTCCTCCCACTCTCACTAGACTTACATCTTATATATTATAATGAAACAATCAACTATCGAGAATAAAATATACTAAGATGCGTTGGGTAAGAATAAGGGCAGCTACAAGCTGTGAAACAACATAAGAATATCCCAGACATTAGTTACATTGTCGTAGGATATATACTAAGGAAAAGCCGGCCGGCCGGCTGCCACAAGCCGGTTTCTAAACGGCTGGGCAGCCGACGCGCGCGCGTGCCCGCACGTGGCTACTATGCAGAAGCGTCACAGTTGAATGTGAGCAAACTTCCAGCATGAACGGAAGACGTTAGAGGATAGAGAGAGACGAAAGAGTTTACCTAGGCAGGGAGTCAGCACGGAAGCACAGTTTTTGAGATCAACAGGAGGAATATATATATATATATATATATATATATATATATATATATATATATATATATACAGTATATACAGGGTGACAGGGTGTATTAAAACAACTAATACAGACTATGACGAACCTATTCACACATTAGTAATTACAATATCAAAGTTTTCTTAGAATACAGTGATAAAATTATGTGGTTAGCAGAAAAATACTAATTACAAGCAACAGCTTAGCGTAAACAATTATGTAACATTTGTAACTCTGTTCACGGGTATAATGCTGATGCCCAAGTCTGGGTTGTGTATCCGAATGCATCAGAAGGTAATTCAATCTTTTATGAAGCATAGTTCTTGATTCACAGATTCGTTGGGAGCTGATTGTTCCTATGTTGAATGAAATTCACGGAAATGTTTTATGTCTCGGTATAAAGATTCAATTTTAAAAAATGTTGGGTATAATTGACTTCTCAAAACTGTATCACATCAGTTGGTGGGAATGAAAACAAACCAATTAATCTGTTATTATTACATTGTAATGACCATGTAGTCTCAATCCCTAAAAGTAAGCCCCCCTCGATGCTAAAAATAAAATTAGCTAGGGTCTTTCTGAACGACGGGTAAACTTGGGAACGCACAAACGAACACACTCCGCTCAAATGAAACAGAAGTTCGAACAGCCATATGAACCTTTTGTGGTTGACTGCAACCACGGTATGTTTCTTATTTGTAATAAATTGTAAATTACGTCAAGTTGTATAACTGGATACGAAAATCTGCACTAGGCGTACTGACCCAAACGAGGCATATTGATAATGGTTGAGTATGGTTATTTATGTCTGTGAACCAATTGATAAAACAATTATTATATTCACTGCATTGTAGCAGATTTAGTGGTCAAGCATTATTGATGACATTATTGATGACAGGGGAGGTGTGGTGGAGTGGTCTTGCCACTGGCCTGGTAATCCAAAGGTCCCGAGTTCAAATCCCGATGTATCAATGGGAAGATATTATTGGGATGGAATTTGTGCTGTACCTAGTATCAGTGCATTACCACAAGCCCACCGAAACGTCAATAAAATACCCTCATTGTTCCCTGATTAAATAGCACTGTATGAATATTCCCATATTCAAAATATGCTATAGGGATGCAATGCCTGATGAGTTATCTGCTCAACAGGTGGCGTTGTGTGTGTGTAAGTGTGAGAGTCCGAGTGAAGGGGGTGAGACAGTGAAGCACGGGAACGAGGTGGCTTCAGAGATGGGGTCGTTTCGAGCCATGAGTGAGCACCGTGCCTCATGTGAAGGCAAGATGGGAGGTGCTCGTTGTACTCTACGTGCTTCATATGTCTCACTCCCTAGACTGGAACAAGACCTCACGGGCTTCACTGTTCATTGTAAAGCGGTGAATGTTAAGGCTCTCAGCCTATGCCCGAGAGGAAGTAAGTTGGAATATATATAAAAAAAAAAAAAAAAAAAAAAAAAAAAAAAAAAAAAAAAAAAAAAAATTAGAACAACTGGCAACCGTTTTTCAACTTAATACTATAATACAAAATTATACCTCTCTATTGATGGTAATATATAAAGTCGATATTCCTGTGTGCCCTGCTAAACTACTTACTCCACAACCCCCCTTTTCCCTAATTTGAAATTATTTGTTAGCTTCTATTGCTCTCTGACACTGGGTAGAGATTACTATGATTCTTTAGGAAGACCTTACCTTCCTAGACCGGTAAAATGCACAGCTCACTCTATTCAGGCATACCACCATATATCTGGGTAAAATGTAAGATTTTAAGTTGTCAGCTCTAGGAATAGTAAAATTGTTTCTGACAAACTTTCACTATACATACGAGCTTATAATAAATATGGAGTAACTTGAAAATTATTAACATTATAATAACAAAACTCGACACAAATATACTGTAGGTTGGTAGAAGTGGAGAACCAAACAAATTCAGATATGTAGCCGAGAGAGAGAGAGAGAGAGAGAGAGAGAGAGAGAGAGAGAGAGAGAGAGAGAGAGAGAGAGAGAGAGAGAGAATGGAATGATACTAGCAGTTGTTGAATAGTAAAAATATTGCATATGTTAATATTATTTCACCAAATAACATGGTTACATTCAATCTTGTTACTTTAAAGTTTAAGCCTAGCTTAGATTTATAACCTCATGATCGAATAATCCACTAATTTTGCGATACTATGGACTTTTGAATACAGAGTTCGTGGCAGAATGAAATTGCTCCAATGAGGAAAAAACTCAACTCTGATGTTATCCAATTATCTTATTTACTTATTAAAATAGTCTGAATTATTTGCAATGGCATTATATTCACTCCGTAATTACAGCATGTCCAAATGCTAAATGAAAGTAATGTAATAACTAATGTGACGCAATTGGCTTCATGACAACTTTGAAATAAGTATATATGTAAAGAAATCCCATTCTCAACTAACTTCATTCTTTGAAGATAACGATGCATTTTGACCGTTTGTTCTTGTTATCATAACTCAATTTTATGCAACTTGTGGAAGATCTGTGGGTATTACAAGGAAACAGACTCAATAAATCCTTTTATTCCCATGCTACTCATCAAACTATAAGCGGAATAAACTCACAAATGCGTCATGATCCACAAGGAGATAACTTCTAAGGTATATAGCTTAACGTTTATTATTATTCCATCAACTTCCTTTAATCCTTATGTTGCTTAATATGAGCTTCCGTTCATGAGCATATACTGTACTCTGTGCAACTCTCCAACTCAAGAGCTAACCGATATTCCCAGTTTGTTTTATTCTATTTAATAGGTAGGCTCTGGAACTCTCTCCCTGTACCCATATTCCCCTCATCCTTTGACTTAAATTCCTTCAAACTCCGTGTATCCAGGCATTTGGGCTCGACCGTTCCTAGATATTGGCTCTAATTAACACCCTTTTAACTCTGGGGGAGGCACTCGTATCAGGCTGTTCTGTCTTTTGTCTCCCTCGTACACATATAGCAAATACATATACTGTATATACTTCACTACATATGTTAGATTGGATAAGTGTTAATGGTATTGTTGCAACACTGCTGTGTTAGAGGAAGTGAGAGGGCAGGAACAAACACTGGATAAGGTGATCAGGCAACCAACCTGCAGGAATAATTAAGCATGAACAAAGTACGACAACACTTTGTTGAGTGCGCATACATTTTGGCAATATGTGACATTTCGTTTTACCTAGGGTAGTCGGGTATTGCGCAGGTTTTGTATTGTCGCAAATAGTAGACATGTGTTGCATGATGGATAATATTTATTCAGAATTTACCGCCATATTATTAAACATCACAGAAAGGCTTCCCTAATCCATCACAGACATAATTAGCACACACAAATAGTGATCTTCCTGATTATGTATGGACTAAGTCCTTAATAACACATTAAAGCTGTTTAAATATATTTAATTATATATTTAGGACAGCACTTTAGCAAGGTTTTATAATACGAAATAGAATTACCCGGGGTATAATAATCAAGCTTTTTATTTCGGAAGAACTCGACTAGATCTTGTGACTTCGGGTTGTAATATACTGAATTATATTATGTCCTTCGTTAAAAAATAGTGTCATGTTACTATAAATAGTATTGCTTAAACAGATTATTCTATTTTGAATTTGTAGGCTTCGGACACTGAGGAACTTGTTTGAATTATTTTGAATTTCATTCGTTTCAAGCTAAATATAGCCGTGTGAGAAATATGTTTGCGAATTATTGTTTATACGCATATAAAGTTCAATATTGTATTTGGCTGACCTGATTGCTGAACTGATTGCAATGGAAAGCAAAAACTAACGTTGATACATCAAAACCGTCAGGGGTTCATTATGCTGTTCGAGCCACCTGTGCTAAATCGGAGTGGAGTATAGTCGTTTGTGCCACGTTCACCTGTCATCCAGAAAGACCCGGGATACCAATATTTCTTGAATCGAGGAGGGCTTACTTTTAGGGATTGCGACTGTACTGTACAGTAGTGGTAATTAATTCTGATCGATTTTGAAGTCTCGAACTGATTAAACGAATCTCTAAAATGCAAATACCAGTAAAAATGAGTAAAGAGATTCAATTCAACCCGAGACCGTTTCGAATAAGTTTGTATCTGAATAAATGTTCAAAACTGTACAATAATATAATTAACACTAGGCAATAACTTTGTAATGCCCACATTGTTTGGTTTTATTTATCTCTCAACATTGATTTATTTTACTATTATATGACAGTTATATCTGCAGATCACTTGAGGATCGTAATTTGCTTCATCCAAGATTCCTTCGGTCTTTCCTATGTTGAAAGAAAAATACATTTTTTGTTGGTATTAACAGAAACTAATTTGAGTTGTAAACGGTTTATAAAGGGAATATTACTTTCAATATTTCACCCTGAAAACTAATTATGTTTACAATTCAACATGCCCAGGTATAAACTAGGAGATTGAGGGGCGGGGGATGGGGGGGGTGGGGGGGGTAAAGGGGGAGACCAATGTCAGAGTTCGGATTATAGCACCTGCTTGGACGGCACTCCATATTTTACTCTATGTCCTTTACATATTTAATGATTAACTAGTTTGTATTTGTTTATAGAATAAAGTTAATATGTTTATTAATAGGTACTTAGCAGTTTAAGTCTGCAAGCGTTGTTATAATACACGCTGTATATATATATATATATATTTATAATTATATATATATATATATATATATATATATATATATATGTTTTTTTTCTTCAGAGTTCTCTCTAGACCTCCATCAAGATTAACAAAATACCCCCAAGAGCAATTTGTACATTCTTTGGTAGTTTGGTTCTTCTTAATGGCAGGCTTGCTCTCGTTCACCAGGAAAATAAATCAACACCTAAATGGCACGAAAGGTATTGATATTGACAAAGAAATGAAATGAAAGAACTTAAAATTGCCAAAATGATGAGGGAAACTTCTTAAAATGTCAAAACTAATGGGGCTAAGGATGAGGGAGAAGGTTCAGACACGGCCCGATCCCCCCCCCCCCTCCTTAACCCCTTCTGTACCGGCGACGTATTTTTAAGTTTACTCTAGCTACATTTAGACGATTTGGTGCCGTTTAAGAAGGATCTGTGGTAGCAAAAATAGTTAAATGAGATAGTTCCTAGCATAATCATTGCTGCAGGCCCATATTAAACAATAAAATCGTCTAATAGTAGCCAAAATATAGATAAAAATACGTCGCGGGTACAGAAGGGGTTAACCGACAAACGTCACCCAGGCTCTCTCAGCTTCACAGGATCAGACAGACAGACAACCCTTATTACCAGCACTGAGACAGAAAATACGTTATACTGCATGATATGATAAGATTTGACGGGATTTAGTTAGGTATACAGGTATGATGATTCCAATATTTTAGACTTTCTTTCATATCTGTAATATTCGTCATATCTCTCTCTCGACGACTATGGGATTACTGAAAAGAGATGATGGAGCTAAGGTGTCGGTGTAATGAGAGAGAGAGAGAGAGTTGTGAAAAAACAATATTTTTAGTAATAGAAACTATCGTGGCGTGATGGTGTGAAGGGGGTATAATTCTTGGAAGTTGGTAGCTGAAGAATGGTGAGAGGTGGAGAGGGTGGAATGGTGGAGTGGGGTGGAGGAAGAGTGGTGGGGTGGAGGAGAAAGGTGAAACGAGGAGAAGTGGGGGGAGGAAGAGGAGGCACGTGAAGGAAGGAGGTAGTGGAGGTGAAGGAGAATGGGGGGTGGGGGGGAGGGAGTGGAGGTGAGGGGAGGAAGAGGAGGCACGTGAAGGGAGGAGGTAGTGGAGGGGAAGGAGAATGGGGGTGGGGGAGGTGAGGGGAGGAAGAGGGAGGAAGAGGAGGCACGTGAAAGGAGCAGGTAGTGGAGGTGAAGGAGAATGGAGGGTGGGGGGGAGGGAGTGGAGGTGTGGGGCGGAAGAGGAGGCACGTGAAGGAGGAGGTAGTGGAGGTGTGAAGGAGATTGGGGTGGGGGGAGGGAGTGGAGGTGAAGGAGGAAGAGGAGGAGCACGTGAGGGAGGAGGTCAGTGGAGGTTGAAGGAGAATTGGGGGGTGGGAGGGGAGAGGAGGTGGGGGGAGGAAGAGGAGGCACGTGAAGGGAGGAGGTAGTGGAGGTGAAGGAGAATTGGGGGTGGGGGGGAGGGAGTGGAGGTGAGGTGGAGGAAGAGCGGGACGTAGGGAGGGGGTAGTGGAGAGTAGGGAGTGAAGGAGAATGGGGGTGGGTGAGGGAGTGAGGTGAGGGAGGAAGAGGAGGCATGTGAAGGGTGGGGGGGAGGGTGAAGGAGAATGGAGGGTGGTGGGGGGGGACGTGGAGGGGAGGGGAGGGGAGGAAGAGGAGGTGCGTGCAGGGAGGAGGTAGTGGAGGTGAAGGAGAAAGCGGGTGGGGTGGGGATGGGGGGGTGGAGAGGAGGTGAGTGAAGAGAAGAGGTAGGAAAATGACCCTAAATAATACTATAAGTGAGAGGTTTCTACTGGTGAATTAAGTAGGGAGGGTGGGGGGGGGGTCTGGATTCACTTTGTCCTCGTTTTTTGCCCCATTAGTTTGGCGATGTTAAGATCTTTTGTGTCATTTAAGTAGTGATTTTCTACTGGAGAGCGAGCCTGCAATTTAGGAAAATGCACAAACTGATCTGGAAAGTGGGGTAGGCGGAGCTTCTTTGTTTTTCTCTGTTATCTGTTTTCCTAAGTTGATTAAGGTCAAAGGAGGGAACTAAAAAGAAGTTATACACAAATATATATATATATATAATATACAACTCTCCCCTTAAAGGCGAGAGGTTTGTGCTAGTGATTTATTCTATTTTATTAATTTCACCACAACATCAAACACCTCCAATGAAATTAATGAAAGGAAATTAATGAAAGGAAAACTATTGAACGGACAGAATAAACAACAAATGAACCACACAAGTACATTAGTAGAATGAGCCCACACCGTAAACTGTATAATGTAAACGTATATACAGTTGCCCACATAAGTTATGATCCTCTCCGTGGTCATATACATAAAATATATATATATATATATATATATATATATATATATATATATATATGTATTTACTGAGGCCCAATCCCCATTATTATATATTTTTTTACTTGGGGTGGTTGACTAAAGACAGAGACTGAATAGGGACCAAAACATATACAGTATATAATCATTATTGCAATAAAAGCGTAGTTTCTTATGCAGTTGTTAAATAAACTGCTTAGTCAACTGCTATTTAAAAGAAACCACACTCGGAAGTCATTCATACCAATTGTACTCTTATACATAAGACAAATACGAGGTACAGAGCTTATGTGGGCAACTGTACAAATTACGTTCCTCTAATTAGTTTTGTCTGTCTCATCTCCATTTTCTAACATTTAAATTGTTTTTCATATTAAATGTCTTTGATCTTAATTCATTTTTATGGTGAATTAAAATGAGTTCCTGTGATCTTCCTTTCAAACCATAATTGGATGGAACATTTTATTTCGTTGAAGATTCTTAACAATATTACCGTAGATTGTGATTTGTATTAAGGCTTCAGCCCATTCATTACAGGTGAGATCTATTGTATTGTAGCAACTATTAGACAATTATATTCAGCTTAGAAAGAATGTCTACCAATAAAATGCTACAGACTATCTCAATTCATCCTTTGAACTACCATATATCCCTCCTAAGTTTCAGAAAGTCTTTTAAATGTACCTCCTCCCTTCACGTGCCTCCCCTTCCTCCCCATATTATCATCGTCCTTCTCCTATGTTCACCTTTCTCCTCCATCCCCTATTCCTCCAGTTCTATATGGTCTGCCTACTACTGTACATTATAACACACACACACACACACACACATACACACACTACTGCATGGAGTGTTGAATATGTAGAATTCATCCATAATGTAGCACACAGACACACACACACACACACACATACACACACACATATATACATACTCTACTGCATAGAGTGTTGAAGGTGCAGAATAAATCAACATTTCCAGGACCAGTAGCCCATGTCCTCTCTATAAGCACCTCAGTACTAATCACTAATCATATTATCTCTCTCTCTCTCTCTCTCGCTCTCTCTCTCTCTCTCTCACACACACACAAACACTCACTCAATCTTTCTTTCACATTCTTTCTCTTCCCCCCTCCCCCCTCCCCCCCCCCTCTCTCTCTCTCTCTCTCTCTCTCTCTCTCTCTCTCTCTCTCTCTCTCTCTCTCTCTCTCTCTCTCGAAAATATACACGAAAACAGAACGAAGCAGAAAGAAAAACCGAAGATAAACACAAAAATGCATAAATTAAATAGAAATACGAATTCGTAAAAATATTCATGTGTCACTCAAGTCTTCAAAGGGCATCACAGATTTTTTGCAACAGTTTATATATTGTTTGTTTCCAGCTGCAGAGTTCAGTAACTTTATTTTTCTATTTAAACTTGTGTGTGTGTTTAGAGTGTTTCATAATAAGGTGTTAATATGGATTTCGGGGTATACAGAATACCAATTTGTCTGTGCTGTATTCCAATTGGAGCAACTTTACATGCAATGAATTTTAAGTTGAAATATTTGGCCTACGGTCATGATGATGGTGTATGAGTGTGTGTTTTGTGTATACAAGTATGCATATGTGCTTATGGGTATGCACTATATGTGTACAGTCGCGCTAATAGGTGATATCTCGGCACCAAGAATGTTTTGATCAATAATTGTTATCGGCAAGATCTAAGCTTCATTCCTTTATATCGAGTGACACATGCAAACATGTGCCTACACTTACCCACTCTATTCAACATCTGCCAGACATTAATACAACACAGAGCAAGCCAAACGTAATGACAGCTGGGACATTACTTATTAGCGCGACCGTATATATAGCAATTGATTTAGTTTTAAGTTTATTTCTGACTAACCTATATTTCCATGGTGACTTTATCCACAGTCATGTTCACTAAGCCTTGAACATGTATTAACTATAAATACAAGATGCTCAGTAACCATAAAGTTAAGGGGGAATGGGCGTATTTATTGGCTCATTTATGTATCTGTATAATATTTTATTAGTTTCCTCCCTAGATCTCCATCAAACTTAAAAAGCACCAGCCCAAAGGCCCTCCTTCAATGTATTTTTGTTTTTTACATTTTTCGATAAAAAAATTAGTCTCCCTATCGCTCGCCAAGAACATTAGTCTCCCTATCGCTCGCCAAGAAAACATTCGACACCTGAATGACACACAAAAAGTATAAATATTGACAAAGCAATGGGTACGAAAGGTCTTAAAATCGCCAAACTAATGGGCCAAACGTTAAAAAACAATACAACCAAATAGCTCTATCACCGACCACATCCGGTCAGTGGTAATACATAACCTGAGCCTGCGTAGGACTCATTAACCCCTTCAGTACCGGTGACGTCTTTATTTTATTCTAGCTATATTTAAACGACTTTATTCAGTTAAAAAAGGGCCTCAAGCAAGTAACAGGCTTCGAACTATGTCACTTAACCCTTTTTTTTTTTTTTTTTTTTCTATGTGATTGAGGGAGGCAAAAGGCATAACTGCCTATAGCGAGTGCCTCCCCCATAGTTGAAAGAGTGACAGGGCCAACATCAAGGGACGTTCGAGCCAAAATGCCTGGACACACGGAGCTTGAAGCAATTTAAGTCATAGGAAGAGGGAAAGACTGATTCTGGGAGAGAGTTCCAGAGCTCAGATGTTGAGTAGAAGAAAGTTTGAGAGTAACGTTTCACTCTTGGGTTGGAGAGTTTTATTACCACAGATCCTTCTTAAACTGCACAGAAGAATCTGTGGTAATAAAAAGGGTTAAGTGACATAGTTCGAAGCCTGTTACTTGCTTGAGGCCCTTTTTTTAATTGGATAAAATCGTCATATATACCTAAAATAATATTAAAGAGACGTCGCTGGTATAGAAGGGGTTAAAAAACATCCATATCCATAATTTGTCTACTGCCTCAATCAACAGAAATAGATCAGCCATCTCTGACTGCTGCATATACTGCTAAATATACTGTACATCCCACTCGTTGCCCTCTAATAAAGTTATTCCAACAGGAAAGGAGGTATTGCATATGTGTCATCAAATGGTATTACCGCATAAGTGTCGTCAAATGGTATTACCGCATAACTGTCGTCAATGGTATTACCGCATAAGTGTCGTCAAATGGTATTACCGCATAAGTGTCGTCAAATGGTATTACCGCATAACTGTCGTCAAAGGTATTACCGCATAACTGTCGTTAAATGGTATTACCGCATAGGTGTCATCAAAGGTATTACCGCCATAGGTGTCGTCAACTGGTATTACCGCATAGGTGTCGTCAACGGTATTACCGCATAGGTGTCGTCAAATGGTATTACCACATAAGTGTCGTCAATGGTATTACCGCATAACTGTCGTTAAATGGTATTACCGCATAGGTGTCATCAAATGGTATTACCGCATAGGTGTCGTCAACTGGTATTACCGCATAGGTGTCATCAAATGGTATTACCGCATAGGTGTCGTCAAATGGTATTACCGCATAGGTGTCGTCAAATGGTATTACCGCATAGGTGTCGTCAAATGGTATTACTGCATAGGTGTCGTCAACTGGTATTACCGAATAGGTGTCGTCAACTGGTATTACCGCTTCAGTGTTGTCAAATGGTATTACCGCATTGGTGTCATCAAATGTATTTATTAAGGTTTCAATCATCTTCATCTTACTTACTTTAAAATGACCAAACCCATATGCCTGGTAATGCACAAAAATATGCGGTTGAAAGCTCTGTAATACATACACTCTGTAACATAAGGGAGAAGACCTGGAGGTGAAACACAATCCTCTTACACACAGAACATAGACAGGTTCCACTGATACAGCAACTGACAAATATTCGTGAGCTTTTGCGATTGTTTGTATGCAAATGTATCCATTTAGATTGAGGTTCAGATCAAATCAGCTATAAATTCATAACTATGTAATAAGTGTGTATTTAAAAATAGCTGTTTGATATGAACCTCAATATATATCAATATAATTTGCATAAGGAAATCGCAAGAGCACATGAATATTGTTCTGTAGCTGTATATTCACAAAATTATTCATACCATTATGGAACATACTGTAGTTATGAAAGGGAAAAGCAAAATTTGTGTAAAATCATAAAACCAATGCTGATGATTTGTATTTAGGTTATTTGTAATAATATATAAACCACTAAGGAGGCCCACCTCGTTTTTTCTCTCTCTCCCTCTCTCTCCGAGTTGTATCCATTCGGCCTCATTCAGCCTACTGTTTTAAGACGTTTATCCTCATTCAGGTGTTGATTTTTTCCAGGCGAGCGGGAGCGAGCCAGCATATTTGTTTTTAAATGTTATTGACAGCAGGCTAAATTTGTACATTTTTCGATTAAAAAATGTCTCCGGCGACGCCAGATTTCTCCATACATTTCTCCTTATCGCTCGCCAGGAAGAAATCGAAACCTGGATGGGGATAAACGTCTTAAAACAGTATGCTGAATGGGGCCGAATGGATAAAAGCTAGAGAAAGAGATAAAAAGAGAAAACAAAAAAGCAGGTGACCCCCTTAATGTAGGCTTTAATATGAGGTATTGAGGGGGTCTCACTGGAGGCGAATAAGACCGTTGTAGCTCAAGTTATTAGGGAGAGAAGGACTGGGGCTGTATCTCTCTATTAATTACTATTTACTATCTCCGAACACTGTATCCAAAATAATGGTTTAAATAATGCTTTAAAAAAAAAAAATGTGGATTGGACCTGAGTATATAGAATAGAATAGAATAAAATATATAATAATCATGAAGATATGTTTTAGTCAAGATGTTTGCCATTCAGAGGGCATATATGAATAAATAGTGCTTTCTAATAATATTATATAGTATATTATACTCTGTTGATAATGTTTAGTCATCAAGTTTACTATTAAGGGTATTGTGTATATGAGAGGTGAACGTGGTATTACCGCTTCAGTAACTTTTATCATATGTAATATTGCTTTGTGACCTGTGGGACAGTTAATTATGTAAGATATTAAGAGCCATAGACTACAGTAGATCTGGACTGGACACGAAAATGGAACTTTGCAGTAAGGGACCCAAAATCGGAAAACGAACCCCAAAGCTCGAACCTCGAAACCGCGAAAATGTTATATTATCGCAGTTTCGAGGTTCGAACTAGGGGGCTCGTTCTTCGATTTTGGGTCCCTTACTGCAAAGTTCCATTATCGTGTCCAGTTCAGATCTACTGTAGTCTATGTAAGAGCAAAAGAAAGGAATACAAAACGAGTGTGGTATATACTGCATATATATATGAGAGAGAGGGAGAGAGAGAGATTATGAAATAGTAAGGTGATTGTGTAGCCAACAGGGCCAGTACTCAAGGAAAGTGTTGATGTACAATACACTTTCTGTTTTTCACACATTCAGAGAGAGAGAGAGATGAAGACGTGAGATGCTTACGGAGAGGACAGGAGGAGTGCAAAATCAAATATTGACGTATCCTGCACATTCAACCCTTCTGCAACATTAAGCTTTTGTGTACGTACAGTATGTGTTTGTATATGATGTACGTACAGTATGTGTTTGTATATAATGTACGTACAGTATGGGTTTGTATATAATGTACGTACAGTATGTGTTTGTATATGATGTACGTACAGTATGTGTTTGTATATAACGTACGTACAGTATGTGTTTGTATATAATGTACGTACAGTATGTGTTTGTATATAATGTACGTACAGTATGTGTTTGTATATAATGTACGTACAGTATGTGTTTGTATATAATGTACGTACAGTATGTGTTTGTATATAATGTACGTACAGTATGTGGTTGCGTATAATGTACGTACAGTATGTGTTTGTATATAATGTACGTACAGTATGTGTTTGTATATAATGTACGTACAGTATGTGTTTGTATATAATGTACGTACAGTATGTGTTTTGTATAATGTACGTACAGTATGTGTTTGTATATAACGTACGTACAGTATGTGTTTGTATATAATGTACGTACAGTATGTGTTTGTATATAATGTACGTACAGTATGTGTTTGTATATAATGTACGTACAGTATGTGTTTGTATATAATGTACGTACAGTATGTGTTTGTATATAATGTACGTACTGAAATATAATCACTATTAATATTATGTTACGTAGCAAATTATGATGTATGTATATATATGTACGTAACAGTATGTGTTTGTATATAATGTACGTACAGTATGTGTTTTTTTATATAATGTACGTCCACATTTATATTATCGCATGTATACCTAATGTTAAGTACATGTTTATATAATCATGTACGTAAGTATAAGCCCACATTTATATTATCGCATGTATACCTAATGTACGTACAGTGTATTAGTTTGTATATAAGTTAAGCCCACATTATATTTTCGTTTGTATATAATGTTGGAGACTTGAAATTATCACTATTATATTATGTTAAGGAGCCAAATTATGATGTATGATTTATATTATCGCATGTATACCTAAGTTAAGCCCACATTTGTTTGCAGTGTAGATTGGCAACGTCATAATTCTCACGGTTAACCCATTGATTTCAATATTTTCACTGTGGGGGGTCACCCGCCTCTCAACACACTCCCACCCTTAATCTGTCCAACTCTCTCCCTCAATCTGTCTTCCCCTCATCTCATGGTTTAAACTGCTTCAAACTCCGTGCGTCCAGGCATTTTGACTCCATCACACTTTCAACTTTCTGTTGTTAGATGTAATACATCACAATTTTCACGCTGCTTTATTCCTAATATTTGCAAGGAGTGGAATGAATTACCAGAATAATGTGTATCAACTTCTGATATTACACATGCTACAGGCAGCTTTGCCTTTTATTTCTTCCACTTACATAGAATATTTGTTTATAGTGCTTGATACTATTTGCTTCAATAGAAACATATATAATAGTATGCATATACTGATAATATCTACTAATATAGGCATTAGTTAATATCAAGTTCAAATAATCAATACCCGACAACTAACAGGTAAAGGTTTTGATATAAACTTTAATAACATAAGTCAAGTAAAGTTCAAAGCTTTCAATATACTCCATCCAATATCGTACAACATATCGGACGAACTCATTTTCTGTCGCGGTAAAAATTAACTACGATCAAAGTTATTTAATATGGACAAGTTAATCAGAGTCAGTAAGTGGAGACGAGACAGACAGAACTCTAATTATGGCATGGTAATTTGTAAAGGTTAACACTATCTGGTGCAACGTCTCGGGGTTTATTATGATATCATGTTTATATTATTACTGAGGGTTTGGATTGCTGGTGCCATTTTCGACCAACGTCATTATAGTGTCCCCTTAGACTAAGAAAACGCCTCCCCAGACCTCCTTCAAAATAAAGTAAATGCCACCCAGACCCCTTTCAAGATAAATATGTACATATGTCGGTAGAAGAAAAAAAAATCGACTTTTAAATGCCTCCAAAGGTATAAACAAAACTAATTGAGCGGATGTCTTAAAATTGGCAAACTAATGGGGCGAAAGTCTTAAAATGTCAAAAATAATGGGGCTAAACATGAACCAAAACTCCCCTTAACCTATTAAGCGCGAGCTATTGGTAGTGCACAGCCTACCGCCAAGCGACGATATTAGGCTTCATCCCCGCCTACAATTGTCATTTTAACGATCAATATCGTTATTACTTATTCATATGCGCCTATTTTACATTTAATATGAAGATATTAACATGTAACAGTAATAAAACAAGTGGGAATAGTATTTGGAGGGTGAAAAAAGTGAATTATTGCCGACCCTTCAGTCAGTCATGAAGTGTGAGGCGAACGCGATGTATACCCTCCCTCTCCGAAGCCTAGAGGTAGACTACTGAAGCCTCTCTCTCACTCTCTCTCTATCCCCACGCACTCGATTGGCACAGGACAACACCTTGAAACTGGGTTGGAGATATTGGTGCAGTAAATAAACAGATAAACAAGGGATTAAACACTTAAAAAGCGGCTCACCACATAAGTCTTTTTTAATAAAGCTGGACTATGTGGCGGCGCTCGACATAGGTCGAGTGGCAATTTCAGCACGTAATGTTGCTGAGAGAGAGAGACAAGTGGTGGCAGGAGACTAGCGAGCGTATGACTGCTCCAGACCACCGCGGCGAACCTACTGACACGAATCTCAGCTCCCTCCTCCCTCTCTCACTCGCTACATACTGAATTATATGGGGAAAGTACCGAATTACATGCTTTTTGCACTCGCGTTGCACGGTTATTGCAAGAAAACTATCCATCATACAAGGATCGTTATGGTGTCATTCGAAAGGTCTGTTTATGCCCTTTCAGGGATAGATACTTGTTTTACGTTCTGGGTCTTATTTAGGCATGAAAATGATCACGTAAACAGCCCTATTTTGGCTAAAAACACCCCGCTGGGCGGTACATATAAATAAACCGCATAGGCCGCTAAAGAAGGGTTAAGAGGAAAAATAGGTGAATAATTGAAGGAGGGGATTTTGACACATGTGGAGGAGTGATACAAGGTATGGAGGGAAATTATCTCACTTAATCACATATTCCTCTGTTTTAAGTGTTATTGGGGTCTTTTAACCCTTAAAGATCGGGGTCGGACTTAAGTCCGGTTCCAATTTGCAGCAAGTTAGGAGCATTAATAAGGCTGTTAAAGGGTTAAAATCGAGTGCAAATGGCGTACTCCAAAAGAACAAGTTGAAGATATGCAACACAATCTAGATAAGTTGTCACGTTGGGCCCAAATTTGGCAAATGAGTTTCAATGCGGATAAATGTAAAGTACTACATATCGGATATCAAAATGAGAAAACAAACTATTCGATGAATGGCACTCAGCTCAAGAATGTAAACAGAGAAACCGATCTGGGAGTAACAATATCGAGTAACCTAAAACCGAGTCAACAATGTTCAGAAATTGTTAAGAAAGCAAACAAAATAATTGGCTTTATAGGCAGGTCATTTGAGCATAAATCCAAAGAAGTTATCCTAACCCTTACAATTCCTTAGTCCGCCCTCTTCTGGAATACTGCGTTCAATCCTGGTGCCCTTATTACCAAAAAGATATAGACAAGCTTGAACGAGTTCAATGTAGAGTTACCAAAATTATACCTAGCCTAAAGAACAAACCATACAAGGAGCATCTTAGAGAATTAAATCTATTTCCTTTAACCCAGCGCAGAATAAGAGGTGACTTAATTCAAGTGTTCAAAATCATCAAAGGCATCGACAATATGAACTGTAGTAAGTACTTCACTATCGACCAATCTAATTACACGCGGGGAAACCGTTGCAAAATTATCTGTAAATCTTTTAACTCACACGAATCTAAGAATTTCTTCTTCAATTGAGTTGTCAACTTGTGGAATGGGCTTCCCCGAGACGTTATAGACTGCACCACTGTTGATTCATTTAAACTTCTCCTAGACAAATATCTTGCATCAAACCCGAGACCGACTGCGTTTGTAAATTAATAACTTTATTTTATCCCCCCCTCAGTTACTAACCCATCTGTCCCCTACTAACTTCCTAATCCTGCCACGGACATTAGTTCCAGGGCAGTAGTTCCTTAATAACACATTAAAGCTGTTTATATATATTTAATTATATATTTAGGACAGCACTTTAGCAAGGTTTTATAATACGAAATAGAATTACCCGGGCTATAATAATAAAGCTTTTTATTTCGGAAGAACTCGACTAGATCTTGTGACTTCGGGTTGCAATATACTGTATTATATTATGTCCTTCGTTAAAAAAATAGTGTCATGTTACTATAAATAGTATTGCTTAAACAGATTATTCTATTTTGAATTTGTAGGCTTCGGACACTGAGGAACTTGTTTGAATTATTTTGAATTTCATTCGTTTCAAGCTAAATATAGCCGTGTGAGAAATATGTTTGCGAATTATTGTTTATACGCATATAAAGTTCAATATTGTATTTGGCTGACCTGATTGCTGAACTGATTGCAATGGAAAGCAAAAACTAACGTTGATACATCAAAACCGTCAGGGGTTCATTATGCTGTTCGAGCCACCTGTGCTAAATCGGAGTGGAGTATAGTCGTTTGTGCCACGTTCACCTGTCATCCAGAAAGACCCGGGATACCAATATTTCTTGAATCGAGGAGGGCTTACTTTTAGGGATTGCGACTGTACTGTACAGTAGTGGTAATTAATTCTGATCGATTTTGAAGTCTCGAACTGATTAAACGAATCTCTAAAATGCAAATACCAGTAAAAATTAGTAAAGATTCAATTCAACCCGAGACCGTTTCGAATAAGTTTGTATCTGAATAAATGTTCATGACTGTACAATAATATAATTAACATTAGGCAATAACTTTGTAATGCCCACATTGTTTGGTTTTATTTATCTCTCAACATTGATTTATTTTACTATTATATGACAGTTATATCTGCAGATCACTTGAGGATCGTAATTTGCTTCATCCAAGATTCCTTCGGTCTTTCCTATGTTGAAAGAAAAATAATTTTTTTGTTGGTATTAACAGAAACTAATTTGAGTTGTAAACGGTTTATAAAGGGAATATTACTTTCAATATTTCACCCTGAAAACTAATTATGTTTACAATTCAACATGCCCAGGTATAAACTAGGAGATTGAGGGGGGGCGGGGGGGTAAAGGGGGAGACCAATGTCAGAGTTCGGATTATAGCACCTGCTTGGACGGCACTCCATATTTTACTCTATGTCCTTTACATATTAAATGATTAACTAGTTTGTATTTGTTTATAGAATAAAGTTAATATGTTTATTAATAGGTACTTAGCAGTTTAAGTCTGCAAGCGTTGTTATAATACACGCTGTATATATATATATATATAATTATATATATATATATATATATATATATATATATATGTTGTTTTTTTCAGAGTTCTCTCTAGACCTCCATCAAGATTAACAAAATACCCCCAAGAGCAATTTGTACATTCTTTGGTAGTTTGGTTCTTCTTAATGGCAGGCTTGCTCTCGTTCACCAGGAAAATAAATCAACACCTAAATGGCACGAAAGGTATTGATATTGACAAAGAAATGAAATGAAAGGACTTAAAATTGCCAAAATGATGAGGGAAACTTCTTAAAATGTCAAAACTAATGGGGCTAAGGATGAGGGAGAAGGTTCAGACACGGCCCGATCCCCCCCCCCCCCCCCTCCTTAACCCCTTCTGTACCGGCGACGTATTTTAAGTTTAGTCTAGCTACATTTAGACAATTTGGTGCCGTTTAAGGGGTGGTTTTTAGTGTTTCCTAAACTTCCATCAAGCTTGAAATCCCCTTGAGTCCCTTTCAAGATAAATTTGTACATTTTTCGGTAGAGAAATGTCCCGGCCAAAGGCCGGTTCCTCTTAAATTACAGGCTCGCTATCGCTCGCCAGGATAAAATCGACACCTGAATGGCACGAAAGGTCTTAATATGGGGTGAAAGTTCTTAAAATCGTTAAACTAATGGGGCGATCGTTTTAAAATCTCAAAAGCAATGGGGCTAAACATGAGGGAGAAAGGGGTCCAGAAAAAAATCCCTCAAGTGGATATCTCCCCTTAAGAAGGATCTGTGGTAGCAAAAATAGTTAAATGAGATAGTTCCTAGCATATTCATTGCTGCAGGCCCATATTAAACTCAATAAAATCGTCTAATAGTAGCCAAAATATAGATAAAAATACGTCGCGGGTACAGAAGGGGTTAACCAACAAACGTCACCCAGGCTCTCTCAGCTTCACAGGATCAGACAGACAGACAACCCTTATTACCAGCACTGAAACAGAAAATACGTTATACTGCATGATATGATAAGATTTGACGGGATTTAGTTAGGTATATGTTGATTCCAATATTTTAGACTTTCTTTCATATCTGTAATATTCGTCATATCTCTCTCTCGACGACTATGGGATTACTGAAAAGAGATGATGGAGCTAAGGTGTCGGTGTAATGAGAGAGAGAGAGAGAGAGAGAGAGAGAGTTGTGAACAAAATATTTTTAGTAATAGAAACTATCGTGGCGTGATGGTGTGAAGGGGGTATAATTCTTGGAAGTTGGTAGCTGAAGAATGGTGAGAGGTGGAGAGGGTGGAATGGTGGAGTGGGGTGGAGGAAGAGGGGGGGGGAGGGGGGGGGGGTGGAGGAGAAAGGTGAAAAGAGGAGAAGTGGGGGAGGAAGAGGAGGCACGTGAAGGGAGGAGGTAGTGGAGGTGATGGAGAGGGGGGGGGGGGGGGGAGGGGAGGAAGAGGAGGCACGTGAAGGGAGGAGGTAGTGGAGGTGAAGGAGAATGGGGGTGGGTGGGAGGGAGTGGAGGTTAGGGGAGGAAGAGGAGGCACGTGAAGGGAGGAGGTAGGAAAATGACCCTAATAATACTATAAGTGAGAGGTTTCTACTGGTGAATTAAGTAGGGAGGGGGGGGGGGTCTGGATTCACTTTTTCCTCGTTTTTTGCCCCATTAGTTTGGCGATGTTAAGATCTTTTGTGTCATTTAAGTAGTGATTTTCTACTGGAGAGCGAGCCTGCAATTTAGGAAAATGCACAAACTGATCTGGAAAGTGGGGTAGGCGGAGCTTCTTTGTTTTTCTCTGTTATCTGTTTTCCTAAGTTGATTAAGGTCAAAGGAGGGAACTAAAAAGAAGTTATACACAAATATATATATATATATAATATACAACTCTCCCCTTAAAGGCGAGAGGTTTGTGCTAGTGATTTATTCTATTTTATTAATTTCACCACAACATCAAACACCTCCAATGAAATTAATGAAAGGAAATTAATGAAAGGAAAACTATTGAACGGACAGAATAAACAACAAATGAACCACACAAGTAAATTAGTAGAATGAGCCCACACCGTAAACTGTATAATGTAAACGTATATACAGTTGCCCACATAAGTTATGATCCTCTCCGTGATCATATAATTAAAATATAAGTATATATATATATATATATATATATATATATATATATATATATATATATATATATGTGTATTTACTGAGGCCCAATCCCCATTATTATATTTCTTTTTACTTGGGGTGGTTGACTAAAGACAGAGACTGAATAGGGACCAAAGCATATACAGTATATAATCATTATTGCAATAAGAGCGTAGTTTCTTATGCAGTTGTTAAATAAACTGCTTAGTCAACTGCTATTTAAAAGAAACCACACTCGGAAGTCATTCATACCAATTGTACTCTTATACATAAGACAAATACGAAGTACAGAACTTATGTGGGCAACTGTACAAATAACGTTCCTCTAATTAGTTTTGTCTGTCTCATCTCCATTTTCTAACATTTAAATTGTTTTTCATATTAAATGTCTTTGATCTTAATTCATTTTTATGGTGAATTAAAATGAGTTCCTGTGATCTTCCTTTCAAACCATAATTGGATGGAACATTTTATTTCGTTGAAGATTCTTAACAATATTAACGTAGATTGTGATTTGTATTAAGGCTTCAGCCCATTCATTACAGGTGAGATCTATTGTATTGTAGCAACTATTAGACAATTATATTCAGCTTAGAAAGAATGTCTACCAATAAAATTGCTACAGACTATCTCAATTCATCCTTTGAACTACCATATATCCCTCCTAAGTTTCAGAAAGTCTTTTAAATGTACCTCCTCCCTTCACGTGCCTCCCCTTCCTCCCCATATTATCATCGTCCTTCTCCTATGTTCACCTTTCTCCTCCATCCCCTATTCCTCCAGTTCTATATGGTCTGCCTACTACTGTACATTATAACACACACACACACACACACACACACATACACACACTACTGCATGGAGTGTTGAATATGTAGAATTCATCCATAATGTAGCACACAGACACACACACACACACACATACACACACACATATATACATACTCTACTGCATAGAGTGTTGAAGGTGCAGAATAAATCAACATTTCCAGGACCAGTAGCCCATGTCCTCTCTATAAGCACCTCAGTACTAATCACTAATCATATTATCTCTCTCTCTCTCTCTCGCTCTCTCTCTCTCTCTCTCACACACACACAAACACTCACTCAATCTTTCTTTCACATTCTTTCTCTTCCCCCCTCCCCCCCCCCTCTCTCTCTCTCTCTCTCTCTCTCTCTCTCTCTCTCTCTCTCTCTCTCTCTCTCGAAAATATACACGAAAACAGAACGAAGCAGAAAGAAAAACCGAAGATAAACACAAAAATGCATAAATTAAATAGAAATACGAATTCGTAAAAATATTCATGTGTCACTCAAGTCTTCAAAGGGCATCACAGATTTTTTGCAACAGTTTATATATTGTTTGTTTCCAGCTGCAGAGTTCAGTAACTTTATTTTTCTATTTAAACTTGTGTGTGTGTTTAGAGTGTTTCATAATAAGGTGTTAATATGGATTTCGGGGTATACAGAATACCAATTTGTCTGTGCTGTATTCCAATTGGAGCAACTTTACATGCAATGAATTTTAAGTTGAAATATTTGGCCTACGGTCATGATGATGGTGTATGAGTGTGTGTTTTGTGTATACAAGTATGCATATGTGCTTATGGGTATGCACTATATGTGTACAGTCGCGCTAATAGGTGATATCTCGGCACCAAGTATGTTTTGATCAATAATTGTTATCGGCAAGATCTAAGCTTCATTCCTTTATATCGAGTGACACATGCAAACATGTGCCTACACTTACCCACTCTATTCAACATCTGCCAGACATTAATACAACACAGAGCAAGCCAAACGTAATGACAGCTGGGACATGACTTATTAGCGCGACCGTATATATAGCAATTGATTTAGTTTTAAGTTTATTTCTGACTAACCTATATTTCCATGGTGACTTTATCCACAGTCATGTTCACTAAGCCTTGAACATGTATTAACTATAAATACAAGATGCTCAGTAACCATAAAGTTAAGGGGGAATGGGCGTATTTATTGGCTCATTTATGTATCTGTATAATATTTTATTAGTTTCCTCCCTAGATCTCCATCAAACTTAAAAAGCACCAGCCCAAAGGCCCTCCTTCAATGTATTTTTGTTTTTTACATTTTTCGATAAAAAAATTAGTCTCCCTATCGCTCGCCAAGAACATTAGTCTCCCTATCGCTCGCCAAGAAAACATTCGACACCTGAATGACACACAAAAAGTATAAATATTGACAAAGCAATGGGTACGAAAGGTCTTAAAATCGCCAAACTAATGGGCCAAACGTTAAAAAACAATACAACCAAATAGCTCTATCACCGACCACATCCGGTCAGTGGTAATACATAACCTGAGCCTGCGTAGGACTCATTAACCCCTTCAGTACCGGTGACGTCTTTATTTTATTCTAGCTATATTTAAACGACTTTATTCAGTTAAAAAAGGGCCTCAAGCAAGTAACAGGCTTCGAACTATGTCACTTAACCCTTTTTTTTTTTTTTTTTTTTTCTATGTGATTGAGGGAGGCAAAAGGCATAACTGCCTATAGCGAGTGCCTCCCCCATAGTTGAAAGAGTGACAGGGCCAACATCAAGGGACGTTCGAGCCAAAATGCCTGGACACACGGAGCTTGAAGCAATTTAAGTCATAGGAAGAGGGAAAGACTGATTCTGGGAGAGAGTTCCAGAGCTCAGATGTTGAGTAGAAGAAAGTTTGAGAGTAACGTTTCACTCTTGGGTTGGAGAGTTTTATTACCACAGATCCTTCTTAAACTGCACAGAAGAATCTGTGGTAATAAAAAGGGTTAAGTGACATAGTTCGAAGCCTGTTACTTGCTTGAGGCCCTTTTTTAACTGAATAAAATCGTCATATATACCTAAAATAATATTAAAGAGACGTCGCTGGTATAGAAGGGGTTAAAAAACATCCATATCCATAATTTGTCTACTGCCTCAATCAACAGAAATAGATCAGCCCATCTCTGACTGCTGCATATACTGCTAAATATACTGTACATCCCACTCGTTGCCCTCTAATAAAGTTATTCCAACAGGAAAGGAGGTATTGCATATGTGTCATCAAATGGTATTACCGCATAAGTGTCGTCAAATGGTATTACCGCATAACTGTCGTCAATGGTATTACCGCATAAGTGTCGTCAAATGGTATTACCGCATAAGTGTCGTCAAATGGTATTACCGCATAACTGTCGTCAAAGGTATTACCGCATAACTGTCGTTAAATGGTATTACCGCATAGGTGTCATCAAAGGTATTACCGCATAGGTGTCGTCAACTGGTATTACCGCATAGGTGTCGTCAACTGGTATTACCGCATAGGTGTCGTCAAATGGTATTACCACATAAGTGTCGTCAATGGTATTACCGCAGAACTGTCGTTAAATGGTATTACCGCATAGGTGTCATCAAATGGTATTACCGCATAGGTGTCGTCAACTGGTATTACCGCATAGGTGTCATCAAATGGTATTACCGCATAGGTGTCGTCAAATGGTATTACCGCATAGGTGTCGTCAAATGGTATTACCGCATAGGTGTCGTCAAATGGTATTACTGCATAGGTGTCGTCAACTGGTATTACCGCATAGGTGTCGTCAACGGGTATTACCGCATAGGTGTCATCAAATGGTATTACCGCCTAGGTGTCGTCAAATGGTATTACCGCATAGGTGTCGTCAAATGGTATTACCGCATAGGTGTCGTCAAATGGTATTACTGCATAGGTGTCGTCAACTGGTATTACCGCATAGGTGTCGTCAACTGGTATTACCGCTTCAGTGTTGTCAAATGGTATTACCGCATTGGTGTCATCAAATGTATTTATTAAGGTTTCAATCATCTTCATCTTACTTACTTTAAAATGACCAAACCCATATGCCTGGTAATGCACAAAAATATGCGGTTGAAAGCTCTGTAATACATACACTCTGTAACATAAGGGAGAAGACCTGGAGGTGAAACACAATCCTCTTACACACAGAACATAGACAGGTTCCACTGATACAGCAACTGACAAATATTCGTGAGCTTTTGCGATTGTTTGTATGCAAATGTATCCATTTAGATTGAGGTTCAGATCAAATCAGCTATAAATTCATAACTATGTAATAAGTGTGTATTTAAAAATAGCTGTTTGATATGAACCTCAATATATATCAATATAATTTGCATAAGGAAATCGCAAGAGCACATGAATATTGTTCTGTAGCTGTATATTCACAAAATTATTCATACCATTATGGAACATACTGTAGTTATGAAAGGGAAAAGCAAAATTTGTGTAAAATCATAAAACCAATGCTGATGATTTGTATTTAGGTTATTTGTAATAATATATAAACCACTAAGGAGGCCCACCTCGTTTTTTCTCTCTCTCCCTCTCTCTCCGAGTTGTATCCATTCGGCCTCATTCAGCCTACTGTTTTAAGACGTTTATCCTCATTCAGGTGTTGATTTTTTCCAGGCGAGCGGGAGCGAGCCAGCATATTTGTTTTTAAATGTTATTGACAGCAGGCTAAATTTGTACATTTTTCGATTAAAAAATGTCTCCGGCGACGCCAGATTTCTCCATACATTTCTCCTTATCGCTCGCCAGGAAGAAATCGAAACCTGGATGGGGATAAACGTCTTAAAACAGTATGCTGAATGGGGCCGAATGGATAAAAGCTAGAGAAAGAGATAAAAAGAGAAAACAAAAAAGCAGGTGACCCCCTTAATGTAGGCTTTAATATGAGGTATTGAGGGGGTCTCACTGGAGGCGAATAAGACCGTTGTAGCTCAAGTTATTAGGGAGAGAAGGACTGGGGCTGTATCTCTCTAGTAATTACTATTTACTATCTCCGAACACTGTATCCAAAATAATGGTTTAAATAATGCTTTAAAAAAAAAAAAAATGTGGATTGGACCTGAGTATATAGAATAGAATAGAATAAAATATATAATATAATCATGAAGATATGTTTTAGTCAAGATGTTTGCCATTCAGAGGGCATATATGAATAAATAGTGCTTTCTAATAATATTATATAGTATATTATACTCTGTTGATAATGTTTAGTCATCAAGTTTACTATTAAGGGTATGTGTATATATGAGAGGTGAACGTGGTATTACCGCTTCAGTAACTTTTATCATATGTAATATTGCTTTGTGACCTGTGGGACAGTTAATTATGTAAGATATTAAGAGCCATAGACTACAGTAGATCTGGACTGGACACGAAAATGGAACTTTGCAGTAAGGGACCCAAAATCGGAAAACGAACCCCAAAGCTCGAACCTCGAAACCGCGAAAATGTTATATTATCGCAGTTTCGAGGTTCGAACTAGGGGGCTCGTTCTTCGATTTTGGGTCCCTTACTGCAAAGTTCCATTATCGTGTCCAGTTCAGATCTACTGTAGTCTATGTAAGAGCAAAAGAAAGGAATACAAAACGAGTGTGGTATATACTGCATATATATATGAGAGAGAGGGAGAGAGAGAGATTATGAAATAGTAAGGTGATTGTGTAGCCAACAGGGCCAGTACTCAAGGAAAGTGTTGATGTACAATACACTTTCTGTTTTTCACACATTCAGAGAGAGAGAGAGAGATGAAGACGTGAGATGCTTACGGAGAGGACAGGAGGAGTGCAAAATCAAATATTGACGTATCCTGCACATTCAACCCTTCTGCAACATTAAGCTTTTGTGTACGTACAGTATGTGTTTGTATATGATGTACGTACAGTATGTGTTTGTATATAATGTACGTACAGTATGGGTTTGTATATAATGTACGTACAGTATGTGTTTGTATATGATGTACGTACAGTATGTGTTTGTATATAACGTACGTACAGTATGTGTTTGTATATAATATACGTACAGTATGTGTTTGTATATAACGTACGTACAGTATGTGTTTGTATATAATGTACGTACAGTATGTGTTTGTATATAATGTACGTACAGTATGTGTTTGTATATAATGTACGTACAGTATGTGTTTGTATATAATGTACGTACAGTATGTGTTTGTATATAATGTACGTACAGTATGTGTTTGTATATAATGTACGTACAGTATGTGTTTGTATATAATGTACGTACAGTATGTGTTTGTATATGATGTACGTACAGTATGTGTTTGTATATAACGTACGTACAGTATGTGTTTGTATATAATGTACGTACAGTATGTGTTTGTATATAATGTACGTACAGTATGTGTTTGTATATAATGTACGTACAGTATGTGTTTGTATATAATGTACGTACAGTATGTGTTTGTATATAATGTACGTACAGTATGTGTTTGTATATAATGTACGTACAGTATGTGTTTGTATATAATGTACGTACAGTATGTGTTTGTATATAATGTACGTACAGTATGTGTTTGTATATAATGTACGTACAGTATGTGTTTGTATATAATGTACGTACAGTATGTGTTTGTATATAATGTACGTACAGTATGTGTTTGTATATAATGTACGTACAGTATGTGTTTGTATATAATGTACGTACAGTATGTGTTTGTATATAATGTACGTACAGTATGTTTGTATATAATGTACGTACAGTATGTGTTTGTATATAATGTACGTACAGTATGTGTTTGTATATAATGTACGTACAGTATGTGTTTGTATATAATGTTGGAGACTGAAATCGAATCACTATTAATATTATGTTAAGGAGCAAATTATGATGTATGATTTATATTATCGCATGTATACCTAAGTTAAGCCCACATTTGTTTGCAGTGTAGATTGGCAACGTCATAATTCTCACGGTTAACCCATTGATTTCAATATTTTCACTGTGGGGGGTCACCCGCCTCTCAACACACTCCCACCCTTAATCTGTCCAACTCTCTCCCTCAATCTGTCTTCCCCTCATCTCATGGTTTAAACTGCTTCAAACTCCGTGCGTCCAGGCATTTTGACTCCATCACACTTTCAACTTTCTGTTGTTAGATGTAATACATCACAATTTTCACGCTGCTTTATTCCTAATATTTGCAAGGAGTGGAATGAATTACCAGAATAATGTGTATCAACTTCTGATATTACACATGCTACAGGCAGCTTTGCCTTTTATTTCTTCCACTTACATAGAATATTTGTTTATAGTGCTTGATACTATTTGCTTCAATAGAAACATATATAATAGTATGCATATACTGATAATATCTACTAATATAGGCATTAGTTAAATATAAAATTCAAATAATCAATACCCCACAACTAACAGGTAAAGGTTTTGATATAAACTTTAATAACATAAGTCAAGTAAAGTTACAAGCTTTCAATACACTCCATCCAATATCGTACAAAATATCAGATGAACTAATTTTCTGTCACGGTAAAAATGAACTACAATCAAAGTTATTTAATATGGACAAATCAATCAAAGTCAGCAAGTGGAGGCGAGACAGACAGAACACTAATTAGAGGAAGGTAATTTGTAAAGGTTAACACTATCTGGTGCAACGTCTCGGGGTTTATTATGATATCATGTTTATATTATTACTGAGGGTTTGGATTGCTGGTGCCATTTTCGACCAACGTCATTATAGTGTCCCCTTAGACTAAGAAAACGCCTCCCCAGACCTCCTTCAAAATAAAGTAAATGCCACCCAGACCCCTTTCAAGATAAATATGTACATATGTCGGTAGAAGAAAAAAAAATCGACTTTTAAATGCCTCCAAAGGTATAAACAAAACTAATTGAGCGGATGTCTTAAAATTGGCAAACTAATGGGGCGAAAGTCTTAAAATGTCAAAAATAATGGGGCTAAACATGAACCAAAACTCCCCTTAACCTATTAAGCGCGAGCTATTGGTAGTGCACAGCCTACCGCCAAGCGACGATATTAGGCTTCATCCCCGCCTACAATTGTCATTTTACGATCAATATCGTTATTACTTATTCATATGCGCCTATTTTACATTTAATATGAAGATATTAACATGTAACAGTAATAAAACAAGTGGGAATAGTATTTGGAGGGTGAAAAAAGTGAATTATTGCCGACCCTTCAGTCAGTCATGAAGTGTGAGGCGAACGCGATGTATACCCTCCCTCTCCGAAGCCTAGAGGTAGACTACTGAAGCCTCTCTCTCACTCTCTCTCTATCCCCACGCACTCGATTGGCACAGGACAACACCTTGAAACTGGGTTGGAGATATTGGTGCAGTAAATAAACAGATAAACAAGGGATTAACACTTAAAAAGCGGCTCACCACATAAGTCTTTTTTAATAAAGCTGGACTATGTGGCGGCGCTCGACATAGGTCGAGTGGCAATTTCAGCACGTAATGTTGCTGAGAGAGAGAGACAAGTGGTGGCAGGAGACTAGCGAGCGTATGACTGCTCCAGACCACCGCGGCGAACCTACTGACACGAATCTCAGCTCCCTCCTCCCTCTCTCACTCGCTACATACTGAATTATATGGGGAAAGTACCGAATTACATGCTTTTTGCACTCGCGTTGCACGGTTATTGCAAGAAAACTATCCATCATACAAGGATCGTTATGGTGTCATTCGAAAGGTCTGTTTATGCCCTTTCAGGGATAGATACTTGTTTTACGTTCTGGGTCTTATTTAGGCATGAAAATGATCACGTAAACAGCCCTATTTTGGCTAAAAACACCCCGCTGGGCGGTACATATAAATAAACCGCATAGGCCGCTAAAGAAGGGTTAAGAGGAAAAATAGGTGATAATTGAAGGAGGGGATTTTGACACATGTGGAGGAGTGATACAAGGTATGGAGGGAAATTATCTCACTTAATCACATATTCCTCTGTTTTAAGTGTTATTGGGGTCTTTTAACCCTTAAAGATCGGGGTCGGACTTAAGTCCGGTTCCAATTTGCAGCAAGTTAGGAGCATTATTAAGGCTTTTAAAGGGTTAAAATCGAGTGCAAATGGCGTACTCTCAAAAGAACAAGTTGAAGATATGCAACACAATCTAGATAAGTTGTCACGTTGGGCCCAAATTTGGCAAATGAGTTTCAATGCGGATAAATGTAAAGTACTACATATCGGATATCAAAATGAGAAAACAAACTATTCGATGAATGGCACTCAGCTCAAGAATGTAAACAGAGAAACCGATCTGGGAGTAACAATATCGAGTAACCTAAAACCGAGTCAACAATGTTCAGAAATTGTTAAGAAAGCAAACAAAATAATTGGCTTTATAGGCAGGTCATTTGAGCATAAATCCAAAGAAGTTATCCTAACCCTTACAATTCCTTAGTCCGCCCTCTTCTGGAATACTGCGTTCAATCCTGGTGCCCTTATTACCAAAAAGATATAGACAAGCTTGAACGAGTTCAATGTAGAGTTACCAAAATTATACCTAGCCTAAAGAACAAACCATACAAGGAGCATCTTAGAGAATTAAATCTATTTCCTTTAACCCAGCGCAGAATAAGAGGTGACTTAATTCAAGTGTTCAAAATCATCAAAGGCATCGACAATATGAACTGTAGTAAGTACTTCACTATCGACCAATCTAATTACACGCGGGGAAACCGTTGCAAAATTATCTGTAAATCTTTTAACTCACACGAATCTAAGAATTTCTTCTTCAATTGAGTTGTCAACTTGTGGAATGGGCTTCCCCGAGACGTTATAGACTGCACCACTGTTGATTCATTTAAACTTCTCCTAGACAAATATCTTGCATCAAACCCGAGACCGACTGCGTTTGTAAATTAATAACTTTATTTTATCCCCCCCTCAGTTACTAACCCATCTGTCCCCTACTAACTTCCTAATCCTGCCACGGACATTAGTTCCAGGGCAGTAGTTCCCTTTCCAATGTTCCCTTACCCACTCTAAACCACTGTTTGGACAATTGATCCTCAGTGTTTTGGAGGACAAGCAGCCTAGAAGGGTCACCAGAACTATTGTTGCTTGATTTCCTTTGTACTTTTGTACTGCTTTGTACTCACAGGATTGATGATTCCAAGCCCTCCCAACCTAGGAGGAAGTGGGAGCAACTCCCTCTGTGTAGCATTTGGGGTGTGGGACTTTACACAAGCTGGGATGAGTTTATCTCTGATGGCATCTTCTAGCAGTTGAAGTTGTGGACTCACGTTTGGAATGGTTTGCATCAAGTAGGTCCAGCGGTGTTTGACCCCATGTGTGAATGCCGAATGTGCAGCCTGTGGTTCCGTCTCTGCAATTTTGGCTGGTATTTCTATTTCTTTTACCCACTTTCTAACCTTCTTCTGTGCCAATCACCGCCCCAAGATGACGCTGTCTGTCCTTTGTTACGACCACTTAACTACCGTTGAAAGCTTCTACGGCATTTTCGTAATGTTTTGGTTTTATTTTCAGTATAGATTTACTAGCATTTGGAAAGTATCCTATTTCTGGGCCCACTTGTGATACTTGCTCCCACCAGCTCTTGAGATCGTTGACTTTCCCTTGTCCAGTGAGATCATCTGCATAGGCCACCTGCTTAACATGTGTCTTCTCATGTCTTTTTAATGATTGCATCACCAAGAGACCTATTGCGTACATTTCCATTGCTACGGGGTCACCTTGCATGGTTCCTTCCATTGGTTTCAGTGCCATTCCACGTCGTCGTGAGTTTTGTTTGTTTACTATGAAGAGGTCCGCAGGCTGTTTATAGGTATTCTCTACATAGGTGGTTAAGCTGGGGCATTCTACCTTGATGTTGTGTATTGCTGTCTTTCTGTTGATGGTGTTAAAGGTTTTGATGCATCCACTAACAGCACATTCCTCTTGCTCATATATTTCTCTTATTGCATGAATTGCTGCCTCTCCCCCTGCTTGGTGGTCAGCACACACTTGGAGATTTCCAGCCGCTGACCACACATCGTCCTTCACCACCTCGATTATGCACTTTCCGATTCTTCTTCTCAGCACTTCACCCACCCCTACAGGTTTGCACCCTGGATTCTTGTCCAATGGTATTAGACGGCAAGATGTGAAGGCCTCCAAGTGTTGACAATCTTGAGTGACCATTTTTCTTGCAAGATCTGCCAGCGCCCTGCGTAATTCGGTCGCTGCAACTCCGAAAAGTGTGCTGCTCAGGATTTTTCTCCCACCGTTTGCATCCATCCCTGAGGGTCCTGCACTGCCTTGTGTCCCGAGAGCTTTTTCCCAAATCTTCTCGCCTGTGATTCGTTCGTAGATGACGGGCTTCGGTGGTATACAAGCCCCCTCTAACTTCTGACTCTCGGATATACTAGGTTGCTGAGTTTTCTCTTCCAGCAGCTTGATGGTATCTCTTGTGATAGGCAACAGCCCATAGGCTGCCTCTTTTGTCAGGGATCGTATTGCAGGTGCCACTTTACCTTGTCTCATCTGGTCGCCGAATCTCCTGGCCTCGTCCTCAGTGTTTTCTCTTTTGTGTTGCCGTCTGCCTTGTCTCTCTTGTAATGCTCTGGCTTCACTGAGTAAGTCATCCATCCTGTTATCATTCCACAGGTTTACTCTATTTGTTAGCACAGTCACGTTTTCCGCTTGTTTAGATTTGAGGTGAGTTTTTTGCAAGAAGAGGTGTGGAATGCTGAAAAGTAACTTGAGAGCATACGGGGCTAAAGTTGTGTCATAGACATAGTTATAAATGAGCATTTTCATCTCTTTCAACAGTTTGGTTGTGGCGTCACATTTAGACGAGTTGAATAAACTGTGTGCAGACCAATCTACAATTTCTGAGTAAGCTGCCTCTGTCCACATAATAACCTCTTCTCCCCATAGTCCTTTCCAATGAAGGGGTCCTCCTCTGCCATTAACTTCTTCGGGTCTCTCCAGGGCTGCATCCCTCTGTGGTCCCACTTCCATGTGTGCTTCTCGCGGCTCTTCGTTATGTGGCACTTTGTCGTGTCTACCAGCTTCATTTGTCCCTGTTTGCACTCCACCCTCCTCTCCAGCATTTCGGTGCTCGTCTCCGTGTCTTTGGACTCCGCTGGGCTCACCGTCACCCTCCACGTCATGAGGTTGCCGCCCCTCTCTCGGGCCCCCTGAGGGTCCCGCACCTCCACACTCTCTTTCGGGTTGTTGCCCATCTCCGTATTGAGTCCCATCAGCTCCATCCCGTCGCACTCTCTGGGCACTGTCTGCTTCCCTTCCCACAGTTCTTACACTATTATAAGGGTTACGGCACCAGGAACCTTTATTACACTTTATGCATCCACTTTTGCTACGCACGCATTTGCATCCTGTACATGTCTGCTCGTTCTTTGTACAGATGCAACACTTGTTAGCCTTTTTTAACCTTTGTGATAGGTCTTCATCTGAACTTTCATCATCCTCCATCATACCCTTATGACACTTCCATCTGTTCTATTGCTATGTTTTTTACACTTTACACTATGGCTATTTAGCCTTTTTTTTTATTTATGTATTTTTTGTTTTTTCCAAAACTTAATTTACCTTATCTACAGTACCGGCACGTAACTTCCGTAATAACAACCAAATATTTGTTGGTATGTGTGCCTAAATTATTTTGTACTAGAGTGTGTATTCCCTATCAGTGTTGTTGTGTGCCATATTTGATATTCCCCCTGGCTGGCTGGTGGGATGTATGTATTAGGTTGCGTTGTATCTTCAAAATTTGGTGTTAATATGGGTCATAAACCAACTGAATAAGCGGCTAGACAGGACAACGAGGCAGGTTTTAGCTTTAATAGAGAGGTTCGTTATTTCCTTTACGAACCGTAATGTTAGCAGTACTAATAGCAGCGGTAATTGTAGAAGTTGTATTATGAGTAAGAATTAGGCTTTGGTTAACACTTAAAGAGCAGGGCCCGACTTAAGCCCGTATCTAAAAAGCAGCAAGTTAGGAGCATTATTAAGGTTTTTAAAGGGTTAAAATAAAGTTTTTAAAGGGTTAAAATAGAGTGCAAATGGCCGGGAGAACAGCAGGCCACACGGCCGACACCCAGGGCTTACCGCCGCCCACTGACTCACGCTCCCTCTGTTCTCGAGAGGCAGGCAGTGTAGCCAGTAGTGGGTGTAGCTGGAAAAAATATGCCGCTATATGCTAAACTCCCATGTTGGTGGTACCACTGCATCAAAACGACGAGTGCTACGTAGCTCGTTCTGGTCTCATTTTGAAGCTTGTAGCGCCTAATTTTTTGCTGAATATATTTCTTTTCATGCAGATACTTGATTGATCATTCAGGAGGGCCTGAATATGCCCAAAATAGCCCCAAACCCCCCGCTAGACGAGGGTTAATGAGAAGACAGGAATACAAGGTATTGTGGAGATTGAATTAGTTAAGAATGAAATTACGGCGACTGAACTATGAGAATTGATTTAGCAGAAATATGTAAGCGCTGTTTAGGCCGTATTAATCCGAAAGAATAGATAGATAGGTAGCAAGAAAAAGCTAAGGAGAGAGAATGAGAGAGAGAGAGAGAGAAGCTCTGCTTAGGCTGTCTTAATCCGAAAGAATAAATAGATAGGGAGAGGGAGAGAGAGAGAGAGAGAGAGAGAGAGAGAGAGAGAGAGAGAGAGAGAGAGAGAGAGAGAGAGAGAGTCCTATTTAGCCGCCCTACCCAGAACGAGAGAGAGATGATAGGTGGATATATGAGTAACTATATTGATAAATTGTGAGAGAAGGGTATCTAATGCATGATTGCTTTCCGTTATTGAAAGAGAGAGAGCTACTGCTACTACTACGACTACAACTGTACAGTGTGTACACACATTATATTTTACAAACATCAGATATTACTCTATTCCTACTATTCTACTATATTACTACTCTACGCCATGCAACTTCAATCCAGTCGCCTCCCTATGCGACCCTCTGCAACTGCTGCCTCGTAGTCAACGTCTGCCACCGTCACTGGTTGTGGTGCAGACAGTCTTGTTTCCCGCAGGCATAGTAGTGCTGATCTGAGCAATGAGAAAGATAGACGGCACCTCATCCAGGCTTCAACGTGGCTCCTGGGCTGTTGCTTTTTCTCTGCGATGATCTCTGCAAGCCTTGATTAGAAGCACTGGGCCCTGGGTCCCATCCCTCAAGATGTGGTGAAGACTTGTGGGGTAAAGCTGCCTTGTTTGATATTTAAGATCCTTTCCCCATATGCCCTGACCTTCTCTTCTTTGTTCCTCTTGTGTGCAGCATCCAGAGACAGCTCGCTGTAGCTATGGGCCATTAAGTCAAATATTCTTATGTCAAAGAACGGTCGCTGTGCTCTTGTCCAAAACCTCTTGCACTAACGTCCACTCGTGCTTCATTGGCTGTGTTGGCCGTCTTGTGCTGCAAGATCTCTCCATCCAAAGGAATGAGTGATGGTTCACGCACCACATCTCGACACACCTCCCTGAGCATGTTCACCGTTCCATCTCTTACTTCATCGTGCCTGATGCTGATGAACCCTCCCTTCTTACATATCATGCAGTGGTCTGCATCGTTGTTGTTTCCAAAAACGCATCGATCGGGCTGTCCTTCAATCGGCCAACCATACCTCAAGGCAATAGCATAATTAAATTCTTGTTTGTTGAGATTGAAGCCTTTTGCCTTGATTGGTAGTGTTGTCAGCCAATTTGAAGCACCCGTTTCTTGTGCTATTTGTATTTTTCTTGTTAGTTTCCGGATAAGTTGTTGCATCAATCTTGCCAGGTCATTTTTCTGTGAGCTTTGCCTTTCTGAATTGATGGTCTTTCTGATGTTGTAGATGTCCGCCTGGTCCACTTCACCATCAGAATCTTGTGCTATGATACGGTCAGTGAGAGATCCTGTTATCTTTACCAAGTTCAGGTATTCCGTTGTCGCTCTCCTCACCGGGTTGATGATTCCAAGCCCTTCCAACCTAAAAGGCAGTGCGAGCAACTCCCTCTCTGTATCACTCGGGGTGTGCGACTTTACCCACGCTGGGATGAGCTTGTCTCTGATGGCATCTTCCAGCGATTGAAGTAATGCGCTCACATTTGGAACGGTTCGCATCAAGTAGGTCCAGCGATGTTTAACCCCATATGTGAATGCCGAATACGCAGCCTGTGGTTCCGTCTTTGCAATATTGGCCAGTTTTTACATTTCTTTTACCCACTCCCTGACCTTCTCCTCTATGTATTGGTTCTTGAACTCTTCCGTGCCGATCACCGCCCCAAGGTGACGCTGTCCGTCCTTTGTTACGACCACTTCACTACAGCTGAAAGCTTTTACAGCACTTTCATAATGTCCTGGTTTTACTATTAGTATTGACTTACTGGCATTTGGACTGTTCCCTATTTCTAGGCCTAAACTTGATACTTGCTCCCTCCAGTGCTTTAGATCGTTTACTTTTCCCGCTCCAGTGAGATCGTCAGCATAGGCCACCTGCTTGACTTGCGTCGCCTCATGGCTTGTTAAAGTTTGCAACACTTAGAGACATAATGCATACATTGCCAACTAATACTACTACGACTGCTACTACTACTACTACTACTACTATTTGATCATGTTTTATTGGGGAAGAAACTACTATCAGCTAATATTCATATTGATATTGTACTTCGTAGGGGCGCCTGCAAAGCGTCAAAACTATTCCAAGGGTGTCAGCCCTATCAATACATCAAAAACCCAATCTTTTCAAAGCATCAAAAAAGTTGGACCTTTTCAATTTGACAAAAGGCTGAAACTGACTGGATGATATCATATCATCACAAAAAGGTAGGGGGTTAACATTAGCCTAACCTAACAACCTTACCTAACCTAACCTAGTAAGAATGGGGGCTAACATTAGCCTAACCTAACAACCTTACCTAACCTAACCTAGTAAGAATGGGGGCTAACATTAGCCTAACCTAACAACCTTACCTAACCTAACCTAGTAAGAATGGGGGCTAACATTAGCCTAACCTAACAACCTTACCTAACCTAACCTAGTAAGAATGGGGTTAACATTAGCCTAACCTAACAACCTTACCTAACCTAACCTAGTAAGAATGGGGTTAACATTAGCCTAACCTAACAACCTTACCTAACCTAACCTAGTAAGAATGGGGTTAACATTTTTGATACATCGATGACTTCCAACTTTTGATACATTGAAGTGATATACACTTTTTTACACATTGATATGATCTGGGGAAAACTGTTTTTTGACAAAATGAACACATCTGGAAAATTTGATGTACTTATAGCTTTTGATGTACTTATAGCTTTTGATGTACTTATAGCTTTTGATGTACTTATAGCTTTTGATGTACTTATAGCTTTTGATGTACTTATAGCTTTTGATGTACTTATAGCTTTTGATGTACTTATAGCTTTGATGTACTTATAGCTTTTGATGTACTTATAGCTTTGATGTACTTATAGCTTTTTGCAGATTTGATGAAATGATAGGATCAGTTTTTGACGCTGTGATGCTCCCCCGTTAATTGCTACAAATATTTAGGACATAACATTTTACACAATTGTATATATCTTATTGATATAGATTTTAGACTAAATAATTTGTATTCTTCTAACATTATTTTTAAATGTTTTAAGGTTTTAGATATCAATGCTTTTCTATTGTTATTCAATTCTTATTGTGTCCCTGCTTATGGTCTACCTCTCTGGAATGCCCAGGCAAGTTTTAAGTCTAAAAAATGTAAATGATTTGAAGTGGCATACCACAATGCCTTAAAAAGAATGTCTGGTGTTCCTTGTTTTTCAAACAGCCACATTACTACAAACAACTGTAATCAGTTATTATTAAAACATTATACTGCACTGACTCAAGCAAGATATCTAAACAGATGAATGACACTGCATAACCCACTCATCAGGTATAACATGACCTACCTAAAAGGTGGATTTCTTATTAACAATATCATTACTTTATTTAAAGCTAACTATAACATAACATTCTTCAAGAAGATATAGATATCATAATCTCTCGAGTATCTTGTGTTCAGAGACATGAGGAAAGGCGTGGTCCTTGTATATATTATGGCTTCTGAAATATCATTAATTCTTAGTAATGTTATTGCTTTTATGTACTCTATTAATTAAACATTCTGCGTTTTTTTAACACGTTTTAACTCCATATTATGCTATAATCTTTAATGTTGTATTTATATATTTGTAATGTGTTCAATATCCTAGTTTTCTTTAGTTTTTCTTATTTTATATATTACACATTTGTTTTTAAGTAATTATTTGTATATATACTTCTTTATCAGATTTGATATATGTTTAAAATTGTTTTGATAAGTTAGCCTAATTATTTTAAAGGTTACTATTGTGTTTATGATTTTATTTGTTTATCATTTGTTTTCTGGCTTTTACATTTTAATTTAATATGTTAAAACAAATTTCAGGTAATTTCAACTAATTATCTTATTATCAAGTGATTTTGTTTACAGCTTTATTATTTATTATCACATAATTAGTCATTGCTTTTTTGTACTCTTTTAATTAACATTTCTGTTGTTTACACTTTAAAACTTCATATGATACCGGTACTATAATATTTAATGTGTGTATTTATATATTTGTTAATGTGTTCAATATCTTGGTTGTCTTTACTTTTTGTATATAATTTATATTACACATTTGTTTTAAGTATTTTTGTTTTTAAATGATATACTTCTAAATCAGATCTTATAATTTATTTACAATTGCTTGGATAAGTTAATTCTTGTATAGCTTACAATTATTGTTATGATATTATACTTTTCTAAAAAATAAATCTGGCTTTTACATTTTAATTTCATATGATGAAACAAATGTCAAGTAATTATCTTTATTAAGTTATTTTGTGTACAGCTTAATTTTTTTATTATCACATAATTATTGATTAGGCAGAGAGTCTGCAAACTACTAAGAAAGTCTGACAGAAAAGACCTTTATGATGATCTTACGCATGTAATTATTATTATCATATACCGTAAATTGTGTATATTATTACTCTACTACTGTAAATAACTTATTTATTGTATCTATGTAAGAAATTACGAAATAAAATTAACGAACGAACGAACGAACTACTACTACGGCTACTACTACTACTACTAATAATAATACAAATATTAATTATATTTATCATAATAATAATATTAGTAATACAAATTAATGATAATTAGTTTCTTATAATATGACTTCAGAGAATAGCAACACTTCTGGATTATTAGGCTAGTACACTGTAAAACAAGAATAACGTCAGGACTGGAACCTCTTTCCGAGAACTCCAGTCCCTTGCCAATAATAATAATAATATAAATAATATAAACAAATAATAATATTAATAATACTATTAATGATAATAATAATTCTAATAATAATTATAATAATAATGTATGTATGTATTATTGTATGTGGATACTCAAGCACTTATTCCATAGCTGGGGGTGGCCGACTCGAGACAGAGCCCAAACAGAAACAACATTTAAAGTTCCAGTTCTTAGGGTCCGGGACCAATTTTGTGTTCCCATGCCCCTTCCTCTGCCTCGTCGAGTTGGTAAATTTTAAAAGGGGATGAGTATTCCTAGCCCCCTGCTCCCATAAGGTAAAGTAGGCTAATAAGAGACAGGCAGAAACGGCTAACGTTGGGTGGAGGATGCCAAACCTCACTCTGGATAGGACCAGCCCTCACAGTCAGGTCATTTATTAAGCGAATAGTAGAATTAAACAGAGGGAAAACTGAATAATGACAAGAAGTTAAACAAAAGGCCGATGTTTTTAACGGGAGGTTTTTAGTTTGTTCTCTAGACTTCCATCAAGCTTAAAATTACACCACCTAGAGCCCATTTCAAGATAAATGTGTAAAATTTTCAGTAGAAACATGTCTTGGCCGAAGGCCGGTTCCTCTTAAATTACAGGCTCACTATTGCTTACCAGGAACAAATCGGACCCTAAATAGCACGAAATTGACAGAAATGGGGCAAAGGCTCGTAAAATTGCCAAACTAAAGGGGCTAACTTCTTAAAATCTCAAAAGCAATCAGGCTAAACATGAGGGAGAAAGGAGTCCATAAAAATAAATCAGACAGAAAGACAGACAGACAGTCAATCACTCAGTCACTGAGTTAGTTAGTTACCGGTAGTTAGTTAAAGAAAGAGAGAGAGGGGGGGGGGGGGCGATAAGGGTGTAGGGATGTGTACGTGTCAAAGTACAGGTAAGTATGTGTGTGTGTGTGTGTGTGTACACCGCTATGTAACTGTCACTTTAATAAAACAAAAAATAGAAGAAGAAAAAAGGAAAGGAACAAAAAATAGAAGGAAACATGCTTACATTACTGAAATGTTTGTGGACATGCAGTAATGCAAGTAATGGTCACTCTTATGTAAATCTAAAATGGCTTACTTAAGAATGGGAAAGGGATGGGACTTTTTTTTTTTTTTTTTTTATTTATACAAAACAAAAAGTGTGTGTGTGTGTGTGTGCGTGCTTAAGTAGGTTTGCGTGTGTACCTGGCGCTCCATGTCGGTGTAGATTAGTATGAGCTTGCTGGTGTATGAGACTGTGTGCGTGTGTGTGTTCAGCAAGCGAGAGAGAGAGAGAGAAAAAAGAGAGAGAGAGAGAGAGATGAAATTGTTTGAGAAATGAAAAACAAACCTTGTACCCTCCTGTACCATATTACGTATATGCATGCATATGTGTATGCTACAATTGTTTAGCATTCATTTGTTATAATTATCTCCGAGTTACTTGGAACTCTCTCTCTCTCTCTCTTAGCATTTGAGCATAATCTGAGAGCTGTCATCAACCACGAAGGACTTTGTCAGATAAGGAAAAATGTGTTTTGCATTTCACTCAACTGAATATAGTTTCTTAAAAATAATTTTATATTTTTCCCTGACGTTTATTGTTGTTCTCGTTTTGGAGATTATTACTAGTTTAAGAACATACGAAAATGGGAGTCTGCAGAGAGCCAATTGGCCCACACACGGTAGATCCCTTTCACACCCAACCCATTTGAGTTAATATATTTTCGGAGTTCTTCAGCTCTTTTTTCTTAGGGCGATGTCACACGAGCGGTTTTTCATGCAATTTTCTATGAGCAAGTTTTTTGCTCATTTTATATCGGGACACAGTCTTCTTTTTTTTTTTTCTTTTTTTTTCTATATTCCAACTTACTTCCTCTCGGGCATAGGCTGAGAGCCTTAACATTCACTGCTTTACAATGAACAGTGAAGCCCGTGAGGTCTTGTTCCAGTCCAGGGAGTGAGACATGTGAAGCACGTAGAGTACAACGAGCACCTGCCATCTTGCCTTCACATGAGGCACGGTGCTCACTCATGGCCCGAAACGACCCCATCTCTGAAGCCACCTCGTTCCCGTGCTTCACGGTCTAACCCCCTACACTCGGACTCTCACACTTACACACACACACAACTCCACCTGTTGAGCAGATAACTCACTCGCTCTGCATTGGTTTCGCTAATAAGACTAGAGACAGGTTATGTTAGGTGGCTAAAATCTGATAACTTATACATTTCAAAGCTGCCAGACTACAATTGATCTATAATGATGACTAGTTTTTGGTACACCACATGTATCCTTAGTATTTTGTTTATGGGAGGTTTCGATGACTCCGTGTATTAGTTAGAACGTTAATCCACTAGTAATATTATCAATATTTGCCAGAATCAAAAATGAAAGAGGCGTTATCGCACTAAACAAAAAAAAGCAAAGTCTTTTTTATTCTCTGTCCTCACAACTGAGTATCCTCAACTTAAATGCTTCTTCTGAAATCACTGTGTTGGGGGATTTTAATGTCCATAATGTTGAATGGCTCACTCATTCAGCCAGGACTGATGATGCTGGTCTTGAATGTGAGCTATTTGCAGACTCATTTAATCTCACTCAACTAGTCAACCAACCCACCCGTGTACCATATAATCCTAATCATAATTCCCACCTACTGGACTTATTTTTAACAACCAATTCAGAAAATTATGATGTTACAGTGAGGTCCCCGCTTGGATCTTCTGGTCACTGTCTGATACAGGCCACCTACCTACCTACAACACCTACCACACCTTCCCACTCTGAACCTGTTTTGGTGACTAAATGGCATTACGATAGGGCAGACTGGGAGGGTCTTCAAGGTTTCTTTATTGATATTCCCTGGACCTCTTTCTTTTCTAATGATGCACACTCCACCTTGAGCCACATACAAGATTTTGTAAAAATTGGAATGGAAACTTTTATTCCTCATCAAAAGTACAGTAAAAGATCTAATTAACCTAAATGGTTTAACCATAATTGTGCTAGAGTAACTGAACAAAAAGCAATAGCCTACAATGCATACATAAGATCAAAAACACATGAAGCCTTTAATTACTTTAGAAACATCCGAAATCATGCCAAAACTGTATTAAACTTAACTAAATCAAACTTTCTCCACAAGCAGGCAAATAAACTTCTAAATAATTCAAATGAAAACAAAATATTTTGGTCTACTCTTAACTCATTCAAATCCAACTTCACTACTGCTTCATCCATTCCACCATTAAAATCTCCGACTGGCAATCTTGTAAGTGACCCACGAGGTAAAGCTAACCTTCTTGCGGATATTTTCTCCACCAACTCAACCTTAGATGAATAAATCAAGATGTCCCTGTACTTAATTTTAATTCGCCTGAAATTCCCTCACTTAAGATCCACACCAGACATGTCAAAACTATTTTACAGAATCTCTCAGTAGATAAGGCTCCTGGTCCAGATGAAATTCCTCCAATAGTACTTAAGAATTACTCCTTGGTGCTCGCTCCTGTATTGGCAAACTTTTTCCGTCTGTGTGCTCATACCTCATGCTTCCCAGTACCCTGGAAAGAAGCAAACGTCCATCCAGTTCCTAAAAAAGGTGCCTCTTCAGATCCATCAAACTACAGACCAATAGCTATAACTTCCACTCTTGGTAAAGTCTTTAAAATTATATTAAATAATCACATAATTAAGCATCCTGAGAATAATAAATTAATCAGTGATAGGCAATATGGTTTTAGACGATGTCGATCAACTGCAGACATTTTTTGCCTTCTTATGCATCAAATCAACCAAGCTACAGACCAACATGGTGAAACACATACAATAGCACTGGATATATCAAAGGCATTTGATAGAGTCTGGCATCAATCCTTATTGTCGAAGATGTCACACTACGGCCTTGCATCATTAGTTCCACTAATTTCTTCTTATCTTCATAGCAGAAAAATATGTGTAATGGTAGATGGCCTTTATTCTCAATTTCACTCAATAAATGCTGGTGTTCCCCAGGGATCAGTTTTGGCCCCAACTCTGTTCCTCATTCATATCAATGATCTCATATCTACCACTCATAATCCAATACATTCCTACGCAGATGACTCAACACTCCACAGTTCCTTCACATTTACCAATTCTTTCACCCAACCCGATCTTATAAATTCAAAAATAAACACTGCAATTTCTCTGAAACAGGACCTTTCTAGAATTAATTAATGGGGACAAAATAATCTAGTTTCCTTTAATACACAGAAAACCAAGTACATTCAATTTTCTAACAGACAGAATCTCACTGACTCCCATATATTTTTTAAGGATTTAAATATTCCCACTTCCCCTAGTATTGACATTCTCGGTGTAACATTAACTACTAACTTCAGCTGGACACATTATGTTAGAAGCATTGCTAAGAATGCCTCTAAAAAACTGGGACTCCTGTACAGAGTTCGAGAATTCTTCACTGACGAGCAGTTGGCCGTAATATATAAAAGTCATGTGCGTTCTCAGATGGATTACTGTTCACCTCTGTCGGGTGGAAGTGGAGTGGTTGCATTGAGGCAGTTGGACAAAATTCAAAATAAAGCTATTAGATTAATCAATAACCCTGCAATCACACAGGACCTTCCTACATTATCCATACGAAGAAACGTTGCATCCCTTGCATTATTCTACAGATATTTTCACAGCAATTGTTCCGAGGAACTTGCTTCAATTGTGCCGCCTCTCCACATCTTTCCCCGTAGAACTAGGGCAGCTGAATGCACCCATGAATTTACACTTTCTCCTCCACAATGCAGAACTTCTGCTTATCAGAATTCATTTGTCCCCAGAGCTACTACTCTTTGGAATTCACTTCCCTCTAATTGCTTTCCACAAACTTACAATCTACAAATGTTTAAATCCAGTTGTTACAAACATTTTATGAATGGAGGATGCCTTTTGGCACATGGACCTTTTTGTTTTATCTGTGTTTTTACTTCCTACGTTCATTGTCTCTTTAAAAAAAAAAAAAAAAAAAAAAAAAAAAAATGTGTTAAACCCAACCAATATTTTGACCATTCCGCGGCTACCACACACACACACACACACATAGTTCGCAGGTTTCGCGGGATATATAACATGTCTGGTATGCTGATATTTTGTGGACGTCATTAAAGGGGAGGGAGAATTAGCTGTTTAGGAGTGACTTTTCCTAGAGCTGTGGATTGGTTAGTTGGTTGTTGTGTGTGGGTGTTTGGGTTAGTTGTAGTTGTTGTTACTGTGTGGTGTGTAAGAGAGAGAGCGAGAACGAGGGATAGAGAAAGAGAGAGAGTGTGTGTGTGTAAGAGACCTTTCATCTGGAGCTGCGGGTTTGATTGTTTGTTAATTGTTGTTGTTGTTGTTATAAGTGATTATGGAACCCTACACGAGAATATTTGTAAATGGTATACGTTGCAGGCTCTGTGATAAATTAACCAAATACCATAATTACTAAATTCAAACCGTGGACATATCTGTAAAAACTCCCTGTATGGTACTCTGTCATATGGGTCCTATGACTTGCTATGAAATGGAATACTCTATATTTTCCCTTAACCCCTCTTTGGCGGGACCGGACTTAAGTCGGTCTAGAGAAGAAAGGACTATGTGGCGGGGACCGACTTAAGGCGGTGTGCAATTTTGAGCAATAATTGGCTCTGAGAGAGAGACGAGCGGTGGGAAGAGCGTAGGTCGGCTCTGACCGTTCGGCACATGTCCCGCGCGGCAACTGCCGTCCCCTCCACACACATCCACACTCACTACCTCGCTACACAGGGAATTATGTAAGGAAATTACCGTATTTTAGGGATTTTTCCTTCGTCTTGCACGATCGTTGCAAGAGAACGCGTGGTCGTAGAAGGATGGTTCTGGTGTCATTGGAAAGCTCAATTATCGCCCTTTCAAGGATACATAATTGTATTGCGCTCTGGCTCTTGTTTATGCATGAAAAAGAGCACGGAAACAAGGTAGTTTAGGGTAAAACTAGCTGCTTGGCGGGTAGTAGAAGTTACTAACGGGCCCGCTCGTAAGGCGTTAATATAGAGAGTTCAATATTCTCCTTCTCCTTAATATAAATTTCAATATTCTTTAAAACGCTGTGGTATAGTTAATGAAACCATTGACTCTCGTTCTGGCTTTCCTTGGTTCGAATCGCAGCTGAGAGTTAATACAATTAGTAGCTCACTTGTATTTGTGAAATACTCTTTATTATATAATATATATACAATTGTTATTTCACATAGGGTACGATTTATCTACACACTAACCACTCTCCCCTCACCACTCGCGTGACCAGACCATTATCCTTTTAACCTTTAAACGGCGAAGCTATGGTATTTGAAAGTGCCCGCCAGGCGAACGTATTGACGCTCATTCCCGACTAAAATAGTCATTCTCCGATAAATATAATTATTACTTATTCATATGTGCCTATTATAAGTTTAATATGAAGATATTAACATGTAACAGCAATAAAACAAGTGGGAATAGTATTTGAGGGGTGAAAAAGACAAAGTATTGCCGACTTGTTCATTCATGAGAGGAGAGCCGGCGCGGCATACACCCTCCCTCTCTCATTTATCGATCGACACGGATGTCTTGCTAGTGAAGTCTCTCTTGCTACGATCTCTATATGCGTCCCCTTCGACCTTGAAACCGAGTGGGGGATATTGGCACGGAAAATAAATTGATAAACAAAGGAATAAGAGGAAAAATAGGTGATAATTGAGGGGGGGAAGGGGTGGCTTGGACACATGTGGAGGAGTGATAGGAGGTATGGAGGTGAATTATCTCACTTAAGCACATATTCCTTTGTTTTGAGTGCCACTGGGATCTTTTAAAAGGCTTTGATAAATCTACAGATATACTACCCCTATTTTGTCGCTATTCTGTAGGTACTAATGGGTTAATATTATTAGTAGTAGACTTAGTATGGTTTGATGATGCGCGGAAATGTATATTTGACTTGAAATAGATACATTGAAGTATTACAAACCTTCGCAAACCCATTAACAGGGAACGTGAGCAGGGTTTAGACCGTCGCGCACCCATAAACAGGGAACGTGAGGGGAAGTTTAGACCGTCGCGGGGTAAAATTCTAGTTTCACGTACACAGCGACAAAAGGGAGGCGCCGTTGTAAAGGCATAGCTTCCCGACCAACTATGAAGATCGGGGAAATTGCTGGGTAAAAGACGTAATATAATGATAATAAACTACATTAACGACATTAGCCTAACCTAACAACCTTACCTAACCTAACCTAGTATTATGTAATAGCTATGGTGCCGCATATGGGGAGATTTTTTTTTTTTTTTTTACAGTAGGTATAATTCCTTATAATGCATTTCCGCCGCTTTGGACATATATAGGAATTAACCCTCTCCGACATATGACGCAATTTTGAGCCTATTAGGGATACTTTAAAGCCTTTATTACCATCAGGGGTATTTACAAACCTTTAGTTTAGTTACTTCAACCTCTGCAGTTGTCTTTGAGTTAGATGTGGGCAGAAAACTAATTTTGGAGAGGTAATTATAAGAGTGAGAGAACTCTATTTCTTATTGCTAATCTGGCAACCTCTGCGTCATATGAGTCTGAAGGGGTTAAGTATGGTATATGACAACTCTAAAGTAGCCATAGAAATTTATGAGTATGCTGTGAAAGCGAAACTAGAATTAAACCCGTCGCGGAGACTGGTTACTTTTCGGTTAGGTTAGGTTAAGTTAGGCTAATGTTAAAAATACTAAAATGCGACGGTCCTCGGTAATAAACAACACTGTATATCAATAAAAAAAAAAAAAAAAAAAATTACCTGAAAAACTCGTATCTGGTTGGTGATAATTTTTTATCAAAATACGTTTTTTCCACTTTCCGCGTCTGCTGAACCATCCAAAAACACGCTAAAAGGCGTGTTTTGAAGGGGGGAGGTGGTGGGGGGTAGTGGGGGAGGGGTAGTATAACTGTAGATTTACCAAGGCTTTAGTTAGGCCTTGGATCTTTGGAGTTCCGTCGCCTTTGCCCAGTAAAACCTCTTAAGAGTATCGGCGTCGTTCCCGGGTTAAGTTTTGCTGACCATTTTCCTTTCACCTTTTCTCCTACCCGTGTTTTGTATCATCATATTTCTGGAAAAATAAAAACTATCTGTCTATATTTTCTTCACTACAGATTCATTTCTTTCTCTATTCCATTGTATTTCTGGCTGGCTTCCGGATTTCAATCAGTTTTTACTACCGCAGTATAAATTTATGTATTCCTTACATTCCTCTGTTGGTGTGGAGAATTTCGTCTCGACTGCCCTAGTCGACCTTCGTTAACAAAACTTCTCTCACCTCCCGTAAACGATATGGGCAAAATGTTGTTGGTTCAAATATTATCCGAATAACTGTGTCACGTACTCACCACATTAGTCACTCCCTGCATTTATGCCTGATGGTAAACCTATGAACCACTCACTGAAACAAATAATTAGTCTAAATTAGTATTAAAACTTCCTTTGTCTATTGATAAGTATAACGTGTGTGAAAGTTCTAATGTATCAATAACGTAGATATCTTTCAATATTATTCAATTATTTATATGGATAGAATGTATAACTATGTATAACTTACGGTTATTTTGTAATAAACACGCAGTGTAACGCCCTCTTAAGAAAGTAAAGTCACCCGAAATATTCCTACTCACTGGCCAGGACTATGGTATATACTAGGGTACTTATCCTTAAGAAGCGAGGCTCAATTATTATAGTCAGAGCCTTATGTTAATTAATCGATAGTGGATAAATGTTCACACTGTCCGTAATTTAAGCAATCACTTTGTAGTAGGTCTTTACTCTTCCGCTGTTTATCGGCAACTGAGTTCCATACCCGTTCTCCAGGTCATCGTCATGTCTTATAGTTCAGTGGTTCAAAAATGCTCGGAAATATGTTCCGTGTACAGTATTACTTATACGATGTGATCGTAAATATCCTATAATTATGTAACTATGCAATAGTAAATATCAGAATAATATACTATTATAATTATTTTCATGATCTAACCATACCCAAACGTATGTGCACTTATTTACATAATTTCCTTATCAATCTAATCTTATTAGCGCCGGACTCGAAAATCTTTGACCCACATAAATTCCCGCCAATCCTTTGTGTCGAGCGATACTAGACTGAAATATTTAGACACTCCGCCGCAATAAACTGAACGCTAATAGAGCTTCTTTGAGCATTTGTATTTTTAAGATATTGGCAAGTAATCATACAAAACTTAATTATATTAACTATATTACACAATTACGTTTTTTATTATATAATGAATCAATCTTTAGTAAATCTGTGGGATATATTTCCCACAGCTGGTAGCACAGTGGCTCTATTAATTCCCTTGCCCCCTAGTAATATTCCAGATCCCTCACCCCTTAGTAATATTCCAGATCCCTCACCCCCTAGTAATATTCCAGATCCCTCACCCCCTAGTAATATTCCAGATCCCTCACCCCCTAGTAATATTCCAGATCCCTCACCCCCTAGTAATATTCCAGATCCCTCACCCCCTAGTAATATTCCAGATCCCTCACCCCCTAGTAATATTCCAGTTCCCTCACCCCCTAGTAATATTCCAGATCCCTCACCCCCTAGTAATATTCCAGATCCCTCACCCCCTAGTAATATTCCAGTTCCCTCACCCCCTAGTAATATTCCAGATCCCTCACCCCCTAGTAATATTCCAGATCCCTCACCCCCTAGTAATATTCCAGATCCTCACCCCCTAGTAATATTCCAGTTCCCTCACCCCCTAGTAATATTCCAGATCCCTCACCCCCTAGTAATATTCCAGATCCCTCACCCCCTAGTAATATTCCAGATCCCTCACCCCCTAGTAATATTCCAGATCCTCACCCCCTAGTAATATTCCAGATCCCTCTCCTCCCTAGTAATACTCCAGATCCCTCACCCCCTATTAATATTCCAGATCCCTCACCCCCTAGTAATATTCCAGATCCCTCACCCCCTAGTAATATTCCAGATCCCTCACCCCCTAGTAATATTCCAGATCCCTCACCCCCTAGTAATATTCCAGATCCCTCACCCCCTAGTAATATTCCAGATCCCTCACCCCCTAGTAATATTCCAGATCCCTCTCCTCCCTAGTAATACTCCAGATCCCTCACCCCCTAGTATTATTCCAGATCCCTCACCCCCTAGTAATATTCCAGATCCCTCACCCCCCTAGTAATATTCCTGATCCCTTACCACCCTCGTAATATTCCAGAATACTCACCTCCCGCCCCCTAGTAATATTCCTGATCCCTCACCCCCTAGTAATATTCCTGATCCCTCACCCCTAGTAATATTCCTGATCCCTCACCCCCTAGTAATATTCCAGATTACTCAACCTCCCGCTCCCCTAGTAATATTCCAGATCCCTCACCCCCTAGTAATATTCCAGATCCCTCACCCCCCTAGTAATATTCCTGATCCCCCACCCCCCCCTAGTAATATTCCAGATCCCTCACCCCCTAGTAATATTCCAGATCCCTCACCCCCCTAGTAATATTCCAGATCCCTCACCCCCCTAGTAATATTCCTGATCCCTCACCCCCTAGTAATATTCCAGATCCCTCACCCCCCTAGTAATATTCCTGATCCCTCACCCCCTAGTAATATTCCAGATCCCTCACCCCCCTAGTAATATTCCTGATCCCTCACCCCCTTAGTAATATTCCAGATCCCTCACCCCCCTAGTAATATTCCAGATCCCTCACCCCCTAGTAATATTCCCGATCCCTCACCCCCCTAGTAATATTCCTGATCCCTCACCCCCCACTAATATTCCCCATCCCTCACCCCCCCTAGTATTCCTGATCCCTCACCCCCTAGTAATATTCCAGTTCCCTCACCCCCTAGTAATGTTCCAGATACCTCACCCCCTAGTAATATTCCAGATCCCTCACCCCCTAGTAATATTCCAGATCCCTCACCCCCTAGTAATATACCAGTTCCCTCACCCCCTAGTAATGTTCCAGATCCATCACCCCCTAGTAATATTCCAGATCCCTCACCCCCTAGTAATATTCCAGATCCCTCACCCCCTAGTAATATTCCAGATCCCTCACCCCCTAGTAATATTCCAGATCCCTCACCCCCTAGTAATATTCCAGTTCCTCACCCCCTAGTAATATTCCAGATCCCTCACCCCCTAGTAATATTCCAGATCCCTTACCCCCTAGTAATATTCCAGATCCCTCACCCCCTAGTAATATTCCAGATCCCTCACCCCCTAGTAATGTTCCAGATCCCTCACCCCCTAGTAATGTTCCAGATCCCTCACCCCCTAGTAATGTTCCAGATCCCTCACCCCCTAGTAATATTCCAGTTCCCTCACCCCCTAGTAATGTTCCAGATACCTCACCCCCTAGTAATATTCCAGATCCCTCACCCCCCTAGTAATATTCCTGATCCCTCACCCCCTAGTAATATTCCAGTTCCCTCACCCCCTAGTAATGTTCCAGATCCCTCACCCCCTAGTAATATTCCAGATCCCTTACCCCCTAGTAATATTCCAGATCCCTCACCCCCTAGTAATATTCCAGATCCCTCACCCCCTAGTAATATTCCAGTTCCCTCACCCCCTAGTAATATTCCAGATCCCTCACCCCTAGTAATATTCCAGATCCCTCAACCCCTAGTAATATTCCAGATCCCTCACCCCCTAGTAATATTCCAGTTCCCTCACCCCCTAGTAATATTCCAGATCCCTCACCCCCTAGTAATATTCCAGATCCCTCACCCCCTAGTAATATTCCAGATCCCTCACCCTCCTAGTAATATTCCAGATCCCTCACCCCCCTAGTAATATTCCAGATCCCTCACCCCCCTAGTAATATTCCTGATCCCTCACCCCCTAGTAATATTCCAGTTCCCTCACCCCCTAGTAATGTTCCAGATCCATCACCCCCTAGTAATATTCCAGTTCCCTCACCCCCTAGTAATATTCCAGATCCCTCACCCCCTAGTAATATTCCAGATCCCTCACCCCCTAGTAATATTCCAGATCCCTCACCCCCTAGTAATATTCCAGATCCCCCACCCCCTAGTAATATTCCAGATCCCTCACCCCCTAGTAATATTCCTGATCCCTCACCCCCCTAGTAATATTCCAGATCCCTCACCCCCCTAGTAATATTCCAGATCCCTCACCCCCTAGTAATTTTCCTGATCCCTCTCCCCTAGTAATATTCCAGATTACTCAACCTCCCGCCCCCCTAGTAATGTTCCAGATCCCTCACCCCCTAGTAATATTCCAGATCCCTCACCCCCTAGTAATAAACCAGATCCCTCACCCCCTAGTAATATTCCAGATCACTCACCCCCTAGTAATATTCCAGATCCCTCGCCCCCTAGTAATATACCAGATCTCTCTCCCCCTAGTAATATTCCAGATCCCTCACCCCTAGTAATATACCAGATCCCTCACCCCCTAGTAATATTCCAGATCCCTCACCCCCTAGTAATATTCCAGATCCCTCTCCCCCTAGTAATATACCAGATCTCTCTCCCCCTAGTAATATTCCAGATCTCTCACCCCTAGTAATATTCCAGATCCCTCACCCCCTAGTAATATACCAGATCCCTCACCCCCTAGTAATATTCCAGATCCCTCACCCCCTAGTAATATTCCAGATCTCTCGCCCCCTAGTAATATACCAGATCTCTCTCCCCCTAGTAATATTCCAGATCTCTCTCCCCCTGATTCCTGATCCTCTTCCTCCTAGATCAAAGATATATTATCAGAGGGCCTCTCGCGCCAGGGCAATCCCTGATTAAAGCCCTCGTGAGTGGTTCTGGACTCTAGCCATCCGATGGTTGTTATGATTGGTATGGATAATAAGTTGGTATATGAATTGGTACAAACAAATGTGTCATCATATACGTAAATAAACATTGTTAGGCTAATTTGTGGCTATGAAATTATTGATAAAAATATACTGAGTAAAGTTGATGAAATGACTATGAACTTCATATGAGGAAGTCTGTCTAGTGATCCTCAGCACTTGGTGTTTTAGGGGGGTCACCTGCTATATGAGGAAGTCTGTAAAGTGATCCTCAGCACTTGGTGTTTAAGGGGGGTCACCTGCTATATGAGGAAGTCTGTAAAGTGATCCTCAGCACTTGGTGTTTAAGGGGGGTCACCTGCTATATGAGGAAGTCTGTCTAGTGCACCTCAGCACTTGGTGTTTAAGGGGGGTCACCTGCTATATGAGGAAGTCTGTCTAGTGATCCTCAGCACTTGGTGTTTAAGGGGGGTCACCTGCTATATGAGGAAGTCTGTCTAGTGATCCTCAGCACTTGGTGTTTAAGGGGGGTCACCTGCTATATGAGGAAGTCTGTAAAGTGATCCTCAGCACTTGGTGTTTAAGGGGGGTCACCTGCTATATGAGGAAGTCTGTCTAGTGATCCTCAGCACTTGGTGTTTAAGGGGGGTCACCTGCTATATGAGGAAGTCTGTCTAGTGATCCTCAGCACTTGGTGTTTAAGGGGGGTCACCTGCTATATGAGGAAGTCTGTCTAGTGATCCTCAGCACTTGGTGTTTAAGGGGGGTCACCTGCTATATGAGGAAGTCTGTCTAGTGATCCTCAGCACTTGGTGTTTAAGGGGGGTCACCTGCTATATGAGGAAGTCTGTCTAGTGATCCTCAGCACTTGGTGTTTAAGGGGGGTCACCTGCTATATGAGGAAGTCTGTCTAGTGATCCTCAGCACTTGGTGTTTAAGGGGGGTCACCTGCTATATGAGGAAGTCTGTCTAGTGATCCTCAGCACTTGGTGTTTAAGGGGGGTCACCTGCTATATGAGGAAGTCTGTCTAGTGATCCTCAGCACTTGGTGTTTAAGGGGGGTCACCTGCTATATGAGGAAGTCTGTAAAGTGATCCTCAGCACTTGGTGTTTAAGGGGGGTCACCTGCTATATGAGGAAGTCTGTAAAGTGATCCTCAGCACTTGGTGTTTAAGTGGGGTCACCTGCTATTTGTATCTTCTGTTCTCTCTTTCTCTGGCTTATATCCATTAGGCTCCATTCAGCCTACTACTTTAAGACGTTTATCCCCATCCAGGAGTCGATCTTTTCTTTGGTGAGCGATAGCAAGCCAATATTGTATGGAGAAATCCGGCTCCGCCGGAGACATTTTTCTATCGAAAAAATTACAAAATTGAGGTTGCTCTAAAAAACATTTCAACAAAATATGTTGGCTCGCTACCGCTCACCAGGAAGAAAATCGACACCTGGATGGGAATAAACGTCTTAAAACAGTAGGCTGAATTGGGCCGAGTGTATACAACCCACAGAAAGAGGGAGATAGAAAAAAAAACGAGGTGGGTCCCTTTAAATTAATTATGAAATTGGTGTTATACTGTATATAACCTAGGCTAAGGTACACTAGATGATTGTCGGACGCGTGTACTGTATATAGGAATGTGTTTAAAACGGCAGCCTTAGGGGAACGATGTGCATGGTGTTCAAGATTAGAGATGATGTCATGATTTTAGTTTGTCGATGTAGCAGTAAACAAACTTTAACTCTGATTGACATACTGCATAGGGTTATAACACTAGCTCGACTTAATCAGTTCACCTACTATGGAACACCAATTTTTACCTCTGTGTACAGATTTTGCTTCTCATACTTCTAACTCCATCAAATATGTGTCACCGAGAAAGATTAGGTGTACATACTCAGTCTGTCAACTTTTCTTTATTATTAATTTTCATCAAGCCTGTAGTCGTTATTTAATTGGGAGGGTTCACGCATAAAATGTTGTCGATATTATAATGTATGTTACAAAAAGTACGTCAGCATTGAATAATATTGGGTCATATTAATGTAAACCAATCCAATATTTAAAGTATCGGACATGGCTGATTAAGAACCCGAGTCTTGGTCTTTATACGTAGATATATCTATAAAGGTAACTGCCAGTCCCCTCCAGTGGTTTGTTGATAGTAATTATATATACCCGGTAGTAATAATAAACTAATAGATAGATAGATAGATTAATAGATAGATAGATAGATAGTAATACTAGACTGATAGATAGATGGATAGATAGAGAGTAATAGTAGACTCATAGATAGATAGATAGATAGTATTAATAGACTGATAGATAGATAGATAGTAATACTAGACTGATAGATAGATAGATAGATAGATAGTAATAATATACATATATATATATATATATATATATATATAGTTAGATAGATAGATGAATAGATAGATAGTAATAATAATAGAATGATATATAGATAGATAAATAGATAAATAGATAGATATATAGCTAGATAGTAATACTAGACTGATATATATATAGAGAGAAATAGATAAATAGTAATAATAGACTGACAGATAGATAGATATATAGTAATAATAGATTGATAATTATATGGATAGATAAATAGATATATAGATAGATAGATATATAGATAGATAGATTGATAGTAATAATAGCCTGATAGATACCCAGACAGATAGATATATACAGTAGATCGGTAAGCAGGTAGAGAGACACAAACCTAGGTATATTCTATCGGATTTTGTTTTTGTTTTTTGTCAGTTCTGTTCAAAGTGTCCAATAGTGGTTCAGAGTGGGTAAGAGACAATTGGAAGGGAGCACTGCCTTAACACCAATGTCTTTGGTAGGGGTAGGAGATTTTAGTAGGGAACCGTTTGGGTTAATAACAACTCAGCTACAAGTGATCCTCGATGTATCTGAGAAAAAGGGCATTCATTTAAAAATGCAATTAGTCACGGGTTTAAGGCGAGGTGCTTGTCTTGGTGACGTTTGAAGGCACCAACGGTGCTGCAGTCTACAACATATCGAGGAAGCCCATTCCTCAAGTTAACAACTCGATTGAAGAAGAAATTCTTAGACTCCTGCGAGTTAAAAGATTTACCAATATTTTATAAACCATTTCCCCACGTGTAGTTTGATTGGTCAATTGTAAAGTACTTATTACAGTTCATATTGTCGATGCCTTTGATGATTTTGAAGACTTGCATTAGGTCACCTCTTAATTTGCGTTGGGTTAAAGTAGATATACTTAATTCTCTAAAACACTTCTCGTACGGTTGGTTTCTTAGATTATGTATCATTTTTGTAACTCTACTCGTTCAAGTTTATCGATATTTTTTTGGTAGTAGGGGCACCAGGATTGAACGCAATATTCCAGAAGAGGACGGACTAGGGAATTGTAAAGTGTGAGGATTACATCTTTGGATTTTTACGAGATATCGTTACTACCAAATCAGCTTTTCTGTCTACACTCTTAAACTGAGAGAGAGAGAGAGAGAGAGAGAGAGAGAGAGAGAGAGAGAGAGAGAGAGAGAGAGAGAGAGAGAGAGAGAGAGAATTCTCCCTCATGCTTAGCCCCATCTCACCATCACCTCTCCTCGTCCTCTGTCTCTCTGGAACACACTCGTCAGATCCACCTCATCACAACTACAGACCTCCCACGGGGCCCTGTCTCTCTGCTTGGCTTGGCTCTTAAGGGGATAGGGGCTATGTTTTTGGTCTATACATTTGATATTCTATTATATTTATTTACCAACGGTTTTTCCTTTTTTTCTGGGGGTGGCCGTCTCGAGACAGAGCCCGAACAGGGACAACACAACACAACATAAAAACTATGAACACAGACAAACAAAACACAAATTTACACACATCTAGGTCATCTAGCTGTGCGTGCGAATAAATGTATATACTCATCTATTATTTTACTTCCCCGCTAGACCTCCATAAAGTTAAAAAAAACACCCACTACATCCCCCTTCAAGATAAATTTGTAAATTTTTCGATGGCCGGTTCCTCTTAAAATTACAGCCTCGCTAACGCTCGCCAGGATAAAATCAACACCTTAATGGCACGAAAGGTCTTAAAATTGACAACGAAAGGGGGTGAAAGGTGATAAAATCGTCAACCTATTGGGCCAAACATCTTATAATCTCAAAGCCAATGGGGCTAAACACGAGGGAGAAGGGGGCCACAAAAACGAGCCCATCCCCCCTTAATTCTTCCTTCTTACCTATACCTCGCTGCCCTGCTCTGGTTTCCTTGACTGATTTCCCCTTTTCTTCCTTTTGTTTTCCTAAATTCATCCATATTCAAATGTCCCCAGGAGCTGTCCTCGTCAGGACAGGCTTGGCGCGCGTGCTTCTAACATCCCTTTGCATACTCTCTCCCGATTACCACCTTTATCACTTTTTCTCTCACTCGATTCTCTCTTTCCATACTCTAACCTTTATTAACTGCACAACACTCCCCTTGGGTTCTGCATACGGTTTTCATAGCCAGCCCATTGTATTGCATGCGCCGTCCTCAGAGATATTTACATGTACTTAGAATAGGTTTGAGGGTTTTTAGTTAGTATAGGTTAAGAACTTTGTGTGTCTCCATTATTGATTTAGTGTTTCTGCTCTTTTATTTAATGCTAGACTGGGATAAGGTAACTATAGTCATTGTCGCCGATGTGTGTACGGTTTGCTTATACCTACACGACTTCGACCGGTCCTGTGGTAGCCTGGGTTGTCTTTTCGGTTGCGTCCTTTGCGAGTGCAGCATTGTCTTGACTGAGGGTTTTGGCCTGTACCAGTTCCACACTTTGCTGCCTCTTTGTTTGTCTTTAGAGGGTCGCCAGGATAGAACCAGATACTTGTGATCTGGATCTATCAAGAGAGCCCCCTATCAACTAACGTAACTTAAAGGATGCAGTCTTAAGGACATCGCTAGGCTGCGAGCCGGTCTTGCTCAATCCCAGTTCCTTACCCAGAGTGTCCCAGCTAGACATTATTAATCGAGTAGACACTTGTTAGTATTTAACATAAGCTCTTTGATATGTGCGCATTGTTATTCAAAGCATTTATTAGTCTAGGTTGTTGCTGAGCTGCACAACCATAGCATACTGTTTCGTTGATGAGGAAGTACTTCTTTTAGTGTCGAGCATTGCTACCGTTGCGCATTTATAGTATTCTCATGTCAGTTAACATTATATGTCCTATCTTTTAGTGTATTCGATTTACACGTGTGGTGTCCTGCCTCCTGCCTTTATATAGTTTAAGATACGAGCATCTTATGAGCATCAGACTTTCTTCAGAAGTTTCCAGGTCTATGCTGTAGGACTATACTTCACTTTCTTTCAGATAGGAGTGAAGAGTTTATTGTTGTTTAGAGTAACTGTATTGAAGCATCTTTTTATTGTATTAAATCTTGCAGTGATTTAATTGATCTTTCCATAGATTCCTTTTTATGCATTTTAACGTAACTTGCATCTTGTTTGTTATCAGGCTATACCAGTACAGGTTAGCCTGAAGTAGCGTACATTTATGCCCAGTTAAGGATACTCCGCTATCGCAGATTAACCCTTGGAGGGTATAGGTGTTTTTGTTCCCCGGCATATAAGTTCAAGGGTTTGGATCAAGCGTACCGTTGTTGCATAGTACCCTATTACTAGTCCAATCATTAAGTACCCTTGTTTTATTCGTAGTCCCGGTCGTAACAAATGGCGACCTTGCCTAGTATCTTATCTTAGTCGTCATAACAAATGGCGACCTTGCCTAGTATCTTATCTTAGTCATCATAACAAATGGCGACATTGCCTAGTATCTTATCTTAGTCGTCATAACAAATGGTGACCTTAGTCTAGAATTTAGTGAACTAAGAAATAGTTGCAGGAATTTTTTGTGGAGAAATATTTTTTTAATCACCGTTTGGGGGTCGATTATTTATTTCTCACACTTTGGTAGTGGACATTTGTTTTTGAGGAATATTTTGGACACGTTGGATTTTTTTTTTGGCAACGCAGTATAGCACTTGAGTTGTCTTCAAGCATTTTTTGAGAGTGAATAGTGCTACATGAGAGTTTAGGTACTTCTTTTTTTTATAAACGTTGAGGATTTCCGGTGGATACTATGTCGAACGACGGATCAGTGCATAGTGAGGACACAGTACGGGAAGCAGGCTCTGAGGTGCAGAAGCTGGGTTTGTTAGATGACATTAGAGTAGTAGCTAGTGAGGAGGATGCAAAGAAGTTTCTGGAGATGCCTATTACTGTTGGCCGGGTGTCGGGGATTAATCGGTATAGTCTCCAGTGTTTGGCCACGGTCATGGGGCATGTTGGCACTAGCAGCATGACAAGAAGTGACCTGGTGGTATGTGTGCAGGGCGGGGTGCGTGATGCACAGGGTGGAGCGGGTGCTTTGGCACCTTCGGCCAAGCCCCCCCTCCACTCTACTCCCATCATGCTCTCTAGAACACCGGATCCGAGGACGTTCCCGCAGTTCCCACTGGCAGCGTGGTTTGCCCCTGGGTGGATCACTGGGTAGGTCTCCAATTGTTGCATCTCCTCCTCCTCAAGGTTTAACTCCAGATATGATCTTCCAGCTTGAGATGGCCAAGATGAAGCAGCAGCGGGAATCTGAGCTTGAGATGGCTAAGCTTAGGATTCAGGCTGAGGAGAGAAAGGCCATACGTGAGGCTGGGCTTCAGGTTGAGGCTACGAAGTACTGTGCAGACATAGAGCTTGAGAAGTCTCGGGTGGAGTCGACAGGGCAGTGTCTCGGTTCTGGGAATCTAGAGCAGTCTTTATCGCACCTTCTTAAGCTAGTCCCTACATTTGATGGGTCGGGTGTTACCGAGGTTTCCCTGCGTTTTGAGAAGAAGTGCCGGGAGCACCAATGGCCCGAGGTTAAGGGGGCAGCCCTTATTTCCTCTAGGTTGGTTGGCAAAGAACTCAAGGCATATGATGCGTTACCCTTGGAGTCTTGCATCGATTATGAGGTATTGAAGGAAGCTGTTCTGCGAGCGTATGAGTTACAACCAGAGACATATAGGTTGAAGTTTCGGGGTGTTACGAAGGGTCGTGAGTGCACTTTTCTAGAACATGCCCGGGAACTGTCTGATGCTTTGAGAAATTGGCTGAGGTCAGAGAAGGTGACGACGTTCGAAGAGCTTGAGCAGTTATTCCTTCTAGAGCAATTTTTTAAATGCACAGGCGGTGACCTGACTTTGAACCTCAAAGAGAAACATCCTAAAACTCTACAAGAGGTAGCTCAGTTGGCTGACCTGAGATTATCGCTGATTCGTGGGTGCGGGTCTGCACAACGGACCGATGCAGTTAACAAGGGGCGCAACACTCCACCCCCCCCCCCCCCCCCCCACCCCCCCGAGTCAGTGATGCAACATTTAATAACGAAAGTAAGAGCAATGATACTAATTTTGATCACAAACCAAAAACCACCCCGTTTAAGAAAGGTCAGGGCCCTTCCCCACCTCAGGGAAAGTCCAAGGGTGAAGTAGAGTGTTTTAAGTGTCATAAAAAGGGGCATTTTGCACGTTCCTGCCCTAGTAACCAACCTGCAGCAGTCGTGTCTTTGGCTAGCAACATTGGGGTGTCTCTGAGGTCTTCTGCGTTTACCCGGGGTGATATGTCAGATGCGGGGGCACAGCCAGTGAAGGAGTGTCCGGAAGGCTCGAAACCTGTCCGCGATTCTTTTTGTGACCATAGAGGGCGTGGCTGTGTGAGTTGGGCTGGTTGCAAGCATGGGTTGGAGTTGTTGCGTGATACAGGTGCATCCCAGACTCTGATGAAAAACTTTACAGGCCAACCTATAAACGCGGCACGGGTAGTTGTGGTGCAGGGTATTAATGATACACGGTCATACCTGTTGGTTCGAGTGGAGCTGGAGGTTGATGGTGTGACACGAGAGATAGATGTTGGAATCGTAGAGAAACTGCCAGTAGAGGGCGTCGACCTTCTTCTCGGCAACGACTTTGCGGTACCTACTTCTGAGGTTCCACCCTTAGTCGTTGCCGAGAGGGCGGCCGACGTGAGTAGGGAGGGGCAGGAGTTGGTCGAGAGGTGTCAATTACAGAAGATGGCGTGTGTTGTCACCCGATCTCGTGCATCTAAGGTGTCACAGCCTATTCCTCAGTCTCTAGACCAGTGGAGGAATGGTCGGAAGGAGAGAGCTAAAGTTGGGAGAAGTTTTGTGAGTTTTGATCCAGCGGCTCTTCTTGGCGACTCGGTACTTGACCCAGAGGTGAGCTCCGGAGTGGCCCCAGAACCTGTCCCCCCTAGTGACATGGTTGGGTGTGATGGCACTCCGCGACAGAGTAGTTCCCAGGTGGAGGAGAGTTGTGGGAACGGTGCTATTGAACACGAGGACGGGGAAACATGTCATGTGAACCTGTTAAAGGAGTTTGTCAGGTAACCACCTGAGCAGCCTACTGTCACTGCGTTGGTCTGCAGCGACCAAGGTGGAGAAGGAGAGGGGGGCAGTGGGCCACAGGTGGAGGAGAGTTGGGATTGTCATGTCTCGGTGGAGCAGTGGCGGGGGACACGAGTCAGGTGGCTGTGGATGCGCTAGAGCACCTGCCTGAGCAGCAGTGTGCAGCGCTTCAGCACCGGCTCGGTTCATACCCCACTGTTTGTGCAGAGCACCCAGGCCTCACAACTCATGCGGTGCACGATGTTCCGCTGGCAGGTCACTTGAGTGTTAGTAGACCGTTAGCCTCGTTGTTTCGGTGGTTCAAGGTGGGCGACGAGGCTTTGGCATGGTGGTCAGGTCAGGGTTGACCCATGGCTGCCCAGGGTGGTGGTCAGAATCAGGACATTGAGCAGATTGGTGAGGTTGGCTGTGGCATAGATGCGCCCGGTCGTCGCATAGCCTCCCAATGCTGCTCTAGTAAAATGCAACAGCCATACCATAGGCCGACTGTATCTGGCCATGTCGCTGAAGGCGGTGATGCTAAGCAGGCAGATGTAGTCGCAAGGAATGCGGGGGTGCGCATGTACGGTATCGGCGGGGAAGCCTTAGCAATTATGAACTATGGGAGTGACTGCACAGGTGGTACTGATTGTCCCTCTCATGACCTGGCTGTTCTAGGGACGAAGATGGAGAAGGAGGGAGACTATAGTTTAGAAGCTGCGGTCTCGGCGGGGTTGTGGGAGGGCAATAGGCATGTTGTTCTTCGAGATAAGTTGCAACCTCTTGTTACTGAGCGCCAAGAGATGTTGTTTACTAGGCTGTGGCAGTACATCCGCATGTTTGTTGCTTCTCCAGGCCTGATGTACGGGGTAGAATCCGACATGGAGGCTGGAGACAGTGTAAGGCTCAAGTTAGTTCCCTACCGTATAAATCCTGCTCAACAGTCTGTCGTGAAGGCAGAGCTAGACTACATGTGGATAAAGGGTCTGAGGGATAAAGGATATCGTGAGTGGCCGTTGCCAGTGAGTTTGCAACCTGAGTTGAGTGGCAAGATCCGTGTGTATGTTGATTGCAAGAATGTGGGTGCATTATCCCTGATAGACACCTATCCATTACCTAGAATTGACGACGCCATAGACCGCATCGGGGCTGCCTCGCTCATCACGAAGGTAGAACTAGTGAAAGGTTATTGGCAGGCCCCGTTGCCGGAGAGAGCGAAGAGAAGTGCCAGTCTTGTGATGAACTGGGCAGTTTATCAGTGTCAGGTGTTGATTTGCTGCCGGAACACTTAAGGGCACTGATAATGTTTTGGCTTATTGTTTGTCACTGGAGGGTATGTTTGCAGGGTTGTAAGATTTTCTTTATGCTAATATGTTGTTTTATTTAAGATTGAGCTTTGCATTTCATTTCTGGTGGAGTGGCTGGGTGTGGCGGGTCTTGTCGGCATTCTGCCTTGTCAGATATGGTGCTCGCCTAATGTTGAGCGTCCCATATCTTGGGCGGGGTGTAACGTCTACCAGCGTTGGCAGAATCGCCTCTCGTTAGCCACTAGCGCTCGCCAGGGACATCGAAATGGGCTACAGTTATCAGAGAATATTGTTCTTTCTTTCCTAGTAATCGCATTGTCACAGACAGTCCAGTGGTGGTCTTTGTTTTCGTCTGTGACAACGGGTTATATTTTATATCAAAAGTAGTGATAATAGTACCAGCGTGGGAATGAGAAAGACTTTCAGAGCGAGAAGGTAGTGTCTGGCTGTATCCTGTGGCGCCTGCTGTCTTGTGACGTCTCGGCCCGTGATTGGCCGACCATCGCACCTTTGCGCGCTCCTGTGTAACTAATCTCCTCCATGAGGGTCCCCAGGAGCTGTCCTCGTCAGGACAGGCTTGGCGCGCGTGCTTCTAAGTTCCCTTTGCATACTCTCTCCCGATCACCACCTTTATCACTGTTTCTCTCACTGGATTCTCTCTTTCCATACTCTAACCTTTATTAATTGCACAACACTCCCCTTGGGCTCTGCATACGGTTTTCATAGCCGGCCCATTGTATTGCATGCGCCGTCCTCAGAGATATTTACATGTACTTAGAATAGGTTTGAGGGTTCTTAGTTAGTATAGGTTAAGAACTTTGTGTGTCTCCATTATTGATTTAGTGTTTCTGCTCTTTTATTTAATGCTAGACTGGGATAAGGTAATTGTAGTCGGTGTCTCCGATGTGTGTACGGTTTGCTTATACCTACACGACTTCGACCGGTCCTGTGGTAGCCTGGGTTGTCTTTTCGGTTGCGTCCTTTGCGAGTGCAGCATTGTGTTGACTGAGGGTTTTGGCCTGTACCAGTTCCACACTTTGCTGCCTCTTTGTTTGTCTTTAGAGGGTCGCCAGGATAGAACCAGATACTTGTGATCTGGATCTATCAAGAGAGCACCCTAGTCAATTAACGTAACTTAAAGGATGCAGTCTTAAGGACATGGCTAGGCTGCGAGCCGGTCTTGCTCAACCCCAGTTCCTTACCTATAGTATCCCAGCTAGACATTATTAATTGAGTAGACACTTGTTAGTATTTAATATAAGCTCTTTGATATGTGCGCATTATTATTCACAGCATTTATTAGTCTAGGTTGTTGCTGAGCCGCACAACCAAAGCAGACTGTTCCATTGATGAGGAAGTACTTCTTTTAGTGTCGAGCATTGCTACCGTTGCGCATTTATAGTATTCTCGTGTCAGTTAACATTATATATCCTATCTTTTAGTGTATTCGATTTACACGTGTGGTGTCCTGCCTCCTGCCTTTATATAGTTTAAGATAGGAGCATCTTATGAGCATCATACTTTCTTCAGAAGTTTCCAGGTCTATGCTGTACGACTATACTTCACTTTCTTTCAGATAGGAGTGAAGAGTTTATTGTTGTTTAGAGCAACTGTATTGAAGCATCTTTTTATTGTATTAAATCTTGCAGTGATTTAATTGATCTTTCCATAGATTCCTTTTATGCATTTTAACGTAACTTGCATCTTGTTTGTTATCAGGCTACACCAGTACAGGTTAGCCTGAAGTAGAGTACATTTATGCCCAGTTAAGGATACCCCGCTATCGCAGATTAACCCTAGAGGGTATAAGTGTTTTTGTTCGCCGGCATATAAGTTCGAGGGTTTGGATCTAGCGTACCGTTGTTGCATAGTGCCCTATTACTAGTCCAATCATTAAGTGCCCTTGTTTTATTCGTAGTCCCGGTCGTAACACTCTTTAATTAAAGGCTCGCTATCGCTCGCCAGAAGACAATAGACAATTCAATGGCAGGAAAGGTCTTAAAATTTATATAAATTGAGCGAAAGTTCTATAAATCGCCAAACTAATGGGACGAACGTTTTTTTAAATATAAAAACCAAAGGGACTAAACATGAGGGAGAAAGGAGTCAAGAAAAAAATCCCTTAAGTGTAAATCTCGCCTTACCTGCTCTTCTTTCTTCCTCGTTTCTCAATGTCTGTCTCTCCACAACCTTGTATATGATAATTTTACAATCCATTTTTGTTCGCATATTCGCTGGGAGATGGGTTTGTAAAATGATTATTGTACCACATTATTCATAATATCGTTCTTAACACCAATAACCCACAAATTAAATTAATGAAAGCATGTGATTCGCCCATGATTCGAACCTAGGATATATCATACAGAACTTACACACTCTAACCATTACACCATCAAGACAGTTATCAGTACAGCACATTAATACGATTAATAAGTAACACCCCGTTCTTAACAATAATCATTCATTACAAACCACAATGCACCTGAATAAACTAATGAAAGCATAATATGGTCGTCCCGGGATTCAAACTCGGGACGCCACACCCAGAACATAAGCCTCTAAACCATTACACCACCAAAACATATTAATATCCATATATGTGAGTTTGTGATGTGAAACTACTAGGCTAATTAACAAATAAAAGCTAACGATCATCAAAATTAACCCAATGAATCTGACAAACTTCTCCTAAATGTAATATATTTGTATGCAGGAAGTAATATGCGTTATCTGATTGAACAAGTGAAAACCAAAGTTACTTGCTTGAACTTAACCCTTAATTAGCGGCTCACCACATAAGTCGAGTTAAATAAAGCTGGACTATGTGGCGGCGCTCGACATAGATCGAGTGGCAATTTCAGCACGTAATGTTGCTGAGAGAGAGAGACAAGTGGTGGCAGGAGACTAGCGAGCGTATGACTGCTCCAGACCACCGCGGCGAACCTACTGACACGAATCTCAGCTCCCTCCTCCCTCTCTCACTCGCTACATACTGAATTATATGGGGAAAGTACCGAATTACATGCTTTTTGCACTCGCGTTGCACGGTTATTGCAAGAAAACTAGCCATCATAAAAGGATCGTTATGGTGTCATTCGAAAGCTCTGTTTATGCCCTTTCAGGGATAGGTACTTGTTTTACGTTCTGGGTCTTATTTAGGCATGAAAATGATCACGTAAACAGCCCTATTTTGGCTAAAAACACCCCGCTGGGCGGTACATATAAATAAACCGCATAGGCCGCTCGTAAGGTGTTAAAGATATCGACAGTTGTCGCTTATCATTGAAGATAAATGGCATGGCAAAAGCTTCATGAAAAGGCGGTGTCACACTAGCGATCTTTGCGTCACTTTTTTCGAGCAATTGTAGTCTGACAGCTTGAAAATGTAAACTTTGTTAGAATTCAGCTACCGACAAAAATATACCTTCAGTCTAGTTTCCGATGTCAGTGCAAAATCGCCTCAAAATATTTCGATAACAAACTTGCTCATCGAAAATTTCCAGGAAAAACGTTCGTGTAGCAGTGTCCTAATGAAATATTTTAGTCAACCAGTCCAATAATTAGATCATTTATATTCCCGATACGTAGGTGGCCTGTCTCATATACTGTAAAATGTTGAAGACTTAATTGTTTCCAGGGTCTCTCTCTCTCTCTCTCTCTCTCTCTCTCTCTCTCTCTCTCTCTCTCTCTCTCTCTCTCTCTCTCTCTCTCTCTCTCTCTCTCTCTCTCTCTCTCTCTAACACATACATATCTTGACCAATAACTTCCATAACTGAAAACCAACTAGAGTAATCGAGCTAATACTTATACCATTTAAGACGAGTCTGTCAGGAAAGAGGTGTGAACATTTACAGCCCATTTGCCCTAGCCCTATTTGAGTTACAGAGTTTAGGAGTCAGGATTTCTGGCCTACCTATAATGAACAGGGTGTACATAACTAATAACACGTACCCATTTTATTATGTTAATTACGTACACACACACACAATATCAAACACAGACACACACATGCACACACTGTTTAATACGCCCTATATAGCTTTTAGCACACTCTCCCAATACCATTATTCACCCACCAATGTGCCGCTAACATGATAACCAACCAACCCCCAAAAATATAAATATAAATCCTATTAAATTTGTCAGGGATAGACTTATGTTTTATATTATGTGTGTGGAATATAGTATGTATTACCTATGAATGATTCAAGGGATTTATGTGTATTTTTATGGACCCCCTTCTCCCTCATCCTTAGCCCCATTAGCTATGAGTCATAACTAATGCGACGAATATCGCAAAATGGCATAACTTATGACATTTTGCGATATTCGTCCCATTAGTTTGGCGAATATAAAATTATAAGAATTAACCCCCTCTGTACCGGTCACGTCTTATTAATCATACTCTATCAATAATTATAAGAATTAACCCCCTCTGTACCGGCACGTCTTATTAATCATATTCTATCAATAATTATAAGAATTAACCCCCTCTGTACCGGTCACGTCTTATTAATCATACTCTATCAATAATTATAAGAATTAACCCCCTCTGTACCGGTCACGTCTTATTAATCATACTCTATCAATAATTATAAGAATTAACCCCCTCTGTACCGGTCACGTCTTATTAAGCATACTCTATCTATAATTATAAGAATTAACCCCCTCTGTACCGGTCACGTCTTATTAATCATACTCTATCAATAATTATAAGAATTAACCCCCTCTGTACCGGTCACGTCTTATTAATCATACTCTATCAATAATTATAAGAATTAACCCCCTCTGTACCGGTCACGTCTTATTAATCATACTCTATCAATAATTATAAGAATTAACCCCCTCTGTACCGGTCACGTCTTATTAAGCATACTCTATCAATAATTATAAGAATTAACCCCCTCTGTACCGGTCACGTCTTATTAATCATACTCTATCAATAATTATAAGAATTAACCCCCTCTGTACCGGTTACGTCTTATTAAGCATACTCTATCTATAATTATAAGAATTAACCCCCTCTGTACCGGTTACGTCTTATTAATCATACTCTATCAATAATTATAAGAATTAACCCCTCTGTACCGGTCACGTCTTATTAAGCATACTCTATCTATAATTATAAGAATTAACCCCCTCTGTACCGGTCACGTCTTATTAATCATACTCTATCTATAATTATAAGAATTAACCCCCTCTGTACCGGTCACGTCTTATTAAGCATACTCTATCTATAATTATAAGAATTAACCCCCTCTGTACCGGTCACGTCTTATTAATCATACTCTATCAATAATTATAAGAATTAACCCCCTCTGTACCGGTCACGTCTTATTAAGCATACTCTATCTATAATTATAAGAATTAACCCCCTCTGTACCGGTCACGTCATATTAATCATACTCTATCAATAATTATAAGAATTAACCCCCTCTGTACCGGTTACGTCTTATTAAGCATACTCTATCTATAATTATAAGAATTAACCCCCTCTGTACCGGTCACGTCTTATTAATCATACTCTATCAATAATTATAAGAATTAACCCCCTCTGTACCGGTCACGTCTTATTAATCATACTCTATCAATAATTATAAGAATTAACCCCCTCTGTACCGGTCACGTCTTATTAATCATACTCTATCTATAATTATAAGAATTAACCCCCTCTGTACCGGTCACGTCATATTAATCATACTCTATCTATACTTAGACGATTTTGCGAAGCTTATTAAAAAGGCTCTGTGTTAGTCATTTGTTTTAATTAAGATAATTTGAAGCCTGTTAATTGCTGGAGAACCTTCTTAAACTGAATAATATTGTCTATCATTAGCCAGTATCAAATTAAAAGGACAGAACCGGTACTGAACGAATTTATGGTAAAACTAGCATAACAATAATCTATAAGAACTGTTCGACGACTACCTTTCCGTTCCAGCCTTCCACAAACCCAGGACGTCCCCTGTGGGTTTCTATGAGAACAACAGAAACGAATAAGTCCTCTTGGTGTGGAGCATCGGAACGGAAACGAAAACAGTCCTTGCCTCTGATGTTGACGTTTGTATTCCGATTGTAGCTTTCTTTGTACTGTGAATGTGTGTGTTTGTGTGTGAGTTTGTATCTATACAATATCTATATATATATATATATATATATATATATAATATATATATATATATATATATATATATATATATATATATATATATATATATATGTGTGTGTGTGTGTGTGTGTGTGTGTGTGTGTCTGAAGGGCATGCCTATGTACGCGTGTGTGGGAGAAAGGTATGTGTGCATATGAGAGAGAGAGAGAGAGTGTACACAGGAATACAAAGGAAATCAAGCAACAACAGGTATATTGACCCTTCTAGGCTGCTTGTCCTCCAAAACACTGAGGATCAAGTGTCCAAACAGTGGTTTAGAGGGGGTAAGGGAATATTGGAAAGGGAACTACTGCCCTGGAACTAATGTCCGTGGCAGGATTAGGAAGCAAATAGGGGACAGATAGGTTAGTAACTGAGGGGGGGATAAAATAAAGTTATTAATTTACAAACGCAGTCAGTCGCGTGTTTGATGCGATATATTTGTCTAGGCGAAGTTTAAATGAATCAACGGTGCTGCGGTCTATAACGTTTCGGGGAAGCCCATTCCACAAGTTGATAACTCGATTGAAGAAGAAATTCTTAGATTCGTGTGAATTAAAAGATTTATCAATAATTTTGAACCGTTTCCCCGCGTGTAATTAGATTAGTCGATAGTGAAGTATATATATACAGTTCATATTGTCGATGCCTTTGATGATTTTGAATACTTGAATTAAGTCGCCTCTTAATCTGCGCTGGGTTAAAGGATATAAATTTAAGAGAGGAATGGAGAGAGAGAGAGATGAGGGAGAGGAAGGGCATAAGGGAGTCTGATATGAGTTAGAAACAGTAGAAACTTACGTGATGATTTATAGTTTGAAATGTACAATATAAACAGTGTTACAATATTTGTCAAAGTTTTAATACCGAGAAATGTATAAATTTAACTGAAAAGGGGGTCCTGGAGGTGTTATTAAGCTTGATAGAGCTCTAGGGAGAAAACTAAAAATATATACGGTGTAAATATTACAACAATAGAAACATAATACAACGTACAAAAACTCCAGCTAAATAGACAGTTCTGGACTATTTATGATTTTCATATTTTGTTATATATCTGGTGAAGCTAGTAACATACGAATAAAACGTAGCCAACCCTAGAGGGATCCATATTTTCAATTTGCCAACCGTGATAACATAACTTATATGTCTTGTCCATTTGTAATTTTAAGTAGCAACCTTTGTCTCTAACCCAAAATATACACACTTACAATTTGGGCCACAGCTCTCTCGTATCTTTCGAAAATTACATGTTAATGTAAAAATATTGCTCGATATTTTACCACAAGTGTGAACGCTACACAGCAGACAAGATGACAAGACGAATAGCAGTAGTCAAAAACCATCACATAATACCGAGGTTGGACGTGAGATCATAGTGTATTAAAGAGGCAGATATATGTAAGAGATCCCACCTCGCTTTTGTTTCTCTTTCTCTCCCTCTCTCTTTGGCTTGTATCCATTCGGCACCATTCAGCCTACTGTTTTAAGACGTTTACTCCCATCCAGGTGTCAATATGTTCCTGGCGAGCGGTAGCAGGCCTGCATATATATTTTTTTTTGACAGCAAGCTAAATTTGTACATTTTTCGACTGAAAACATTCTCGGGCGAAGCCGGATTTCTCCATACAATGCAGTCTCGCTATCGCTCGCCAGGAAGAAATCGACACCTGGATGGGGATAAACGTCTTAAAACAGTTGGCTGAATGGGGCCGAATGGATACAAGCCAGAGAAATAGAGAACAGGAGATAAAGATAAAACAAAAAACGGTGACCCCCCTTAATATCACACATACACACGCGCGTGGGGGTGCACGTTAGGTCAGGGAAGCCTAATGGTGTAAGGCATTGATCGCTAATGGATGAAATCTTTTGAAAGCACTTACTCTAAAACGTTTTTCGGCTATCCTGATGCAACGTTGAAGTTTACGCCGTGTAGTCCGTCCTTAGCCAAGCCTGCATTTGCCCACGTTTCTAGTAAACAGTGTGCATATGCTGATGTACACTCGGTCCAAAAAGTATCTGCACCCCTATGCTGATTATATTGTGTGTAGAGCTTGATAGGTTTGACACCTCTGCCTGCAACTATATCCATGTGTCAGAGGCGATCGTCTCTGACACATGGATATAATTGCAGGCAGAGGTACCAACCCTATCAAGCTGTACACACCAGATCAGATACTTTTTGGACCGAGTGTACATAACTCTGTCATTATATCGGTCGCCATAGGTTTCATATGACCTCCTATATTTGATTAATCTTTGTGTACATATTATCACAATATTTCAACATACATATCATGATCAATATTCTTGTAAAACATTTTGGCGACAGAGAAGTTTCTAGTTATATAGAATTTCAAGTCACAGACATCCTAATTTAGCGGAAATGCTTAGATTATGTGAAATGGGTCGAATGTATGTATGTAGTATGTGATATCATGTGTGTACTACAAACATTTCTTAGGTTTATATCGGCTAAATATTGATGTCGATGAAATGACCTCGAAACGGCACCATACTAGTTTTGCCGACTTAACAATGACTCACAATTCTATCTATCTATCTATATGCTCTGGCCCAATCCCCACTTTTCCTATTTGTTATTTTTAATTTCCTCTATTTTATTTTTTATTTTTTTTGTATTTTCTTGGGGATGGCCGACCCAAGACAGAGCAAGAACAGGGAAAACACAAAACACAACACAAAACAACGAACAAACACAGACAAAACACAAAATTCACACACATCTAGGTCACCCAGAAGAATACCCAGAGACCAGGTTCACCAAGGTCGCTCCAGCACTCCCCCGGCCCCCGACCACCCGGAGAGGCTCCGATCTCGGCAGGCAGACATTCAGCGGAGCCAAAGCCACAAGCCCGCTCACCACACTTCCAGGTGCACCCTTCATATTAATCGTCTCCCCGGGCCAGGCGCCTGATGGACTATTATCTAGTCCAACTTGCGCCCGACCCCTTCCCCCAAATGACCACGTCTTCACTCAACTATTCACAAGAATTCTCCATTCATTCCTGTTTATTACCACTTCCTTTGCCTGATCTATAGTCATTCCTCTATCATCCAAAGCTTGTCTTACACAGTCTCTCCATCTCAATGGGGGTCTTCCTGTCCTTCTATCTCCCCTTGTATCTAACTCATATATTCTCTTTGTAAGCCTTTCATCTCCCATTCGTTCAACATGACCGTACCAGCTCAGCACCCTTCTGTCCACTCTGGCTGTAAAAGGTTCCTGCTGCCCCACTCTCCTACGTATCTCTTCATTCCTCAATCCGTCTCTACGAGTATCTCCACACATACTCTTCAAGCAGCTCATCTCCATCACATCCAGCTTACTTCTCTCCTTTTTATTTCAGAGCCCATGTCTCAGCCCCATACATCACTGTTGGCACAACAATTCCTTGATACATTGCACTTTTTACATTCATTCCAAGATTTCTCGTCTTCCACATACTTCCTATTGCTCCGAAAACCTTCCTTCCTTCACACACTCTCTGTTTTAACTCCATTTCCATACCTCCACTCTTGCTTATCGATCCTCCTAGATATTTAAAACACTCTACTTGTTCCAATATTTCCCCATCCAGCCTCACATCTAGATTCACCCTACGATCACCCCTATTACACATCATTACATTACTTTTATTGACGTTCACCTTCAGTTTCCTCCTCCCACAAACCACTCCAAACTCTTTGACTACCCGCTGCAATTTCTCCTCAGAATCCGCCACCAACGCTGTGTCATCAGCGAACAGCAGCTGATTCAACTCCCAATCTCTACCATTCTTTCCTACTAAACCCAATCCAGTGGTGATGAGCTGGTCTATCAGAGTGAGAACTGAGCGATCTCTGCCATACCCATAGCTTACTCTGACTGTTCCTTTTATTTATATATTTTCTAGATCTCAAGTGACGGCGTCTCTTCCGTGGATTGACCTCCCAATTTACCAAGATTGGAAGCCAAAGTGTCACATTTTTCCTTGCCCCTCAACTTTCTCTTGATAATTGCTGAGGGGCACAGGACCCTGGGTGTGGCTTTGGTTTCCCGGGCGTTTCCGCACCCTCCTCAGCTCCCCGCCATGGAGTGGCTTCGGTCACCCAGGCTTTATTGTGGTCAACAGGGAGGGTTCTGTGGGGGTGCTCGGTTATGGCCTTGGCCTTGCTCGGGGCTTTGGGGCTGTTCGGCCAGGCAGCTTGGGGAACAACAACAACAACAACAACAACTAAACCCAATCCTCTTCCCATAGTTCTCATTTTGCCCTCCCTCACCACACCATCCATAAACATATTAAACAGCCATGGTGACAATAGACAACCCTGTCGCAAACCTACCTTTACCTCAAACCATTCACTCACCTCGCCATTTCCTACTCTAACACATGCTCTGCTCCTTACATAAAAACTCTTAACTGCTTCCAACAAATTTCCTCCAATTTCATATATCCTAAACACCTTCCACATTGCTTTACGATCCACACGATCATACGCATTTTCCAAATCCATAAAAGCCAAAAATATATCCTTATGCTTCTCTAAATACTTCTCGCATAACTGTTTTACTGCAAACATCTGATCCACGCACCCTCTTCCCCTCCTAAAACCGCACTGTTCTTCTGCTATTGCAACTTCCGTACATTTTAATATCCACTTTATCAACACCCTGCCATACAGCTTTCCAACCACTGATAATAAACTACTACCTCTATAACTTGAACACTCCTGCCGATCTCCCTTCCCCTTGTACAACGGTACAATACATGCACTCTTCCAGTCTATTGGTACCCATGGCATCACAAAGCACACATTGAAAAGTCTCACCAACCAATCTATTTTCACATCTCCACCCTTCTTTATACACTCCACAGCAATACCATCCAAACCTTCTGCTTTCCCCGCTTTCAATTGTTTTACTGCTTCTTTCACCTCATTTTCCTCAATCCTTTCATTCCTTCCCTACCACCTGGGTGGCCTGGGTAACCTATCTCCATCAACCACTGCTTCAATCACTGCTTCTCTTCCATCTCTTGTGTTTAGCAAAGATTCAAAATACTCATAAATCTTTTCCTCACTTCAACTGGTTCCGCTAGTAATTCTCCATTTGCATCTTTCACTGACCCTCTTTTGTCCTCCTTTCCTTACTCTATTTACCTCCTTCCAGAACATCTTCTTTCGTTCTTCAAAATTCTCACTTAACCTTTGACCCCACCTTTCGTTTGTATCTGTTTTTGCTTCTCTAATTTTCCTTTTTGCCTCTCTCCTTTTCTCCTTGTACCTCTCTCATACGTCAACACTGCCATCCTGTAAAACCCTCTCAAAACACTGTCTCTTCTCCTCAACTGCCTTTCTCACCGTATCATTCCACCACTCGCATCCCTTCCTGATACCTCTGCCTACTTTCCTTTTGCCGCATACTACCTCTGCACTTGCTTTCACTCCTTCTTTAAACTGTTGCTCACAATTACAATTTACAATTTTTACAATCACATCCGAACTGCATCTGATGCGGAAATTCGCCCCAAATGTTTTTGGGCATGGCCCGGACGAGATTCGATTGCGGGCACGCCACGTGGGAGGCGAGCGCTCTAGCCACTACACCAAGAGAAGTACTCCACTTGGCATGATAGCTCAAGCAGAGTTGCACATCTAATTAAGTTACAGATACTTTGCCACAATCCAGGCATTACATCACTTTATCGTCTAGGTAGCGAAGACTCGAGCGAAAGCAAGCGAGGCACAAGTCTGAGCGTGTCAACTACAGCGAGGCTCCGAGGAAACGATCACCAGTGACATCCCTTATTTCCGTCAGTTGCCGGGTCACACACCACGACGAGGAGGCAGTGCAGGAACCACCCTATCTGCTACCATACCTCCCCAACGAACCGGGGTCAGTGGGACATCATCTCTGATAATTTCTGAGAGCTCTAGCCTTAGCAACTGTTATAGCCAACCAGTTAAGGCAAGCCAGTACACCATGGGTATTTAGTTAGCCTATATGTACAGCATCCCAACTAATCCTCTCAGATATCCCTTTACAGCTGGCACCAGTGAAGTGACCCCGTAACGGTACCATACTATTTTTGCCGACTTAGCATTGACTCACAATTACAATTTACAATGTTTACAATCCCAAAGCCCAAAGGTCACATAATAGCCAGTTGACCACTTGAGAGTCTCAGGCTTTAACCCGGCAAGCGCGATAGGCCTCACGAAGGCTTACCATAGCGAACGCGATAGGCCTCACGGAAGCAGGTCCATAAAAAAACCCTTCCAAAACATCCCAGGGTCTATCAAAACAAAGGAATTTGTCTCTAGGTGAGATAATTCCCCTCTAGTACTCATCCATGTGTTTCTCACCCCCCCTCCCCTCCTTCCCCACCTTATTCCCCCCTCCCCCCCTCCTCAATTATCACCTATTTTTCCTCTTATTTTCATCATGTGTCGGTTATTTTTCTCTCCCGCGATAATGTAGCACAAGTGGGTTGCATAAAAGATAGTTATATAACACCCAGACACCGCCCGCTCGCCTCAGTTGAGTCACAGACAGCAAGAGGGGAGGGTTGCCTGTGGCTCTCTCTCGCCTGAGATTATGACCGGGTGGCCAATATCTTAGTTTTTCACCACCCAAATACTTTTCCAACTTATTTTAGCACTCTTGAAGGTTCATATATACATCATATATGTAAAATAAAAGCATACCGAAAACAAATAATTCTCTATATTGTAAATATATCTAATTCCGTCAGAATCCAAGGCTAGAAAAGTATGCACAAATAACTACCCTAGCCCCTAGGTCTATTTGGCATAATTTATATGTATCGCCCAGCGGGGTGTTTTTACCCTAAATAGGGTTGTTTATGTGATCATTTTCATGCCTAAATAAGACCCAGAGTTTAAAACAAGTATATATCCCTGAAAGGGCATAAACAGAGCTTTCCAATGACACCCCAACCATCCTTGTACGACCACTGGTTTTCTTGCAACGATCGCGCAACACGAGTGCAAAAACCATGTAATTAGGTACTTTCCCTACATAATTCCCTGTGTAGCGAGTGTGAGGCGGGATGGAAGGGTGGTTTTCACTTCAGTTGGCCCACCGCGGTGGTGCGCGACGTTCATAGCCTTACTACGCTCCTCACTTCGCTCAGCTCTCTCTCTCTGCTACATTACGTGCTGAAAATGGCACACGCCATAAGTTGTGAACCGCCACTTAGTCCACATTTCTTTCACACGACATAAGTTGCGCGCCGCCAAAAAAGGGTTAAAGGCCTCCTCACATTCGGAGGACCACTCAAACTGCACATCCTTACGGAGAAGATCTGTCAGGGGAAGTGTTAACCTAGAAAAGTTTAAGATGAAACACCTATTATAACCAATCATTCCTAGGTACCTTTGGATATGTTTCTTAGTGCTAGGAGTTGGGAATTCTAGAATAGACTCTACCTTTGCTTGAGGAGGTGCAACCTGCCCCTGACCTACCGCTATCCCAGTTACTGGACCGTACTCTTTACAAAGGTGCATTTCTTAAGATTTACCACCAGATTGGCATCAGCAAGATTTAAGAACAGCAATCTATGTTGGTAAAGATGCTTCTCCCATGACTGTGAATAGATAAGAATATCATCGATGTTTAACAGGTTAAGGAAGATGGTGTTTTTTTTATAACGATATTTAACACAATTAAAAGGTATAATATGGTTGTATTGCATAAATACAGTATATATATATAAACTGTATATACTGTATAATTATATGCTCCGTATAAAAAATCTTGATTTCCGGCCCCCTTATATGAATACTATACCCAGCAACGGACTGTTCCAGGCAACGGACTAGTAACGGTCTCATAAAGTCTGTTGTATCGAGGTTCGAGTGTATATATATATTGTTACGTATCTTGATCCTCAAGTGGTTAACTTGACGAAACTAGATAGCACAGACACATATATTAAGGTATCAGTCAGCTGAAGGCAAAACGAAAGTAAAATCTAATAAAATTATTTCCTGTTGTTGCTTCCTTTCCTTTTGGATCTTCGGACTTGGTATCCTTTCTTGACTGATACTCTTTAATTATGGAAAAATACTGAAACTAATTAAAGTCATGTAGTATTTATAAAGAATTATTATTTAACCGAAGCTTAGTAGGCTATGGTTATTAACCGAATAAGTTATATCTAAAGAAGGACTATTAATTATATATCAAGTCTTGAGAGATAAATATTAAGGTAAGAATATTTCTATCTCTTACCCTTTTTTAAATGAATAGATATTTTTCTTTTATCATGTCCTTTTATTTATATTTAATGTAGTTATTATTCTTGGTTCTTGTCTTACGTTAATAGTATTATATAATTATTATCAGGATTAATATCAAAGTCACATACAAAGTTAGATATATATTTAATAATTAGATAAATGCATTTCTTAACCACGTAACATTGAGGTTTGATTATGATGAGTAAATTAAGTTACAGGATCGCTTCATAGATTCGATTCAGGTCTCACTCAAATAATATGAAAAGCAAAATAATATTTTGAAGCTAAAATAATTTTCTTCAGCTTAGGAAATCACTAGAAGTAACATTAAAACAACCATGTTAGTCTAAGGCGATATTACTAATATGAGACAATAGTAACACCGTTCTTGTTCTTACCAGCAATGTAAGCTTAATTAAAAGAAAATTAAAGAACTCGCAAGTATTAATATAAAACATTAGTATTACTTTTATCATAACCCAATTACTTAAAGAGTTGCTTTAGTCCACAAGTCAGTCAACTAAAATAGTTAAGTACATAATAGTAGCGTTAACGTTAATTCCCAATCACATATCTCACTAACCAACATAACGTAAGTGTTTACACCGAACACACTTAACACACACTTATATAATCTGACTGACAGTCGCAATCCCATTATAATACTTCACCCCGTCTTCCTCCAGCTGCAAGTTCACCTTCCCAACTCCAAATGTGACTGATTTGAATGCCCACTACTCGGGTATTATATACTATGCAATGATGGTGTAGGAACGAATCAGGAGGTGGGGATGGTGCGCGCCCCAATCACAGCTCCTCTAGTTGCGTAGCAGATGCGTGGTCCAATGGCCTCGATCATCATCATAGCGTCGGGTCATCGAAGTAGTTTGCAGGGTCCCATATGACGCACGCAGGTGTGAAGGCTTGTTTGCTGGTATGCAGGCGAGCTGGTTCCCTCGCTCGCTGGTCTGCTTTGCCGCCCGCGTAATTCGGCACTCCTTCAACTCTTAACTATAACTCTTAAATAAACACATACACGGCTCCGTATGACAGACCTCCCCCCTAGAAAAGAGTTTAAGGAGTATAGTACATAATATACATAATACATAATTAGATTCACCAGCAGATTGGCAACAGCAAGATTATAATGAGTATATAATAAGGATATCACCCAAATTAGGCAACGTCTCCAGGTACCACATCAGAACATAGCCGGAACGTAGCTGGAGCGTTATTCGAACTGCAAGGCATTATCTCACAGCTGAAGGCTTGAAAGTGCACTACTAAAGGATGATATTTACCTCGCTACAAGGGAGAGCTAATTGCCAAATCCTCTCATTAAGTTAATCTTACTGCTGTATGAGGCCAACCTGGTAAATGCACTCTTTAATAGATACGTGATAGGCAATCGGCTAGCACGTTCTGGACCCCCTTAATATGTTTAACATCCAGGGAGTATTCCTGCAGCAACAAACTCCACCTGGTCAGTCGTTGGTTTTTATTTTGGAACTTATGCAAAAATGTTAAGGGGTGATGGTCAGTATACACAGTGATGGCACCAGAGGCAGATTGCACATAGAGAGCAAAGTATTGAAGGGATAAAATTAATGCTAACAGCTCCTTTTCAATGACTGAATAGTTACGTTGAGCAGAATTAAATATTGTACTAAAATAGCACACAGGATGCAATAGTTCACAGTCGTCTTCCTGTAGCAATACTGCACCAACCCCGGTATTGCTCGCATCCACTGCTAGGGAAAAAGATCTGTTAAAATCAGGAGCTCGGAGTACAGGATAATTTGATAAAATATATTTGGTAGCATTAACACCTTATGAGCGGCCTAGGCGGTAATTTATATGTATCGCCCAGCGGGGTGTTTTTACCCTAAATAGGGTTGTTTACGTGATCATTTTCATGCCTAAATAAGACCCAGAGCGTAAAACAAGTATCTATCCCTGAAAGGGCATAAACAGAGCTTTCCAATGACACCCCAACCATCCTTGTACGACCACTGGTTTTCTTGCAACGATCGTGCAACACGAGTGCAAAAACCATGTAATTAGGTACTTTCCCTACATAATTCCCTGTGTAGCGAGTGTGAGGGGGGATGGAAGGGTGGTTTTTACTTCAGTTGGCCCACCGCGGTGGTGTGCGACGGTCATAGCCTTACTACGCTCCTCACACCACTCAGCTCTCTCTCTCTGCAACATTACGTGCTGAAAATGGCACACGACATAAGTTGTGAACCGCCACTTAGTCCAAATTTCTTTCACACGACATAAGTTGCGCGGCGCCAATAAAGGGTTAAAGGCCTCCTCACATTCGGAGGACCACTCAAACTTCACATCCTTACGGAGACGATCTGTCAGGGGAACTGTTAACCTAGAAAAGTTTAAGATGAAACACCTATAATAACCAATCATTCCTAGGTACCTTTGGATATGTTTCTTAGTGCTAGGAGTTGGGAATTCTAGAATAGACTCTACCTTTGCTTGAGGAGGTGCAACCTGCCCCTGACCTACCGTATATCCCAGATACTGGACCGTACTCTTTACAAAGGTGCATTTCTTAAGATTTACCACCAGATTGGCATCAGCAAGATTTAAGAACAGCAATCTAAGTTGGTAAAGATGCTCCTCCTGACTGAAAGATAAGAATATCATCGATGTAGACAACGCATCCAGGTACCCCTTCAGTCAAATTCATGAGGTGCTGGAATGTAGCTGGAGCGTTTTCAAGCCGTAGGGCATTACGTTACAGCAGAAGGCTTGATTATTGACTACAAAGCATGATATTTCCCTCGCTCCAATATCCCTTCATTAAGTCAATCTTGCTGATATAGGTGACTGTACCAATCTGGTCAATGCAGTCGTCGATCCGTGGCAGTGGGTAGGTATCGTTCTTTGTGACAGCATTAACTTGCCTATAGTCCATACATAACCTATGGCTCCCGTCTGGCTTTGGCACAAGTATGACCGGACTACTCCACTGGCTTAAGGCCCTAGTGATCAGCTCGTTTGACAACATGAAGTCAAGCTCGACCTGCAGTATACTCCTGCGTTGTGGTGAGACACGGTAGGGGGATAGTTTAATGGGTGTTGCATCCCCTACGTCGATGTCGTGCACGGCCAAAGAAGTGAGCCCTGGAGTATCACGGAACACACTGGGAGACTGAGATAAAACAGAGATTAGTTGGTTCGCTTGATCAGAGGGAAGATGACATAGTTTAGATGGTAATTCCCCCCAAGCTACTGAGTTATACTTAAAGTTGGATAGGCTACATGACAAGTCAAAGTCTGCATGGATACCTTCAGGCTCTGGAACAGTCTGTTGCGGGTCAGTAAGAGAACTGAAGACTTTGTCCGCACCAGGCTGTCCACAGGTCCTGACATTCACTGCCACAGTGGGAGAATCTAGAGGAGAGGAATCAGGGGACCTATGGTAGGGTTTCAACATATTTATATGGAATACTTTCGTGGGCTTTCTCCTGTCTTGGGTAGTTACTAGATAATCGGTAATGCTCACCCTCTGAATGATCTTATATGGGCCCCTGAACTTGGCAGATAAAGGTTGGCCAAAAAGGGGGAGCAGGACCAAAACCTCATCACCGGGCTGAAACTCACTCTCACGGGCTTTTCTGTCATACCAGTTCTTCATGGAGCTTTTAGCCACTGTCAAGTTTTGAGCTGCAAACTCACATGAGGATCTCAGCCGGGTTTTGAAATCTGAAACATACTTGAGGAGGTTTTGGTTCCCCTCCTGGCCAACTAGGCTATCCTGCAATAGTTGCAAAGGACCTCTTACCTGGTGACCGAAAACTAGCTCATTTGGGGAAAAACCCAGGGATTCAGTTGGAACCTCACGAGTAGCAAATAAAAGAAGAGGTACCCCCTTATCCCACTCATCTCCGGTCTCTGTACAATATTTACGCAACATGGCTTTCAAGATTTGATGATACCGTTCGAGAACCCCTTGACTCTCTGGGTGGTAGGTGCTCGACTTAACTTGCTCGATACCCAACTCCTTCAGGGACTGCTGAAAAATGTTAGAGGTAAAATTAGTTCCTTGATCACTTTGCACCTCATGGGGGAAACCCATTCTGTTGAAGAATTTGAGCAGTTCCTTGATGACAGTTGGAGCAGAGGTAGTCCTTAAGGGTATAGCCTCTGGGTAGCGAGTTGCCATGTCCATAATCGTTAATAAATAAATGTTACCTTGGGAAGTCTTAGGCAATGGGCCTACAATGTCCACTACCACCCGAGTAAAAGGATTCTCGGAGACGGGCAAGGTCACCAGAGGAGCTACAGGCACCTTCTGATTGTGTTTTCCTGTCATCTGGCAAGTGTGACACACTCTACAAAACTCCACTACTTCTGCACGCATTCCTGGCCAGTGAAAGTGGGCTCTGATTCTGTCTAGAGTTTTTCTCACACCTAGGTGTCCTGCCAATGGTATACAATGTGCCATTTCCAAGATATCTCAACGACAAGGTTTGGGGACTACTACTTGATGGACGTCCCAGGCCTGGTCATCGATTGGTCTGTGTGGCTGTCTCCATCTACGCCACAATACTCCTCCTTTGAGGTAGAAACATTCACCACCCTCCTTCTCACATTCCTCTTCACTCACGGCCCTGGCTGCTAACTGCTTGCAGTCTCTATCATCTTTCTGTAGCTCTACCAGGCCACTAGGATAATTTGGAGGGGTTTCATGGTCATCGTTAGGGTCAAGATGAGCCATAAAGGTGTCAGATAAATCCACCTAAGTCACATCGTCAGGCACAGTTGGAGCGTCATTCACACTCTCATCATCCCTTTCATCAACTCTTACAATCGGTACATATCTGTCTGAGGGAACTGCTACTTGAGACATTAAACGTGTGACAGCTCACACAGGGAAAACTGTTGGCATCTCCTTTTCGAGCTCACCGGTTAGTGGCTCGTTAACAGGGGAAAGTGACAAAATGGGGTCTGGTCGGACCTTCTCACCTGCTACATCATTCCCTAAAAGGAGTGTTACCCCGGGCACAGGGATATCTTGGGACCTACACAAAGCTATGGTGGCCTCACCCTGTAGTAACTCACATTCAATTTCGCCTTTTACCAAGTATGCATAAAATTGGCCTCCAGCACCTCTCATTATAACTGGTTCGCCAGGTGGGCACTCAGTGTAAGGATTCACCATGAGGGTGCTAGTAGAACCTGTGTCTCTCAGAATTTTTACCTCATGCATGCAACCATTTAATCTCACGTTGCCAGATGAAATAAAGAGACGGTAACTGTCCTGCACTGATGATTAAATTATTGGCTTAACCCTAGGGGGTTGCACCACGCATGCTACTACACCCCTGTCTAGATGGTTTACGTTAGCTGCTAGGTACTCCTTCTGTCAGGAGTCCTGTATTAAAGGAACTTTTGGTGCTAGGTACTCCTTCTGTCAGGAGTCCTCCATTAAAGGCACATATGGAGTTTGAGATACGACGGCAACTGTCTGTCCCGATCTCTCGGTTTTCTCCTTGGCCCAGCACTGATTAGCTAGGTGGCCTCTCTTGCCACAAAAAGTACATACTTTAGGGGATACGGGAACGTATCTTTATTTATTTAATGGGAAAATGCTCTTTGAGCATTACTATTACTTTGGGCCCAACCTCTGTTACCATTGCCCTGAGTCGCATTTTTAGTTGGGGGAACAATTCTATTTTGGCTAGCTGGGGAAGACGTTACAGGCTTGTGACTGGGTCTGTCAGATTTGTGATTGGGATACTTAGAAGTAGAACTAGAATTATCGTAGGGCTTCTTTCCACGAAATTTGTTGTTGAGCACGTATGTGTCAGCCATGTCAGCGGCGTCAGCAAGACAATCTACCTTTTCCCCCCTCAAATGATAGGCTACAGAAGAATCAATTTTCCATATGTAATTTTCTAACAGGACCAACTCCTTCAGATCGTTGCAGCTTGTGACTTTCTTACTCTTGACCCAATGATTGAAAGTTTTAGTCATGGTCCTGGCAAATACCTTATGGGTTTCTTCTACTTTCTTCTGGTTTTTACGGAAAGATTGCCTGTAAGCCTCAGGCTGTAATTGATAGGTTTTTAGGATAGCTTCTTTGAGATTGTCATAATCCTTCCTAACCTCTGCTACTTCTGACAAATACATGGCTCGAGCCTGCCCTGTCAAAACGGTTTGTAACATAAAAGGCCATTGATCTCTTGTCCACCTCATACCTCCAGCAACTTCCTCAAACAAAACAAAGAAATCCTGCACATTATCCTCAGTGAAAGGTGGAATGACACTGGTCATATTCAATCCCAGAGGGGGAGCAATTAAGGGAGCATTTGTACTGACATTTAGTTGAGCTATACGATATTGACATTGATATTGTTCGGCATTTATTCTGGCTAGTTCTAGTTCGAATACTTGATCAACGGTAAAACCTGGTCTCAGTTGTTCATCAAGTTGGCTAGGTTTACTCGTGATACCACTAACTGCTCCGTCACCCTCCTCGCCTTCTACAGGGAACAGATAGGATTTTATGGTCAGAGCCATCTCTACTTTGGACCTGTTTGAGACAGTTAACTGGAGATGTGAGGCAAGCACTTTCAGTTCGGCATTTGACAGACGGTCAATATCAGGGGCTGTGGGTTCTGATTCTATGAAAACCTGAGCATCTTCGTCACTATATCAGTCATGATTAATATTTGATTTTTAAGTAGTGAACCGGTAATGAAACTGAGTGAAACTGTATGAAACGAATCCTGGCGAGGTCGCCACTCTTCTGTTATGTATCTTGATCCTCAAGTGGTTAACTTGATGAAACTAGATAGCACAGATATATATATTAAGGTATCAGTCAGCTGAAGGCAAAACGAAAGTAAAATCTTATAAAATTATTTCCTGTTGTTGCTTCCTTTCCTTTTGGATCTTAGGACTTGGTATCGTTTATTGACTGATACTCTTTAATTATGGAAAAATACTGAAACTAATTAAAGTCATGTAGTATTTATAAAGAATTATTATTTAACCGAAGCTTAATTAGTAGGCTATGGTTATGAACCGAATAAGTTATATCTAAAGAAGGACTATTAATTATATATCAAATCTTTAAAGATAAATATTAAGGTAAGAATATTTCTGTCTCTTACCCTTTTAGAAATGAATAGATCTATCTATCTATCTATCTATATGCTCAGGCCCAATCCCCATTTTGTGGGTAGCCGACTCAAGACAGAGCAAGAACAGGGAAACACAAAACAAACAAAAAATAAAAACACATAATAAACACACAAATTTTTAGCAATAGTTTTTAGATATTTTCTTATTTATAATGTATTATCTTGGTTCTTGTCTTAAGTTAACAGTATTATAATTATCAGGATTAAAGTCACATAAAAAGTTAGATATATATTTAATAATTAGATAAATGTATTTCTTAACCACGTAACATTGAGGTTTGATTATGAGTAATTAAGTTACAGGATCGCTTCATAGATTCGATTCAGGTCTCACTCAAATAATATGAAAAGTAAAAATAATATTTTGAAGCTAAAATAATTTTCTTCAGCTTAGGAAATCACTAGAAGTAACATTAAAACAGCCATGTTAGTCTAAGGCGATATTACTAATATGAGACAATAGTATCACCGTTCTTGTTCTTACCAGCAATGTAAGCTTAATTAAAAGAAAATTAAAGAACTCGCAAGTATTAATATAAAACAATAGTATTACTTGTATCATAACTCAATTACTTAAAGAGTTGCTTTAGTCCATAAGTCAGTCAACTAAAATAGTTAAATACATATTAGTAGCGTTAACGTTAATTCCCAATCACATATCTCACTAACCAACATACTGTAAGTGTTTACACCGAACACACTTAACACACACTTATATAATCTGACTGACAGTCGCAATCCCATTATAATACTTCACCCCGTCTTCCTCCAGCTGCAAGTTCACCTTCCCAACTCCAAATGTGGCTGATTTGAATGCCCACTACTCGGGTCTTATATTCTATGCAATGAGGGTGTAGGAACGAATCAGGAGGCGGGGATGGTGCGCGCCCCAATCACAGCTCCTCTAGTTGCGTAGCAGATGCGTGGTCCAATGGCCTCGATCATCGTCATAGCGTCGGGTCATCGAAGTAGTTTGCAGGGTCCCATATGACGCACGCAGGTGTGAAGGCTTGTTTGCTGGTATGCAGGCGAGCTGGTTCCCTCGCTCGTTGGTCTGCTTCGCCGCCCGCGTAATTCGGCACTCCTTCAACTCTTAACTCTAACTCTTAAATAAACACATACAGGGCTCCGTATGTCAGAATATATATATATATATATATATGGAGAGAGAGAGAGAGAGATAAATGGATAGATAGATAGATGGACAAACAGACATATTCATTGATAGATAGATATACTGTAGTTAGATATATACAGACAACGAGAGAGGGAGAGAGAGAGAGAGAGCTTAACTAAATGAACGGAAATTGCCACACTTTATCTGATTGGGCCGTAACAAAATGCAATATTTAGTTCTTGGAACATTTTTAATATTAAAAAGGCCAGAGAACAGACTAAATTTCAGTATATTTTCTACTCCGCTACTCTGACTCTGATACTATGAATCTGATACTGTGACTCCAATACTGTGAAACTGATACTGTGACTTTGATACTGTGACTCTGATACTGTGACTCTGATACTGTGGCCCTGATACCATGACATTGTAATAGGCCTCTGAAACTGTGACTCTGAAACTGTGACTCCAATAATGTGACTCTGATACTGTGACTTTGATACTGTGACTTTGATACTGTGACTCTGATACTGTGACTCCAATACTGTGACCCTGATACTATGGCTCTGATCCTGTGATTCTGATACTGTGACTCTGATAATGTGACTCTGATCCTGTGACTCTGATAATGTGACTCTGATACTGTGACTCTGATCATGTGACTCTGATACTGTGACTTTGATACTGTAAATCTGATCCTGTGACGCTGATACTATGACTCTAATACTGTGAATCTGATACTGTGAATCTGATACTGTGACTCTGATCGTATGACTCTGATACTATGACCGTGGTACTGGGACTCTGATACTGTGACTCTGATACTGTGACTCTGATACAGTGACTCTGAATCTGCAACTCTAATACTGTGACTCTGATATTGAGACTGATATTGTGACGCCAATATTGTGACTCCAATACTGTGATTCTGATACTATGACCCTGATCCTGGGACTCTGATGCTGTGACTCCAATACTGTGACTCTGATACTGTGGCTCCAATAATGTTACCCTAATACTCTAAATGAACATAGTGAACTCTACGGCTCTATCACAACTAAATTGACTAAAACAAATACATATGAAATATATTACATAATATTATATCAAGATATAAATGGTCCTTGTGTATCCTTTTACCCAGGCAGAGTTTTCAATTGACCTCGGCAGCGGAGAAGGATTGTATTATTGTTGTTGAGCCATGATAGGTTGGTTGCAGTGTGTGTCTTGTTGTTGAGCCATGATAGGTTGGTTGCAGTGTGTGTCTTGTTGTTGAGCCATGATAGGTTGGTTGCAGTGTGTGTCTTGTTGTTGAGCCATGATAGGTTGGTTGCAGTGTGTGTCTTGTTGTTGAGCCATGATAGGTTGGTTGCAGTGTGTGTCTTGTTGTTGAGCCATGATAGGTTGGTTGCAGTGTGTGTCTTGTTGTTGAGCCATGATAGGTTGGTTGCAGTGTGTGTCTTGTTGTTGAGCCATGATAGGTTGGTTGCAGTGTGTGTCTTGTTGTTGAGCCATGATAGGTTGGTTGCAGTGTGTGTCTTGTTGTTGAGCCATGATAGGTTGGTTGCAGTGTGTGTCTTGTTGTTGAGCCATGATAGGTTGGTTGCAGTGTGTCTTGTTTTACTTGATAGAATAGAATGTGCAGCCATGTTGTATTTTTGTGGGGGCAATAGTAGGATACCTTCCACTTAGTGCCGACTTTAAATATAGCATTATATACACGTGTGTATATAATTCTATATCGATAGATAGATATTCTCTCTCTCTCTCTCGCTCTGTCTCTCTCTCTCTGTATATATATATATATATATATATATATATATATATATATATATATATATATTATATATACTGTATATACAGTATATATAAAGTATATGTACTGTACAGTATATACAGTATATAACATTACTATATTAAATATTGCAATTGTTATTATTATTAATAATTATAATTATTAGTATTAATATTATTAATATTATTATAATTATTAGGGGTTCAAACCCTGCGGGGAAACGCCTATTGTAATCGTTAAATCTTCTTATTCTTCCAAATTATTTTTCCACACCAGTTTTTACGCAATAACTCCGGAACCGCTTGTCGTATCAGGACCAAACTATCACACATGGTGCATATTTGTATTGGGTAACTTTTGATAAGCTAAACCTCCAAAATGGCTGCCAGACACGTCCGTGGCAGCCTGTTTCCCGAAATATTTCAGACTTAAATACAGTCTCTCCCACACATAGGAAGTTATTGGGCTTTGGTATATAGACTCCACTACTAATGCTCCACAAATGTTATAGAAAAGGTTTTGCTTTCCACGTGTTTTTGTTTTCAGGCAATCTTGTAAAAACCTTGAATTCCACTTAACAATCCACATCTTTAAAACTACGCTGATGATCAAAGCTATTTGTGCGTAGTTGGGTGAGGCTCGCAATTCCGAACGTTTTGATACCAAAAGAATAGAAATTGGTGGAATAGTTTGTCCGCAGCATTGAAAACTGTCTATTCTGAAATTAGTATATGCAAATAAATATCTGTACCCACACAACATGTTCAGTCTTCAGTCTCGGCTTCCCCTCATCCCCTAATTTTGCTTAATAATTCTTACTTTCATCATTCAGATCCATGCATTTTTTAAATTTAACTCTCTCAAATAGGTTAGAGTCCCTACGAATTCCACCAATTATTTAACCAACCTACCTATACATACCTACCCTACCAAATAATGATGATAATTAAAATTTATTTTTGGTGAATAGCAGAGTATTGGCTAAGGTTTTTAACAATTCCTCTCTGCCGAATGCTTACTTTAATAACAATGATAATTATGGACCTTCAAAGTTTTGGCAACTTCCTGTGTGACTTACCCTGCCCTCCCTTCCTACCTCCCTCCTCCCTCATATATTTTACTTTAAACTTATCTAGCAAAAGTACTTTCGGTATTTAGTTTATTCGGCTTAATACTATTTATCCACATAAAATAGAAACCTATCACTATTTTTGTCTAATACAACCATAGACAGTGCTATTACATTTGAACATGATGTTGAATTGAAATTGCTGTTTACCTTGAAGAGTCATGATTGAACCGAAACCTTCTGTATGCGGTGTAGTGAACAAAGGAGGCAGGGTTACTTGTGCCTGCCCATAAAGCCCTACAATCAAGTTATCAAGTCAAAGCTAACTTCCACAATGCACTAAAATCCTGGACAGAGCAATATACCACTAACTCATACACATGTCAACACACAACAGATAGGAAAATTGTATATTAATGACCTCGGTATTTGAAATTATGCAAATGAGTAAAATCCATTATAATATAATGATAATAGGTTTGTTTCGTATCTGGCAAAATTGTCAACATTTTCGGAACATAATTTCGGAATGTTCATCCTGTTAATATTATAGATATCTATCACTATTAAATTTAATACAACCATAAACAGTGCTATTACATATTATTTGAACATGATAAACCATCGTCTAGGCCTATTATGTAATCAAACACATAAAGCTTATTTTTTATTAAACTCGGAGACTCCGAATTCGAAGTATATCAAAATACAGTATGATGTATGGATTTGATCTCTGTGATAGAGACCTAGCCTATATATATTATATGAAAATACGTAATTGAACCTGTGCCGCTTCCCGAGTTTTTTGTGTTTGTTTTTTGTTTAGCAGTTTGTGGCCTGAGCTGCTAAAATTCCGAGCAAACTGCACATATAGGCATAGGCCTAAATACCAAGAAGAACATTCGGGAAACAATATTTAATTTTGAAATTCGAATATCAATAATCGAGCTGTTGTCAGCAGAATGTACAGAACATGAAGAGGAAAGAAACTAACAAAGTTGGGATCCTTGGGGACATAAGATGGGAGGAAAGAAAACTGAGAGATGACAAAAGGGGTAGGGGCATTATTGGCAGTGCTTATTAGGCTACATATTATTTGAACATGATATATGACCATAGACGGTCGTTCCTTTAAATTATCGTCCATACAAATCACGAAAAATATAGGCCTAGGCCTAATAGAAAATTATTGATTAATGGCGACGGCGATGATCACTACAGTTGGTGCAAAATAGTGTGTTCTTTTTTCATGCATAACACTTATATTCCGGAAATTAAAACCTATATGAATAGGTTAGCCTTTAGGCTAGGCCTATCTCACAATGTTTTTGCTTGGCCTAAATTTGCTGGACAATATGATTGTATAATAGGCCTAATATGTACAAATCGCACCACAGGTTTTGTGTTTTGTATTAATATGTTTTTCTTTGTTTGCTATTAGCCTAGTGATTTAGGCCTAGGCCTAGGCCTATGCCTTAAATCAATATATTACCATTAGGCTCACTTTGTCAAGCCTACCGACGCGACGCTGTCAGACGGAAGCGGTTAAATTATGCCGATGAGTAGGCTAGGCTATAATGACTGATTTTAAATAAAGTTTGTGTGGTAAGTAATCTCCTCATAACATGTATTTTTAAGTATTCTCCTCAAATAACATGTATTTATTGGATATATTTGGGGGGAAATGGGTACTTTATGGGTGACTGGACGAATGTGGAACAAAGTGTGGTATCGTCACTGACGATACCACACTTTGTTCCACATTTGTTTAGGTTCGTCACCGTATCTGTTTAATCATTTAGTTCATATTAATGTCATAAAGTAGGTCAAAATAATGGTTTTAGAGTCCAAGATGGCCGAGTCTGGTATGACTTAAGCCAATTTTGCATTGAAACCTATGTTAAACACTGCCCACGTATCCGCGAAACCATGTATAAGCGGAAGGGGGCTGGTACGACCTAGGTTCGAATACCGGGAGTGCACTGTACCAGACTCATGCAGCAGGCTTAACTTTTCAAAATAGGGGCGTGTTCAAGAGCGAGATTTAGAACGCTACACTATTCTTAGCGCGATTTTGGGCTTATTGAAAGGCATTGGTAGCTCTTTCGCGCTACATAAGCAAACTGGGTGGTTGCCATGGTTATGTTTATACTAGCGTCAGTGAGGATGGTGTTAGCAGGCGTAGTAGTAAGTCGGACCGTCCACTTTGTTTACATAGTCGCAGGCTCGCAGTTACGTTTGCGTCTATTTTGACGTTTTTTTCAAAATTATGCCACTGCCACATACTAAGAACCTTCCAAGCAAGGGACCCAAACACCCTGCAGAGAGCCTTAAGTATCCCTCATATAGATTACTGCTCCCAACTTTGGGACCCCCATAAACAATATCATAATTATAATGCAACTAGAGGGCCTTCAAAGAACTTTCACCTCCTACATACGAAGACCTCAAGATCAACAAGGGGAAACAGAAACACTAGATTGCCTTTGTCACTTACCAAGTGGGAAAGCTAAATATTGATGTAGAAGGTAATTCCCATTAAATTTTTTGTATCATTGGTATTAGCTAAGGGTATAATTCTAGCGCTGGTTTCACTCAGATTTTGTGAGTTTTAAGGGTGGAAAAAGACAGCCTAATATCGATATTTGGCTGGGATTTTCTTGATTTATAAACCCAAAGGCTAAATCCCCATTTATCAAAAGCGCAGTGATTTTGAAAATCATAAACACCCAGTAACCTAGACCTAGTATATTGAATACAAGAGTAACCAAGTCTAACCCTCACCCAACACTTAATATGTACTTAATATGTTAAGTACAGTTAGTATAAGTAGAAATGATGTGCTTAAGGAAATTGACAGACTGAAACCTCAAAAATCGCCTGGTCCTGACGAGGTATATGCTAGAGTATTAAAATAATGCAGAAATGAGTTAAGTAACCCATTAGCATTTTTATTTAACAAGTCATTAGAAACAGGTTTAGTTCCAGAAGCTTGGAAGCTTGCAAATGTAGTTCCGATATTAAAAAAAGTGATAAATCGATAGCATCCAATTACCGTCCCATTAGTCTCACATCAATCATAGGAAAGTTGCTAGAGTCTATTATTGCTAGGAAAATTAGAAGCCACATAGAAAAAATGTACTTAATAAATTCTTCTCAGCCTGGATTCACTCAGGGACGTTCTTGCCTTACTAATTTGCTTAGCTTTTTCTCAGAGGTATATGAAGCAGTAGATAGTGACAAGTCATATGATATTATTTATTTAGATTTCAGTAAAGCTTTCGACATAGTCCCTCATGAGAGATTGATGAGAAAGGTTGAGGCACATGGAATAGGAGGATCGTTGTTGGGATGGATTAGGTCATGGCTAATTGGTAGGAAACAGAGAGTCAGCATAAATGGTACCAAGTCAGAGTGGGGAGCAGTCAAAAGTGGTGTCCCCCAGGGATCGGTATTAGGTCCCCTGTTGTGTCTTATATACATAAATGACCAAATGACCTAGATTTAGGTATAACTAGTAGGATAAGTAAATTAGCAGACGATACTAAAATAGGGAGATCAATTGATTCAGATAGCGATATAGAGTGCCTCCAAAGGGATCTAGATACCTTACATGAATGGTCAGTAAATTGGCAGATGAAGTTTAACATTGACAAATGCAAGGTATTAAAGATAGGGAAGATGCAAACAAATTTTAAATATAAACTAGCTAATTTAGAATTAGAAAATTCAGACTGCGAGAAAGATCTAGGTGTGTTTGTTAGCAATGATTTGAAGCCTAGAAAACAGTGTATAAGCGTTCGTAATAAGGCAAACAGGATTATCGGGTTCATCTCTTGGAGTGTGAGTAACAGAACTGCTGATGTTATCTTGAAACTTTACTTGTCATTAGTGAGACCCCATATGGATTATGCTGTCCAATTTTGGTGTCCTCATTACAGAATGGACATAGATTCATTGGAGAGAGTATAGCGTAGAATGACAAAAATTATCCATAATATTAGAAATCTTCCGTATGAAGAAAGGTTGAAGAAATTAGGTTTACATTCGTTAGAGAGACGCAGAGTTAGAGGGGATATGATAGAGGTGTTCAAGGGGGTTAGTGGGATTAACAAAGGGGACGTGACAAATGTACTATAGCTCAGTGATAGCAAGAGAACTCGTACCAATGGTTTCAAATTAGATAAGTTTCGTTTCAGAAAATATATAGGCAAATATTGGTTTGGTAACAGAGTTGTAGATGGGTGGAATGGACTACCAAGTGCTATAGTGGGATCTAAAACTGTAGGGAGCTTTAAGATGAAATTGGATAAGCATATGGACGAGAAGGGTTGGGTGTACAAAGGAGTACAAAGGAAATCAAGCAACAACAGATCTAGTGACCCTTCTAGGTTGCTTGTCCTCCAAAACACTGAGGATCAAGTGTCCAAACAGTGGTTTAGAGTGGGTAAGGGAACATTGGAAAGGGAACTACTGCCCTGCCACTAACGTGGCAGGACTAGGAAGTTAGTAGGGGACATATGGGTTAGTAACTGAGGGGAGGATAAAGTTATTCATTTACAAACGCAGTCATTCGCGGGTTTGATGCGAGATATTTGTCTAGGCGGAATTTAAATGAATCAACGGTGCTGCAGTCTATAACGTCTCGGGGAAGCCCATTCCACAAGTTGACAACTCGATTGAAGAAGAAATTCTTAGATTCGTGCGAGTTAAAAGATTTACCAATAATTTTGCAACCGTTTCCCCGCGTGTAATTAGATTGGTCGATAGTGAAGTACTTACTACAGTTCATATTGTCGATGCCTTTGATGATTTTGAACACTTGAATTAAGTCGCCTCTTAATCTGCGCTGGGTTAAAGGAAATAGATTTAATTCTCTAAGATGCTCTTCGTATGGTTTGTTCTTTAGGCTAGGTATCATTTTGGTAACTCTACGTTGAACTCGTTCTAGCTTGTTTATATCTTTTTGGTAATAAGGGCACCAGGATTGAACGCATAAGGGCACCAGGTGTGAAGGGGGATCAGCCGGGTTGGGCCAATCAGCGCTCTGCAGACCCCCATAATCCTGCGTTAATCTCTAACCATTTTGGTAAGATGATCCTCAGGGTCTTAGAGTGTTGAGCCTATAATTGGGCTTTGTAATTGAATTGGGGTTGTGTGGGACAGGAATCTGCCTTGCTTGGGCCAACCGGCTTTCTGCAGACTCCCATTTTCTTATGTTCTTAACACCTAGTATATTGGATACAAGACTAACCCTCACCTAACACCTACAATATGTCCGTAGTACCTAGTACGTGGGAAAAAACGTTATTTCAATATTTGGCTTGGGTTTTCTACATTTACAGATCCATAGGCCTAGGCTAAAACCCAATTTTTACCCTCACCAAATTATGTCCCTGACTCAGTAGGCTGCACCTTTGGTATCCAGAGGTTTCGCTCCTTGCGGTTTCACCACCTGTCATTGTTCGCACCCAATACAAGTTTGCAGGTAGAGGTTTTGCTACTTGGGAAGAGTGGTTTCGCTATCTAGTGATTTCGCTACCTAGTGGTTTCGCCACTTCGCTATTAATTTGTAATATTAGACTATAGATAATATTCACTCATTTATTGTATAATATAGCCACTGTAGAATACAAAACAAAACACTTTTAATAATTGTTGTAGTTCTTTATTGTATGCTAATATCGGTGTGCATACAGTACGCTCTGTATTGAGAGAGTTAAATTAAAACAAATGTATGGATCTGAATGATGAATCGGAATATTAATAAGCAAAACTAGGGGATGCAGGGAAGCCTAGAATGAAGACTGAAAACGTTGTGTGGGACCCCATTTGATTATGTTCATATTTCTTACAATTGTATCTTGGTTGCAGGTATATGATAACATGGGTGTATAATAGGTAGTGTAAGTAACAGATATCGTTTATGAGATGGGTTGGGTGTGAAAGGGATGTGCCTTGTGTAGGTCACTTGGCTCTTGCAGACTCTCATTTCATATTGCTTGTATGTGGAAGGGATCTGACAGATCCCATACACAGCTAATCTCTCTCTCTCTCTCTCTCTCATTTGAACACCGGTATACAAATGATGCAGATCCCTTACACATGCAACCAAGATAAAAAAGGGAGCCTACAGAGAGCCAGTGGGCCACACAAGGCAGATCCCTTTCACACCCAACCCATCTCATACACACATGTTACTTACACCACTTACTATACACCAATGTTATCATATACCTGCAACCAAGATATAATTGTAAGAAATAGGAACGTAAGAAAATGGGAGTCAGCAGAGAGCCAATTGACCCATACAAAACAGATCCCTTTCACACCCAACCCATCTTATAAACTCTTCCTCTCTCTCTCTCTCTCTCACACAAATGAGAACACAAGTAAACGGGAGTCTGCAGAGAGCCGATTGGCCCACACACGGCAGATCCCTTTCACACACAACCCATTGCTCTCTCTCTCTCTCTCACACACAAATGAGAACATAACATAAGAAAACGGGAGTCTGCAGACAGCCGATTGGCCCACATACGGCAGATCCCTTTCACACCCAACCCATCTCGTCCTATCATATTTAATGTTGAAGCTCTATTGTTATTCATCCCACTATAGCACTCGGTAGCCTATTCCACATATCTACAACTATTACCAAATGAATAGAGGCAGATCCCTTACACAGCCACTCTCTTTTTCGTTCTTGTTATATTGCATACCTTTACAAATTAGGCAAATCCCTTACTCATTAGTTCCACTAATTTCTTCTTATCTTCATAACAGAAAAATACGTGTATTGGTAGATGGCCTTTATTCTCAATTTCACTCAATAAATGCTGGTGTTCCCCAGGAATCAGTTTTGGCCCCAATTCTGTTCCTCATTCCTATCAATGATCTCATATCTACCACTCATAATCCAATACATTCCTACGCAGATGACTCAACACTCCACAGTTCCTTCACATTTACCAATTCTTTCACCCAACCCGATCTTATAAATTCAAAAATAAACACTGCAATTTCTCTGAACCAGGACCATTCTAGAATTAATGGATGGGGACAAAAGAATCTAGTTTCCTTTAATGCACAGACAACAAAGTACATTAAATTTTCTAACCGACAGAATCTCAGTGACTCCCATATATTTTTTAATGATGTAAATATTCCCACTTCCCCTAGTATTGACATCCTCGGTGTAACATTAACTAGTAACTTGAGCTGGACACATTATGTTAGAAGCATTGCTAAGAATGCCTCTAAAAAACTGGGACTCCTGTACAGAGTTCGAGAATTCTTCACTGACGAGCAGTTGGCCGTAATATATAAAAGTCATGTGCGTTCTCAGATGGATTACTGTTCACCTCTGTGGGTTGGAAGTGGAGTGGTTGCATTGAGGCAGTTGGACAAAATTCAAAATAAAGCTATTAGATTAATCAATAACCCTGCAATCACACAGGACCTTCCTACATTATCCATACGAAGAAACGTTGCATCCCTTGCATTATTCTACAGATATTTTCACAGCAATTGTTCCGAGGAACTTGCTTCAATTGTGCCGCCTCTCCACATCTTTCCCCGTAGAACTAGGGCAGCTGAGAGCGCCCATGAATTTACACTTTCTCCTCCACAATGCAGAACTTCTGCTTATCAGAATTCATTTATCCCCAGAGCTACTACTCTTTGGAATTCACTTCCCTCGAATTGCTTTCCACAATCTTACAATCTACAAATGTTTAAATCCAGTTGTTACAAACATTTTATGAATGGAGGATGACTATAGGCACATGGACCTTTTTGTTTTATCTGTGTTTTTCCTTCCTCCGTTCATTGTCTCTTAAAAAAAAACAAAAAACAAAAAACATGCAACCAAGATGAAAATGGGAGTCAGCAGTGCCAAGTGGCCCACACAAGGCAGATCCCTTTCACACCTAACTCATCTCATAAGCTTTATACGTTACTTACACTACTTACTATACACTAATGTTATCATACCTGCAACCAAGATATAATTGTAAAAAATAGGAACATAAGAAAATGGGAGTCAGCAGAGCCAATTGGCCCACACAAGACACTCGGTAGCCTTTTCCACATATCTACAACTGTTACCAAACGAATAGAGGCAAATCCCTTGCACAGCCAATCACTCTCTCTTTTGCTCATGTTTGTTTGCACCCTTGTACAAATTAGGCAGCTCTCTCTCTCTCTTTTATCGCTGTTTTCCTTACGATTACAACATCCTAGTCTCTCTCTCCATGCTCTCTCTCTCTCACAAACGAGAACATAGGAAAACGGGGGTCTGCAGAGAGCCGATTAGCCCACACACGGAAGATCCCTTTCACACCCAACCCATTCCGCACACTCTCTCTTGCAAAGCTGTCTTCCTTACGTTTACATAAAATCTATACACGAATGTGTCACCTCCATATAATTATTCATTATTTACGTTATGTACCTTACTTTAAGTTAAGTGGTTTTCAATATGTAGGAATGATCAAATAATAATACTTTTTTGATATACATGATTATATTTTTACATCTAGGCCATAATATAGCTATTCCTAGTCCAATAATATATCTATATGAGTGAACCATCTCCATGTCAGCTTATTTCTAAGACTTCTCCTGGATAATCAAACAATATCTAGGCTACTTTAGGTAAAAACTGCTCAAAACATATAATATAGTACAGTACATTGCTGTACTGTACATAGCTGACTTATGGAAGCCAAGCATGGACGTTGGTTGAGAGACTCAGACCAAGAGTGAGAGCAGTGGAAATGAATTACTTAAGAAGTGCGTGCAGAGTTACATGGAGGGATAGACAGACAAATGAGGAAGTAAGAAGGAGGTTTGGTGTGGAGGTAGATGTGCTGGAAAGTGTGAAAAGGAACAACTTGAGATGGTTCGGCCATATGGAACGTATGGAAAGCGAGAGAATGACTAAGAGGGTGTACGAGAGCGAGGTGGAAGGACAAAGAGGGAGAGGTAGACCGAATGAGAGGTGGAAGAATGGAGTGAGGAAGTACATGAACGAAGGCAGTGCTGGTTGGGGGGAGGGGCGTCGACTGACTAGGGACAGAGGTGCATGGGGGCGGTTCGTTCGTGGCCACCCCTTCGGGGATCACGGCGTCAGGCAATAGATAGATAGATAGACATTGTTGTATTTAGTAATGCTGAAGTAATAACCTAATTATATAAGGACAATGCCACAAAGGCTAAAACAAAAGTCAGAATTATAAAATAATCACAACATTCATGGCAACACTTATACATGGCATCAACCAGAAAACAGCCACACTCATCAACGGCCACAACCAAAAGAGCTACACTCATAAATGTCCACAGCCAAAATGGCTGTAGTTTCTGCATGCCTGATAAGTTAAATGATCTTTTGATATCTGTGACACAGCTCTTGTATCCAACACAATACCCTGCGTGAGAAACCGCTCGAAGCCCGGACGACGTTGCTTGCATCTTTAATTATAATTATTATTATGATTTATATTATAATTATTTATATTATTATTCTGTCTGTTGCTCCATCCTTACTCAGTATCGCAATTTCCTGACAAGCCCCAGCCTCTTTCACGATCGGTGTGACCAGAAAATGGGAAGCAAAAGCAGGAGAATCATGAACCAAGAAATATATATATATATATATATATATATATATATATATATATATATATATATATATACAGTATATATATTATACTGTATATATAAATTGTATATATTTAGAAGAGATAATAACAGATGGACAAATAGGGCAACATAATGGGAACCTAGAGCTGGAGATAGAGGGAGGAGTAGACAGAAAACCAGACGGAGGGATGAGATCAGAAAGTCTTCTGACTGGTTAGAGTAGAACGTTTGGGAGAGGCCTTTGTCCTGCAGTGGACTAATTCAGGATGATGATGGTGATGAAAATGATGATGATGAGATGCTTTATACTATATATAATATATATATATATATATATATATATATATAAAATATCATGTGATTTACCCTATCTAATGCAAGGGGGATTTTTTTTTTTTAGGGTTGGGGGTGGGGGAAGTTCAAAGTGGTTAAATTTAGTTCAGTTAACCCCTTGTTTAATTTTCTGCTGGCTATCATTAAACGATTGTTTTCAGCTAAGGAATTATCTGTAGGAGTCAGAGACATAATTGGCTTAGTTTTAACCCCTTAGAATAATAGGAATGATTTGTTCATCTGCATAAAATCGTCTAATGCTATCCAGAAACTAGAAAACAAATTACGTCAAGGGAATACAACATATATAAGATCATTGGGTATATCGATGGTGATTTACTTTGCTATCTGGTATAAGAAGGGTTTATTACCACCAATATACCAACAAAAGGTTATATTATTATGAGCAATTATATACACTGTTCATACATTTATTATTTTAAGAGTGTTTCATATATTGACTGCAACAAATCTTCTTAAAGCTTCATAAAATCATCTTATAATAGCCTGAATATAATGTCTGTACCCCTTCTCTTCTCCCCATCACCTTTATATCTAACTCTCTCTCTCTCTCTCTCTCTCTCTCTCTCTCTCTCTCTCTCTCTCTCTCATAGTCCACCCATCCGTCTTCTCCCAAACTGACTTGTTCCTTACATTTCATAACCTCTTGTCTTATATTACATTTCTATTTTTGTTTTGTTTTTATATAATTAGGCCAGAATTCGTAACCCCTAATCTCTGTAACTCCAAAATGGGTACAGCAAATAGGCTGTCCATTTTTACTCCTATTCCTTGGCTGACCCTTCCCAAATGGTAGAAATATTAGCTCGATTACTCCTGTCATTTTCCGAGTTATAGAGGTTAGTGGTCAAGATTTTTGGCTTACCTATAATGAAAAGGGTATAGTCTCCTTAGTTCTTTTACTTTAGTATATATTCTATTTATATTTTATATTCTATATACTGTATATATATATATATATATATGTTTCTTTCTTTGAAGTACAAAGTGCCTCCTGATCTAATGAAAGGCTTAACACTATCTGGTCCGACTACTTGTGGGATATTATATTTTTTTTATTGTTATCGAGGATTTTGCTTGCTTTGGCCATTTTCGAGAAATATAGTTTAGTTGGTCACCTAGGCTAACAAAAACGCCTTCCCAGACTTCCTCCAAACTTCACTTTTAGGAACTGGATACGTAAAGATGCCTTAAGTTACGGCGAGGTGAGAGGCATAACAAAGATGCCTTTAGTTACGGCGAGGAGAGAGCCATAACAAATATGCCTTAAGTTACGGCGAGGAGAGAGCCAAAACAAAGATGCCTTAAGTTACGGTGAGGTGAGAGCCATGACGAAGATGCCTTAAGTTACGGCGAGGTGAGAGCCATAACAAAGATGCCTTAAGTTACGGTGACTTGCAAAGGCATAACAAAGATGCCTTAAGTTACGGCGAGGTGAGAGCCAAAACAAAGATGCCTTAAGTTACAGCGAAGTGAGAGCCATAACAAATATGCCTTAAGTTACGGCGAGGTAAGAGCCATAACAAAGATGCCTTAAGTTACGGTGAGGTGAGAGCCATAACAAAGATGCCTTAACCCTCTCCGACATATGGCGCGATTCAGAGCCTATTAGGGATACTTTAAAGCCTTTGTTACCATCATGGGTATTTAGAAACCTTTAGTTTAGTTACTTCAACCTCTGCAGTTGTCTTTGAGTTAGCTGTGGGCAGAAAACTAATTTTGGAGAGGTATTTATAAGAGTGAGAGAACTCTATTTCTTATTGCTTATCTGACAACCTCTGCATCATATGAGTCTGAAAGGGTTAAAGGGCCTAGCTCGCCATAAATCTCATCCTGTTTTTGTCACTCTTCAAAGCATGTTAATTTGACAAATAACGCACATGTGCTTTGCTTTGTTATAATTTTTACCCTAAAATAGCAAACAAATTTACAATGGATATTTACATTTCAACACAATGGGAGCGGCACTTGTCGTATGACAATTGCTTGGTCTGCACTGTACCATACGGGGGTTTTGGACTAAAAGTAACCTTCATTCCCTGCACATTTTCATGTATAAATAAGAGCTGGAACGTATTTCAATGACCTTTCCAATGACACCTGAACCATGTCTGTACGACCACTGGTTGCCATGCAACGATATTGCACATGTGACGCTAAATTGGTAAAAAATAGCTAGTTTGAGCGGTTTTAGCTATTCCCAAGTGTGTAAGGGAGGTGGAGATGTCTCCCACTGCCACTAGTGATGGCTCAGACACGGGGGGGGGGGGGGGGGGGACGGTCCAGCGCCGCTTATACTCGCTCGCTTGCCACCCAGTCTTTGTTCAAGGCAGACATTCGGCAATTGTCATATGACAAGTGCCGCAGTGATGACCGTATTTTTTATATAACATCCCGCAGGCATTGAGCTAAGGGGGTGATGACATCAGCATGGGCCACCCTTGAAAACAGAGCCGAAATGAAGACCAGTTCACAGTGGTTCACAAGCTAGCCTGCTAATGCTAAACTCATTCCAGCTCCAATCCTTGCTAAATTAGCTTATATTCTATGTATGGCTCCAGATTTACCTCTACCCTTGTCAATTGTACCCACCTACAGCCTTGGACAGTTGATAATAAATATCCAAGAGAACAAAAATACCCGGTTTGTTACCAAAACGAAAAACAAAATAGCGCTAGATTCGTTCTCAAATGCTGCTAGGATGTAGCTTGATAATAAAATAATGGCAACAATCGCTTGTATAATACCACGGTCTCTCTAATGTCGTTTATTATCACTAATATTCCTAAAATATCATTTGAATTCATGTCATTAGATGCAAGAAAATGCAACTATATCGAAATAAATACCTCTAGATCTAGCAATAAGGATGCTAAATTGGCACTACTATTTGGTCAGACGATTAGCCCTTTTTAACGTATAAAAAACGTAGGTGTATATTGTAGCGTTCCGCCACAAGTTACCACAAAGACGCCATCTTGACTCCATGGAAGAACGGTACTCGTATTATATATCATAATACGTTGTTGTTTGTACAGTTCCTTATTAAGGTTATACCACTAATACAATTGGACTATTTTTTTCTATCACCGTCTAACTACATCAATTTTTGTATACTACATTTGAAAAAGTAAAACGTTTTCTATAATAGCGCCAACAACAACAGTGTTTTCTTTAATAGCAAGTTATGGGAAACTTGTACAAATATAGTTTTTTTTTTAGTTAAGTCAGTACAAAGTATTTTTCATAATTTACCGCTATATCACACATAATAGTAATTGGCGTTTACATAACATCAGAATGCATCTGCGAACGAAGACTTAATGGAATATATCACAAAATGACCGAGAATTAACGTAGATAAATTTGAGCCCGGCAAAGGTCTAGTGGCCGTTGGCAACTCAATCTGTGAGCGTTACCATACGTAGGACAATTTTAACTAATTGACAGACCAGAGAGGAATGAATCCCCAATTCAATTGTTTTTTTTTCCGGCTATATGGATAATTTAGGTTATTTCCAATGTTCTCTACATTAATTTACTAATATTTGAATCATTATGTGATAGGTAAGACATCCCTTCGTGTTCCATGGGGCTAAATATTATTGGGAAACATATTAGAGAAACTGACACTTCCACAACTAGATAAAGGAAATTAGTTTGACTGAGGGTGATATTATGAAAATATATCTACTCATAATCTGATTGCTGACGTCACCTAGGGCTACTACTGACGTCACTATTCACCCTCCCAAACACAAAAATGCATATATTTAATAATATAAGATACCCAGCATACTAATATAAGATACCCAGCATACTAATATAAGATACCCAGCATACTAATATAAGATACCCAGCATACTAATATAAGATACCCAGCATACTAATATAAGATACCCAGCATACTAATATAAGATACCCAGCATACTAATATAAGATACCCAGCATACTAATATTTTACATAGGAGTATGTTGTACATTGACAATGACGATTCGGGGGATATCTGAGTAAGTGAGCTATACCCTTTAAGTTACGGTGAGGTGAGAGGCATAACAAAGATGCCTTAAGTTATGCTAAGGTGAGAGCCATAACAAAGATGCCTTAAGTTACGGAGAGGTGAGAGCCATAAAAAAGATGCCTTAAGTTACGGTGAGGTGAGAGGCATAACAAAGATGCCTTAAGTTACGCTGAGGTGAAAGCCATAACAAAGTTCCTTAAGTTACGGCGAGGTGAGAGCCATAACAAAGATGCCTTAACACTCAAAGGACGGGGCCGTTTGTAACATCAACTACCTGACAGGCAGGCATATTTACCGAAAATGAGTTTCATTCCATGCTCTTTTTCATACATAAACAAGAGCCAGAGCGTAATACAATTATGTACCCGTGAAAGGGCGATAATAGAGCTTTCCAATGACACCTGAATCATCCTTGTACAACCACGGGTTATCCTGTAGCGATCGCGCAAGCGAAGGTGAAAATACCCTAAATAAGGTAATTTCCTAATTTTTTTCCTTATACCGCGAGGTCGGGTGTATGTAAGGAGGCGGCAGTGGTCATAGAACCGGCCCAGTGGTGGTGCCGAGCGGTCAGACCCCGCCTATAGTCATCGCAACGCACAGATTCTCTCTCGGAGCCCCTAATGTGCTCAAAATGCCGCCCGTCATATGACAGGTACCGGAGGATAGGCCATTTATCTCTCGCCAGTCATATGACGGTCACCGTTGGTTAAGGGTTAAGTTACGGCGAGGTGAGAGCCATAACAAAGATGCCTTAAGTTATGGCGAGGTGAAAGCCATAACAAAGATGCCTTAACTTACGGAGAGGTGAGAGCCATAACAAAGATGCCTTAAGTTACGGCGAGGCGAGAGCCATAACAAAGATGTCTTAAGTTACGGCGAGGTGAGAGCCATAACAAATATGCCTTAAGTTATGGCGAGGTGAGAGCCATAACAAAGATGCCTTAAGTTACGGCGAGGTGAGAGCCATAACCAAGGTGCCTTAAGTTATGGCGAGGTGAGAGCCATAATAAAGATGCCTTAAGTTACGGAGAGGTGAGAGCCATAACAAAGATGCCTTAAGTTACGGCGAGGTGAGAGCCATAACAAATATGCCTTAAGTTACGGAGAGGTGAGAGCCATAACAAAGATGCCTTAAGTTACGGCGAGGTGAGAGCCATAATAAAGATCCCTTAAGTTACGGAGAGGTGAGAGCCATAACAAAGATGCCTTAAGTTACGGCGAGGTGAGAGCCATAACAAAGATGTCTTAAGTTACGGCGAGGTGAGAGCCAAAACAAACATGGCTTGGTGAGCGGCATAACAATCTCATGAATAACCAGCTTATTCCATGCTTACGGAGCCATAACTTAGACGCCATAACTCGTCCTCAGTAAAACTAGACTATCATAAATTACAACACTCAGCTATGTAAACTTTTATTGTGAGTTTCAAGCTATATGGAAGTTGGAGCCGTAAACATATATATATATATATAATCTAATTAATATATTTCACTCCCAACACCAAACACCTCCAAATGAAATTAATGAAAGCATGTGATCCTCCCAGGATTCGAACCTGGGTTACCACATACAGATCTTAAACACTCTAAACATTACACCATCAAGACAGTTAAAGGTTAAGTACATGACTACGATTTTATATCCATTTATCTAATACTGGATATCAAACTAATCATGAACTCAAACAGAAATGCAATAATAATGAAGATAACCTGCGTGAGTGGAGTCGGAGGGTTACTGGAGATCAGGTATACCCACTCATTAACCCATTCAGTACCGGAGGCGTCTTTTTCACTATATTCTGGCAACTGTTATTCGATCATATTCAGCTTAGGAAGGCACTCTACCACTTAAAAGGCAACAGACTATCTCAATTAATCCTTTTAACTTCCATGTATCCTTGCTATGCTTCATATAATCGTCTAAATATAACTGAATCAAATTTATAATGGCGTCGCCGGTACAGAAAGTTTTTTTTTTTTCTGGCTATCACTTGAATATTTTATTCAGATTAGGAAGGATATATGGAAGTCAGAGGGTTAATTAACTTAGCCATTGGATGCCCACCTATCTTTCCAAACATGAGTACAATCGTTTAATGATAGCCACAATATACTGTGTAACCGCGTCATGATCCTCAAGGGGTTATGAAAGTACGAACTAGGCCAAAAACAAGAGCAAAATATTAGTTAACATAATATAATAATAATAATAATAATAAGAAGAAGAAGAATACGAATAACAACATAATATAACATTTATTTCAATAACAGTATTAAAAGGACTAAAAATGCTAAAAGTGCAGGAGACACAAAGTTATAAAATAGTGTGAAAAAGTGAGAGAGGGAAAAGATGGATGGGTGGGATAACACAGAGAGGGAGAGAGAGAGAGTGTGTGTGTGTCTGTGTTTGTATGAGAGATACAGATGGAGGGCTAAGGGTGAGAGAGAGGGAGGGGGCCGGGGTTTGGCGGATAAACAAGAGAAGGGAGGGGGCTATGACGGATAGGCAGAATAAAACAAACCTGAGAGAAAGAGAGAGAGAGAGGTGTTACAGATGTGACAACTGAGGACTAACAATTCGTATATTAGTAATATTAAGTTGTAATCACTTCCAAGGATCCTCTGTGACCACTGTAAAGCCGGTATCAAACGAGCGCTGTTTTCCTTAATGTTCATCCTCAACACTGGTCTGGCAGCTTACGAGGTCAACATTTTACATATTTATGTCACCTAAATTAATCTGTCATCAGTCTAGTTTCCGATACCAGTGCAGATTATCCCAGAAATGTTGCCAGTTAAAAGGTGGTCATCGAATGTTGACTATAATAATCTCGTGTGATATCGGCTTAACCCAAAGCAACAGAACAGGGCTTCAGTAACGCAACTTCCAGTCTGTCTGGGGAACGGAAATGTGCCAAAATTCCCCGCTAGTGATCCGTGAAGCAATTAACTGGAGCACTTCGATACTCGGGAAAATATCATAGGCTGAGCACCACAATAAACTAATGCCCAATCCCGGATGGCAAGCTGGGGTGAATCCTTTCTAAGTTAAGTTAATAGAAGCTCTGATCTTACTTAGTTCAAAGATAGTAAACAAACTTAGCCTCCAACCCCTATCCTAAAAATAAGGTTAGTTAGTTAAAATAAGACTTCAGAGGCTATCAACCCTTTTGGATAATTAAGCCAGCACGGTTTAAGTCAAGAATTGCGTCAGGACTGGAGCCCCTTTTCGAGTACTCCAGTCCCTTGAACAATACAGTGAGTAGTCCTAAATTGACATTCACTCAACGGGTTCCTATACTATAGTCTATTCGCTGTAAGTAGGCGAGAAATCATGACGTCTATCCTCTAACTAAAAAAGGGCTAGAGCAAATTGGCTGTAAATTTCCACATATATTCCATGACTGACTCTTCCCAAATGGTAGAAATATTAGCTCAATTTCTCTAGATGTATTTTAGTTACAGAGGTTAGAGGTCATGATTTATCGCCTACTTACAACGAATAGACTGCCCAACCCTGCCCCTCGACCGAGGTGACAGAAAATGCACCAGCAATATTATTAACACGGCAGAGAAACTAGAATACGACGCCAGTGAAAGAAGGTCCCGAATGCCTAAGTGTGCTGCTGGTACATTCGGTCAAATAAGTGATGTCGCGGCACCAAGTATATTTCGATTAATAATTGGTATCAGCACTATCTAAGCTTTATTTCATCAGGGTATTTTATAGAATAGCAACTCCTCGATTATGGGATTCCTGATTTATGGAATGATATATTTTCTGCTCGTACCTTACTCAAGAGACCTTACAGATGCGCGGATAAGTGCTACTTTTCTCATTTTGTCAATAATATTTTCACTCCCCTATACAATTTTCAGTTTCCTCAGCTGGGACGGCGGCCTCGGCAGCCATCAATGAGCAACACTTTTGTTTACGTTTTTGGGCTCTTCCTGAACTAAGTTTTACTTAGCTTAATCCTGGGTACGAATGAAGGACAAGTTAGTCATGATCCTGGACCCGGAATGGAGAGTTGCACTATATATTTATTATATCACTAAACCCCGGCTGAGATGTTAAAAAGACACCAGTAGCTCCTAGTTAATTAGTTAGTTAAAATAGGACTTCAGAGGCTATGAACCCTATTGGATTATTAAGCCAGCACACTGTACGTCAAGGAGACCGTCAGGACTGGAGCACCTTTTCGAGAACTCCAGAGAGAGAGAGGGAGAGGGAGTGTCTGTGTGTGTGTGGGATGGGGGGGGGGGGGGGGGAGGGGAGAGGTGTCGTTCCAAAGGATATGAGAGATGGTCGTATTATAACCATATCAAAGAATTCTAGGCGGGGAGAGAGAGAGAGAGTACAAAGGAAAACAAGCAACAACATATGCATTGATCCTTACGTAGCTGTTTGTATCTAGCCTACCTAGTCCATGTGAAAACAAAATTGGAAGGCTATTCATTTGTAAAACCAGTTAATTGGGGCTTAAGAGCGAGAATTTTATCAATTCGATTTTTGAACGATTGAATAGTACAACATTCAATAACATTTCTAGGCAGTCGAGAGGAAAGGGAGAGGGAGATATAAGAGGGGGTGGAGGAGGGAATTACAAGATATTTTTCTTCCTCGTCTTTCCCTCCCCTTTTCCACTCTGATGGCACAACCATCACTTGTGGTGGCACTCAGCTTAAGAATGTAAACAGAGAAACTGATCTGGGAGTAACAATATCGAGTAACCTAAAACCGAGTCAACAATGTTCAGAAGTTGTTAAGAAGGCAAACAAAATAATTGGCTTTATAGGCAGGTCATTTGAGCATAAATCCAAAGAAGTTATCCTAACCCTTTACAATTCCTTAGTCCGCCCTCTTCTGGAATACTGCGTTCAATCCTGGTGCCCTTATTACCAAAAAGATATAAACAAGCTAGAACGAGTTCAACGTAGAGTTACCAAAATGATACCTAGCCTAAAGAACAAACCATACGAAGAGCGTCTTAGAGAATTAAATCTATTTCCTTTAACCCAGCGCAGATTAAGAGGCGACTTAATTCAAGTGTTCAAAATCATCAAAGGCATCGACAATATGAACTGTAGTAAGTACTTCACTATCGACCAATCTAATTACACGCGGGGAAACGGTTGCAAAATTATTGGTAAATCTTTTAACTCGCACGAATCTAAGAATTTCTTCTTCAATCGAGTTGTCAACTTGTGGAATGGGCTTCCCCGAGACGTTATAGACTGCAGCACCGTTGATTCATTTAAATTCCGCCTAGACAAATATCTCGCATCAAACCCGCGACTGACTGCGTTTGTAAATGAATAACTTTATCCTCCCCTCAGTTACTAACCCATATGTCCCCTACTAACTTCCTAGTCCTGCCACGTTAGTGGCAGGGCAGTAGTTCCCTTTCCAATGTTCCCTTACCCACTCTAAACCACTGTTTGGACACTTGATCCTCAGTGTTTTGGAGGACAAGCAACCTAGAAGGGTCACTAGATCTGTTGTTGCTTGATTTCCTTTGTACTCCTTTGTACTCCTTTGTACTTCTTCCTCTGACAAAGTTGAACTCTTTGCTCAAACTTTTGCTAGAAACTCCACCTTGGATGATTCTGGTGCTATTCTTCCCTCTCCATCCCCGTCTCTCCTATTTATGCCTAATATCCTAACCTCTTCTAAAAATGTACTTTCTACCCTCTCTGGGCTTAATACTAAGAAGGCGTATGGTCCGGACGGTGTTACTCCTGTTGTACTAAAAAACTGTGCTTCCGTGCTGACTCCCTGCCTAGGCAAACTCTTTCGTCTCTGTCTCTCCTCTAATGTCTTCCCTTCTTGCTGGAAGTTTCCTCTCATTCAACCTGTTCCAAAGATGGGTGACCGCTCTCAACCCTCCAACTATCGTCCAATTGCTCTCATTTCTTGTATCTCTAAGGTTTTTGAAACTATTCTTGCTTCCAAATTTTGTAAGTATTTGTCTTCTCATAATCTGCTCTCAGATCACCAGTATGGCTTCCTTAACCCTTAACCATCGGCGCGCATCATATGTCGAGTTAAAGAAAACGTGCCCATATGCGGGCCTCGACAGATGTCGAGTGCAATTTTGAGCACGTAATGTGCTGTGAGAGAGAGCTGAGCGGTGCGAGGAGCATAGATTCCCTCCTGACCGCTCGCCACCACCGCTGTGGGTCGACTGAAATTTATTACACCCTCCTCCACCCTCTCTCACTCGCTACACAGGGAATTATGTAAGGAAATTACCTTATTTTTAGGGTTTTTGCACTTGTGTTGCACGATCGTTGCAAGAGAACCAGTGGTCGTAGAAGGATGGTTCGGGTGTCATTGGAAAGCTCTGTTTGTGCCCTTTCAGGGATAGATACTTGTATTACGCTCTGGGTCTTGTTTATGCATGAAAAAGAGCACGGAAACAACCCCCTTTAGGGTAAAACCACCCGCATGGCGGGTAATAGAAGTTACCGACCCACCCGCTCGTAATGTGTTAAGGGTTGCTCTACTGGTGATCTTCTTTCATATCTTACTAACTCTTGGTCATTCAACTTTCGGGACATCGGTGAGACTTTTTCTGTTGCACTAGACATATCGATGGCCTTCGATAGAGTCTGGCACAAATCTTTAATTTCCAAACTACCCTCCTTCGATTTCTATCCCTCTATCTGTGCCTTTGTCTCTAATTTCCTTTCCGGCCGTTCCATAGCTGCGGTTGTGGACGGCCATCGCTCACTTCCTCATCCTATGAACTCCAGTGTTCCTCAGGGTTCTGTCCTATCTCCTATTCACTTTCTAGTTTTCATAAATGATCTTCTCAACTGTACAACCAGTCCCATCCATTCATATGCAGACGACTCTACCTTACACTACTCAGTTAGTTTTCCAGAACGCCCCAGCCAGCAGTCCCTCAAAAACAAACGTAATGAAGCCATAAAACGCTTATCTTCTGATCTAGCTACTATTTCCAGTTAGGGTAGAGAGAACCTTGTTGCATTTAATGCTTCCAAGACCCAATTTATCCATCTAACTACCCATCAGGAACCTCCAGAAAACTATCCCTTATTCTTCAATAATACAAAAATCAATCCTTCTCCTTCTCTCAATATTCTCGGTGTCTCTTTTTCTTATGCTCTCACTTGGAAGGACCATATTACCAGTCTTGCTAAGGCAGCCTCCCAGAATCTTTGTGTGCTCAACTGCCTCAAGGGTTTCTTTACCCCTGCACAGCTTCTTGCTCTGTACAGGGGCACAGTGTGTCCTTGTATTGAGTATTGTTCAGATGTGTGGGGAGCATCCTCTCACACCGCACTCCTAGACAAAGAAGAAAGGAAGGCATTTCGTATCATTAACTCCCATCCACTCACCAACTCTCTGCAATCTCTCTCTCTTCGCCGCAATGTTGCATCTCTTTCGTTATTCTATCGCTACTACAATAATCAGTGTTCCTTGGAGCTTTCCCAGTGTATACCACCTCCTCTACGTAGAGTACATAGTACCCGCCTTGCAACATAATCCCACCCCTACTCTGTGCAACTCTCCAACCCAAGAGTGAAATGCTATTCTCAGGCTTTCTTCTATTCAACTGCTGAGCTCTGGAACTCTCTCCCAGAATCAGTCTTTCCCTCTTCCTATGACTTAAATTGCTTCAAACTCTGCGTGTCCAGGCATTTTAGCTCTAACGTCCCTTGATTTTGGCCCTGTCACTCGTTCAACTCTGGGGGAGGCATTCGCTGCAGGCAGTTGTGCCTTTTGTCTCCCTCATTCACATAGAAAAGAACACAATCTCAAAGGCCTTGCTGTCCATTCCGAGGAGATACTCTAGAGACTGTGACAAGAGTCAGGTACATTACGTTAATTGATGAATATCTCTGAAGACATATTTTAACTGGTGATTACAAGTTGGATCCTCACTGACTGAATTTCTTATGACCCTCATCCCCGTGGCCTCTCAACCCCTTCTGTATTGGCGGACATCAGAGGTGCAGTAGACTAGGGTCACATTTTCAATGTGTATGATATACCCTGTTCCAAATAAGGGGGAAGGGTTGGTTTTTCTGGTCTCCCTTTTCCTTCATGTTTAGACCCATTACTTTTCCTTCATGTTTAGACCCATTACTTTTCCTTCATGTTTAGACCCATTACTTGTTATTTTTTAAGATTTTCGGCCTATTTGTTTGGTGATTTTAAGACCTGCATTTTTTGCAATATTAAGGCCTTGTGCGCCATTTAGGTGTCAATGTTTTCCTGGCGAGCGATGTGAGCCTGAAATTTTAGGAGGAATCGGTCTTTGGCGGAGACATTTTTCTACCGTAAAATGTACAAATTTATCTTGCAGGGGGGTCTTGGGGGTGTTTCTTAAGGCTTGATTATGGTCGAGGGAAGAAACTAAAACAGAATAATAAATACATACATAAATCGACCAATAAATAAACTCTACTCTTATAAAATAAACTCTTAAGTAGGCCAAAAGTGCTGAACAATAACCTCTATAACTTCCAAACGACTAGAGTAATCCAGCTAATATTTCTACCATTTGGGAAGGGTCAGCCAGGGAATAGGTGTGGATACTCACAGCCCATTTCCTCTAGTCCTGAGCAGCATGATCAAAACGAGTACATTATTTACAGATTATATTCACATCCATACCCATTGGAACACTACAGTCGGCCAAATAAGTATTGTTTCCACTGTCATTACGTTTTGCTCGCTGTGTGCTTTATTATTGTCTGTCAGATGTTGAATAGGGTTTGTAAAGGTAAGATCACGTTTGTATATCTCGCTCGAAAGGATGATCTGAAGTTTAGATAGTGCTGATACCAATTACTGATAACAATATTCTCGGTGCCGCGCCATCACTTATGTGGCCGACTGTTCACTAACAATCCACACGCACGTCACATAATATACGCAGGAATGGACTATAGGGCTCGCAACCTTCCTACTAAGACAAGCTAGAGGATTAAACGATTACTTCAATGGAGACGATTCATTTGTAACCACCCCATCAGGGATAAAACCGTCTGGCAATAGATAGGTAGACCTGTTGCGCGGCCCGGGGGAGAAAACCGTCTGTGACAATCAACTTAAGGGAGCCCACCTCGTTTATTTTCACTCTCTCCCTCTTTGTTAAGGTTGTATCCATTCAGCCCCATTCAGCCTACTGTTTTAAAACGTTTAGGTGTCTATTTTTTGTTGGTAGCGTGCCAGTATATTTTTCATAATGTTTTTGACAGCAATTTGTACATTTTTCGATAGAAAAATGTGTCCGGCGAAGCCGGATTTCTCCATGCAATGCTGGCTCGCCAGGAAAAAAATCGACACCTGGATGGGCATAAACGTCTTAACAGTAGGCTGAAGGGAGCCGAATGGATAGAATCCAAAGAAAGAAAGAAAAGGATAAAAAAAGCAGGTCACCCCCCCCTTAAAACTATTTAGCTTGTCTGTTCTCTGTGCCACCTTCTCTTGGCTATGTCTATTTCTGCTGCGACCTTCGCCTTAATGAATTATTCCTGCACTGTGTATGTCACTAGCATAATAATAATATGTATAATGTTTATTTAGTCCCTTGCAAATTCTGAAGCAAACGATCCATTTAAAAATTCAGCCATTCCCATTTACAATACTTGCAATTGTCCTGCTGCCTCCAATACTACTGTTGAATGGTTCCCTACTATTCACATGCCGGAAAAAACAAACTTTAGCACTCTATTTTGAGAAAGCTGCAACCCCGAGTTATTCATTCTGCTTTGCCCCCTTTATTAGTTGTCTGTATGCATTGTTAAAAGTCTAGATCCCTTTGTTCATGACTCTTTTAGATTTTGTGTACGCAGTCTTGTTCTTTATAATTGCCGAAAGAGAAAGAGAGAGAGAGAGAGATGGCCGCAATAAAAACAAGCTTGATAAAGAACGCTAGACAGACAGAACACGGAGGGAGAGAACATGGTGGCAATAAAAAAAAAAAGAGAGGACGGGAGAGGGGGGACAAAAGAGAAAACTGAAAATGGTTGGAAAGGATGCGTGAGAGAGTGAGTTATGAGGGACGATAACTATGATACACATACACAAAGAGAGAGGGGGGGGGAGGGGGGAGTACAAAGGAGTACAAAGGAGTACAAAGGAAATCAAGCAACAACAGGTCTAGTGACCCTTCTAGGTTACTTGTCCTCCAAAACACTAAGGATCAAGTGTCCAAACAGTGGTTTAGAGTGGGTAAGGGAACATTGGAAAGGGAACTACTGCCCTGGAATTAATGTCCATGGCAGGACTAGGAAGTTAGTAGGGGACATATGGGTTAGTAACTGAGGGGAGGATAAAATAAAGTTATTCATTTACAAACGCAGTCAGTCGTGGGTTTGCTGCGAGATATTTGTCTAGGCGGAGTTTAAATGATTCAACGGTGCTGCAGTCTATAACATCTCGGAGAAGCCCATTCCACAAGTTGACAACTCGATTGAAGAAGAAATTCTTAGATTCGGGTGAGTTAAAAGATTTACCAATAATTTTGCAACCGTTTCCCCGCGTGTAGTTAGATTGGTCGATAGTGAAGTACTTACTACAGTTCATATTGTCGATGCCTTTGATGATTTTGCCCACTTGAATTAAGTCACCTCTTAATCTGCGCTGGGTTAAAGGAAATAGATTTAATTCTCTAAGACGCTCTTCGTATGGTTTGTTCTTTAGGCTAGATATCATTTTGGTAACTCTACGTTGAACTCCTTCTAGCTTGTTTATGTCTTTTTTGTAATAAGGGCACCAGCATTGAATGCAGTATTCCAGAAGAGAGCGGACTAAGGAATTGTAAAAGGTTAGGATAACGTCTTTGGATTTATGCGCTCAAATGACCTGCCTATAAAGCCAATTATTTTGTTTGCCTTCTTAACAACTTCTGAACATTGTTGACTCGGTTTTAGGTTACTCGATATTGTAACTCCCAGATCGGTTTCTCTGTTTACATTCTTAAGCTGAGTGACATTCATCGAATAGTTTGCTTTCTCATTTAGGTATCCGATATGTAGTACTTTACATTTATCCGCATTGAAACTCATTTGCCAAATTTTGGCCCAATCTGACAATTTATCTAGATTGTGTTGCATATCATCAACTTGATCTTTTGAGAGTACGCTATTTGCAATTTTTGTATCGTCAGCAAATTTTGAGATTGTACAGGTGAGACCCTCATCTATGTCGTTGATGTAAATTAGAAAGATAATTGGTCCTAGTACCGATCCCTGGGGTACCCCGCTACTTACATTGGTCCATTTAGATGCCTTACCGTTTATGACTACTCTTTGCTTTCTGTCGCTGAGCCAATTTTCTATCCATTTCAACACACCGTCTTGTATTCCATGCGTTTCAGTTTTAGCAGTAAACGTTTGTGGGGAACTTTGTCAAAGGCCTTTTGAAAATCAAGGTATATAATATCTACAGATTTACTCTCATCGTAGAGGTTGAGGATATCGTGGAATAAGTCTAAGAGGTTTGTTAAACAGGAACGGTTTTTTACGAAAGCCGTGTTGAGTACCTTTAAGTAAGTTATTTTCCTCCAAGTGATTTACGAGTCTGTCTCTTATGACCGTTTCTAGCATTTTACATACAACTGAGGTTAAGCTAATTGGACGATAGTTATTGGGTAGGGATTTGCTGCCTTTTTTGAATATCGGTGTTACGTTGGCTATCTTCCACTGATCAGGCCTAGTTCCAGACTGCAAGGATTTCTTGAATAGTAATGTCAGTGGTTTGGAGAGCTCAACCTTAGCTTCCTTTAGAACTCTAGGCGAGATTGTATTAGGTCCAGGCGTTTTATTTACCTTGAGTTTATCTAAACAATTCAATACTTCTCTCTCTGTAACGGTGATATTGCTTAGAACATCTGAATTATCAATCTGAATCGGCGATGGTGTAGGGATATCACTGAGGTTTCTGTTGTAAAAACTGATGCAAAGAAGGTATTGAGGGCATTACTCATTTGCACTTCGTCTTTGGTGTATTCTCCATTTTCATCGACTAACGGTCCAACAGTTGAAGTAACTATTTTTTTCTTTCTGATGTAACTATAGAATTCTTTCGTTTTTTTTTACTTTGATTCGCAATATGTAACTCTAGGGTCTTTTTACTTTGCTTAATTAACTTTTTGGCTTTGCGTCGTAGCTCTACAAATTTCACCCGTTCTTCGTCATTTTGTGAGGATTTTAATCTATCATTAGCAATTTTTTTTAGCATGCAGGGGAGGAGGGGGAGAGAGAGAGGGAGAGGGGAGACGAAAAAGAGTGAGATACAAATATTTCAGGAGGTTGGGGTTGGATTTAGAATTTACTGCCTCAGGCAAGTTTACGAGCTTATAAAACACAATATATATATATATATTTATATATATATATATATATATATATATATATATATATATATATATATATGTATATATATTTCAATTATATATATATATATATATATATTTCAATTATATATATATATATATATTTCAATTAAATTAGTTTAGTCTTCTTCTCTGCTGCTTTTATACTTCCATTCTTATTCCAAAAATAAGTCAATGAGTGTATAGAATATGCATTGTCTTCACTGTGAACATTAAAGGCTATGAAAAGGGAAATGTATGTGTCCATAATACTGTAATCTAATATTTTACATATAATATTGATGGTAATAACCCATCTCATACAATGAAAAGAAAGGTAGATCACTATCAGTATGTCCAATGATTATGTATACCTGTTTTCATAACCTATTATATCTGTAAACAGTTGTAGGTATAAAAAGGGTAAATAAAGTGTCCACAATAATCTACCTATTTAAATACATATTGGAGGTAATATATCATTATATACATGGATAGAAAGATACATCACCATCAGTATGCCCAATGATTGTGTATACACCATTTTTTCATAACTGTTTTATACCTGTTAACAATTATAGATACGAAAAGGGTAAATGAGGTGTCCACAAAATCTACCTAAAGATATATTGGTGGTAATAAATCAGTTTATACATGGAAAGAAATGTATATCATAAGCAATATATCCAATGATTCTCTTTTGATATACCTTTTTATATACCCTATATATATATACCCGGTATATATATATATATATATATATTTATATAATAATATATATTATATATGTATATATATATATACCGGTATATATATATAATTACATATATATTGTATATATACAGTATATATTTATATATATATTCATAGACTACAGTAGATCTGAAAAACGGAATTTTGCACTAAGGTACCCAAAATTGGAAAACGAGCCCCCAAGTTCGTACCTCGACAGAGCGAATATTTGATTTTATGAGGGGAGGTGTGGTGAAGTGGTCTTGCCACTGGACTGGTAATCCAATGGACCCGGGTTTGAATCCCGATATGTCAATGGGAAGATATTGGGATGGAATTTTTGCTGTACATAGTATCAGTGCATTACCACAAAGCCTGCCGAAACACCAAATAAATACCCTCATTGTTCCCTGATTAACCCCTAAGTGTCGGGGCGCAACATAAGTCGAGTTAAATAAATCTGGACTATGTGGCGGTGCGCGACATAGGTCGTGTGGCAATTTCAGCACGTAATGTTGCTGAGAGAGAGAGACAAGTGGTGGCAGGAGAGTAGCGAGCGTATGACTGCTCCAGACCACCGCGGCGAACCTACTGACACGAATCCCACCTCCCTCCCTCTCTCACTCGCTATATACGGAATTGTATGGGGAAAGTGCCTAATTACATGCTTTTTGCACTCGCGTTGCACGGTTGTTGCAAGAAAACTAGCCATCATAAAAGGATCGTTATGGTGTCATTCGAAAGCTCTGTTTATGCCCTTTCAGGGATAGATACTTGTTTTACGTTCTGGGTCTTATTTAGGCATGAAAATGATCACGTAAACAGCCCTATTTTGGCTAAAAACACCCCGCTGGGCGGTACATATAAATAAACTGCCTAGCCCGCTAAATAAGGGTTAAATAGCACTGTATGAATATGCCCATATTCAAAATATGCTATAGGGGGGCAATGCCTAATGAGTTCATTGCTCAATAGGTGGCGTTATGATAGTGAGGGTCCGAGTGAAGGCGATGAGACAGTGAAGCGCTGCTTTAAGCCGTTAGTGGGCAACTAAGCCCCATGCATCCTGAGAAGGCAAGATTGCACGGGCTGGTTGTAGCTAATAAGTGCTTCACATGTCTCACCCCCTAGACTGGGACAACACCTCACGGGCTTCACCGCTTCACCGTTCAATGCATAACATGACGGTTGAATGTACAGGCTCTCAGCCTATGCCCAAGAGGGAGTAGTTGGAATGTAGAAAATAAAAACCCAAAACAAAATATATATATAAATATATATATATAATATATGTCTATATATGTGTATATATGTCTATATATACTGTATATATATATATATATATATATATATATATATATATATATATATATATATATATATATACCGTATATATATATATATATATATATATATATATATATATATATATATATATATACTGTATATATATATATATATATATATATATATTTATATATATGTATATACTGTATATGTATATATATATATACCGGTATATATATATATATATATATATATATATATATATATAATATATGTATATATATTATATATTCGTATAACTATATATATATATATAAATATATTCGTATAAATATATATATACAGTATATATATATATATATATATATATATATATATATATATATATATATATATATAGTATATATATATATATATATATATATATATATATATATATATATACTGTATATAAATTATATATACACTTTGTTCTTCTTCAAAAGTATGAAATTCCCCCGCTGCCGGAGCTCCGCCTTCTAATTATAATATATATCTTGTTAAAACAATATGTATACTGCCGTTCATTTGTATTATATATCCAATAAATACTTATTAGTAGTTATTTTCTTTAAGTTGATTTTGTTTTATTATTATTGTTAGTAGTAGTAGTAGTAGTAGTAGTAGTAGTAGTAGTAGTACACACAATACTATCCTGCTTTCCTTTCCTCTCCTCAACCAAGGCAAATATCTCACTGATATTAAAACTTCTTCTACTGGTTTAAAATATATGTAAAAACCGTCCTGTTTAGTCGCTTACTTATTTTGTGTAGGTCACATAGTAACCCCAAATTATACAGACACAACACAACAATCTTACACATGCATCCCACCGGTCTGTCGAGGGGAATATCAAATATGACAAACAATTATACTGATGGGGAATAAGCACTGTAGTACAACAATTTATGTAGCCACACATACCGAAAAATATTTGGTTGTTGCTACACAAGTTACGTACGGGCGATAAGGTAAATTTATAATATTTAAGTAATATTTATAGCTTAGTGCTTGTTTAAGATGTACATAGAACAAAGAAAACAAAACTAGTTTATAAAAACAAAACTCACGGATGATCTAAGTCGACTAGATAACTGTTTACTTTGTAAATCGAGAGTAGGAGATATTATTTCCTCCATCCATGGTTAACCCAGGATAACTTTGATGATTTTCTGATTTTGGCACGAAATCGTCTTATTACTTACAATAACTAGGCACTGCTTAATAGTTTCCTAGAATATTCGTTAGGGTCTATGAACCTGCCTACAGATATCCTAGACCCAATAATCTTTAAGGACTTAGGAGGGGAACGGACAAAAATGTGTATATGTTAATGGTATAAGGTTAAGATGGAGGACGAGGAAAGCTCATACGATGTTTTATCACAAAGGTAAAATACAAAATAATGCTGCATATGTACCAAACACGAAGACGATTGTACTCGATGCAAATGTGTGCAGACTTGACAAAGATGCATAAACTGTAATAAGGGTTCCCAGTGTCGTAACCCTTTAGGTAGAGCAGAAACGAGAGGAGAGACGGCACCAAATTCCCAGAGTGAGCGACGGGACTCAGCTGAGGGAGGCCGTCACGGTGGCAGGGAACCCGAAAGAGTACGGGGAGAAGCAAGGGCCTCAGAGGTCTCAAGAGAGGTAGGGGAACCCCAAGAAGCGGAGGGTAATGGGGAGCCCGCTAGAGACCCAAGGGAGGGAGATGACCACCGAGTTGCATGAGAGGTAGACAGGCCTCCAACGGGGCCAAATGAAGCAGATTAAAATGATGATGACATGCCAGATAAAGAAGAGCCTCGGGATGCGCAAATAGAGGCGGAACCACAAGGGGAGAGGGCCCCAGGTAGACCTGCAGACGAAGCTGGCAGAGGTGGAAACTTACTCTGGAAAGGATTACGGGAAGAGGAAGTTAAAACTTGGACAGATGCAGCTTACTCAGAAATTGTATATTGGTCTGCACACAACTTTTTCAACCCACCAAAATGTGATGCCACCACCAAACTGCTGAAAGAGATGAAAATGCTCATTTATAATTATGTCTATGACACACCTTTAGCCCCGTATGCTCTCAAGATACTTTTCAGCATTCCACATCTCTTCTGGCAAAAAACTCACCGCAAATCTAAACAAGGTGAAAATGTGACTGTGCTAACAAAAAGAGTGAAACTATGGAATGATAACAAGATGGATGACTTACTAAGTGAAGCCAGAGCATTACAAGAGAGACAAGGCAGGCGGAGGCAAAAAAGGGAAAACACTGAAGACGAGGCCAGGAGATTTGGCGACCAGATGAGACAAGGAAAAGTGGCACCTGCAATACACAACTCCTGACAAAGGAGGCAGCTGGTGGGATGTTGCCTATCACAAGAGACACCATCCAACTGTGGGAAAAGAAACATCCACAACCTAGTATCCACCAGAGTCGGAGGCTCGAGGGGGAGTATATACCACCGAACCCCGACATATACGAACAAATCACAGGCGATATGATTTGGAAAAAGGCTCTCCGGACACAAGGCAGGGCTGGATGCAAATGGCTGGAGAACAATCCTGAGCAGCGCAGTCCTCGGACCTGCAGCAACAGACTTATGTAGGGCTCTGGCAGCTCTTGCAAGAAAGATGGCCGCCTAAAATTGTAAACATTTGGAGGCTTTCACAGCTTGTCGCTAAATACCATTGGACTAGAATCCAGGGTGCAGACCAGTGGGAGTGGGCGAAGTGCTGAGAAGAATCACCGGAAAATGCATAATGGATGTGGTGAAGGACGATGTGCGGTCAGCGGCCGGAAATCTCCAAGTGTGTGCCGGCCACCAAGCAGGGGTAGAGGCAACAATTCATGCAATAAGAAAAATATATGAGCGATTGGACTGTGAAGCTGTGCTGCTAGTGGATGCAACAAATGCCTTTAACACCATCAGCAGAAAGACAGCAATACATAACATAAAGGTAAAATGCCCCAGCTTTGCCACCTATGTAGAGAACACCTATAAACAGCCTGCCGACCTCTTCATATTAAACAACCAGAACACACAATGTGGATCAGCTCTGAAATAAATGGGAGGAACCACACAAGGTGACCCTGTAGCAATGGCAATGTATGCATTAGCTCTCTCAGTGTTGCAAACCTTAACAAGCCATGAGGTGACGCAAGACAAGCAGGTGGCCTATACAGACGATCTCACTGCAGCAGGAAAAGTCAATGATCTCAAGCACTGGCGGGAGCAAGTGTCAAGTGTAGGCCCAGAAATAGGGTACCGTCCAAATGCCAGCAACTCAATACTAATATTAAAACCAGAACATTACGAAGGTGCTGTAGAAGCTTTCAGCGGTAGTGAAGTGCTCGTAACAAAGGAAGGACAGGGTCACCTTGGGGCGGTGATTGGCACGGAAGAGTTCAGGAAACAATACATAGAGAAGGTCAGGGATTGGGTAAAAGAAATTGAAAAACTGGCCCATATTGCAAAGACGAAAGCACAGGCTGTGTATTCGGCATTCACATATGGGGTCAAACATAGCTGGACCTACTTGATGCCAACCGTTTCAAACGTGAGTGCATTACTTCAACTGCTGGAAGATGCCATAAGAGACAAACTCATCCCAGCGTGGGTAAAGTCGCACACCCCGAGTGATACAGGAAGGGAGTTGCTCGCACTGCCTTCTAGGTTGGGAGGGCTGGGAATCATCAACCCGGTGAGGAGAGCGACAACGGAATACCTGAACTCGGTAAAGATAACAGGACCTCTCACTGACCGTATCGTAGCACAAGATTCTGATGGGGAAGTAGACCAGGCAGACATTTACAACATCAGAAGGAACATCATGTCAGAGAGGCACAACTCACAGAAAAATGACTTGGCATGACTGATGCACCAACTTTCCCAGAGACTAGTAAGAAAAATACAAATAGCACAAGAAACGGGTGCTTCAAATTGGCTGACAACACTACCAATCACGGCAAAAGGCTTCAACCTCAACAAACAAGAATTTGTTGATGCCATTGCACTGAGGTATGGTTGGTCTATTGAAGGACTGCCCGATCGATGCGTTTATGGAGACAACAACGATGCAGACCATTGCACGATATGTAAGAAGGGAGGGATCATCAGCATCAGGCATGATGAAGTGAGAGACGTAACGGCGAACATGCTCAGAAAGGTGTCACGATGTGGCGTGTGAACCACCAATCATTCCCTTGGATGGAGAGATCTTGCAGCACAGGATGGCCAACACATCCAATGAAGCACGAGTAGACGTTAGTGCAAGAGGTTTTTGGACAAGAGGACAGCGAGCGTTCTTCGACATAAGAATATTCGACCCAATGGCCCATAGCTACAGTGAGCTGTCTCTGGAAGCTGCACACAAGAGCAACGAACAGGTCAGGGCATAATATGCCCTGATCCTTTCCCCATATTATGGGGAAAGGATCCTAAATATCGAACAAGGCAGCTTTATCCCACTAGCCTTAACCACATCTGGAGGGATGGAACCCAGGGCCCAGTGATTCTATTCAAGGATAGCAGAGACCATCGCAGAGAAGAAGCAACAGCCCAGGAGGCAAGTCGTAGCCTGGATGAGGTGCCGCCTATTGTTCTCATTGCTCAGATCAGCATGTGTGGGGGGGATCCTCTCACACCGCACTCCTAGACAAAGTAGAAAGGAAAGCCTTTCGTATCATTAACTCCCGTCCACTCACCAACTCTCTGCAATCTCTCTCTCTTCGCCGCAATGTTGCATCTGTCTCGCTATTCTATCGCTACTACAATAATCAGTGTTCCTCGGAGCTTTCCAAGTGTATACCACCTCCTCAACGTAGGATAAATAGTACCCGCCTTGCAACACAATCCCACCCCTACTCTGTGCAACTCTCCAACCCAAGAGTGAAATGCTATTCTCAGGCTTTCTTCTATTCAACTGCTGAGCTCTTGAACTGTCTCTCAGAATCATTCTTTCCCTCTTCCTATGAATTAAATTGCTTCAAACTCTGTGTGTCCAGGAATTTTAGCTTGAACGTCTCTTGGTTTTGGCCCTGTCACTCTTTCAAATCTGGGGGAGGCACTTGTTGCAGGCAGTTATGCCTTTTGTCTCCCTCATTCACATTGAAAAAAAAAAACTATGCCTGCGGGGAACAAGACTGTCTGCACCACAACAAGAGACGGTGGTAGACATGGACTACAAGGCAGCGGTGGCAGAGGGTTGGATAGGGAGGCGACTGGGTTGAAGTTGCATGGTATTGAGTAGTAATATATTAGAATAGTAGTTATAGAGTAATATCTGATGTTTGTAAAAATATAATGAATGAACTGCATTAAATAAAAATCAAAGACAACAAAATATTCCACGATGATGAGTAGTTGTAGTAGTAGTAGTAGTAGTATAATTAATTATATATCATTACTACTTATTAAATATTTATAATATATATATATAAATATATATATATATATATATATATATATATATATATATATATATATATATATATATATATATATATATATATATATATATATACTATCCGAGGTACACAGACCCAACACTAATACAATTTTAGGGTATACAAAAGGGTGTGAAGTGGGTATAATCTAATTTGTTAATATCACTCCCAACACCAAACACTTCCCAATGAAATTTAAGTAAACATGTGATTCTCCGGGGATTCAAACTTAGGTTACCACATATAGATCTCAAACACTAACCATATTACACCATCAAGACAGTTAACTCACTGAGCACCAGCTAATTAATAATAAAAACACGCTGTGAAACCAGCCGATTTTTTTTTTTTTTTTTTTTTTTTAAATAGCTTAAATAGGTGAGAAATGAAGAATAACAACAAAAAAAAACCCACTAACCTCGGTCATTTGGTGGTCCTAAGGGGGGGGGGGGGGGGGGGGGGGGGCTCAGCCATCAGCTGGTGCCGGGCACACTTCAAACCTCCCGCGCCAGCATGGTTATTTACACTACCCGAGCATCATGTGTGCCTTCATAGTTCATATTTTGTTTTTCTATGTGAATGAGGGAGACAAAAGGCATAACTGCCTGCAGCGAGTGCCTCCCCCAGAGTTGAAAGAGTGACAGGGCCAAAATCAAGAGACGTTCGAGCTAAAATGCCTGGACGCACGGTGTTTGAAGCAATTTAATTCATAGGAAGAGGGAAAGACTGATTCCGGGAGAGAGTTCCAGAGCTCAGCAGTTGAATAGAAGAAAGTCTGAGAATAGTGTGTAACTCTTGGGTTGGAGAGTTGCACAGAGTAGGGGTAGGATTGTTTTGCAAGGCGGGTACTACGCAAACTACGTAGAGGAGGTGGTATACACTGGGAAAGCTCCGAGGAACACTGATTATTGTAGTAGCGATAGAATAACGAAAGAGATCCAACATTGCGGCGAAGAGAGAGAGATTGCAGAGAGTTGGTAAATGGACGGGAGTTAATGATACGAAAGGCTTTCCTTTCTACTTTGTCTAAAAGTGCGGTGTGAGAAGATCCTCCCCACACATGTGAACAATACTCAATACAAGGGTGCACTGTGCCCCTGTACAGAGCAAGAAGCTCCGCAGGGGTAAGGAACCCCTTAAGGCAGTTGAGCAGACCCAGCTTCTGGGAGGCTGCCTTAGCAAGACTGGTAATATGGTCCTCCAAGTGAGAGCGGAAGAAAAAGAGACACCGAGAATATTGAGAGAAGATGAAGGATTGATTTTTGTATTGTTGAAGAATAACGGATATTCTTCTGGAGGTTCCTGACGGGTAGTAAGATGGATAAATTTGGTCTTGAAAGAATTAAATGCAATAAGGTTTTCTCTACCCCAATTGGAATAGTAGCTAGATCAGAAGATAAGCATTTAATGGCTTCATTATGTTTGTTTTTGAGAGACTGCTGGCTGGGGCATTCTGGAAAACTAATTGAGTAGTGTAAGGTAGAGTCGTCTGCATATGAATGTATGGGAGTGGATGTACAGTTGAGAAGATCATTTATGAAAATTAGAAAGAGAATAGGAGATAGGACAGAACCCTGAGGAACACCGGAGTTGATAGGATGAGGAATTGAGTGATGGCCATCCACAACCGCAGCTATGGAACGGCCGGAAAGGAAAATAGAGACAAAGGCACAGATGGAGGTATAGAAACCAGAGGAGGGTTGTTTGGAAATTAAAGATTTGTGCCAGACTCTATCGAAGGCATTCGATATGTCTAGTGCAACAGAAAAAGTCTCACCGAAGTCCAGAAAGTTGGATGATCAAGAGTTAGTAAGATATGAAAGAAGATCACCAGTAGAGCGACCCTTAACACCTTATTGGCGGGCTAGGCGGTCTAGGGGACCGTAGCGCCCAGCGTTTATTTTTTACCCTAAATTGGGTTGTTGACGTGATCATTTTCATGCCTAAATAAGACCCAGAGCGTAAAACAAGTATCTATCCCTGAAAGGGTGTAAACAGAGCTTTCCAATGACACACGAACCATCCTTTTACAACCGCTGGTTCTCTTGCAACGATCGTGCAACACGAGTGCAAAAACCCTGTAATTAGGTAATTTCCCTACATAATTCCCTGTGTAGCGAGTGTGAGAGGGGAGGGAAGGGTGGGATTCATGTCAGTAGGTCCGCCGCGGTGGTCTGGAGCAGTCATACGCTTACTACGCTCCTCCCACCACTCATCTCTCTCTCTCAGCAACATTACGTGGTGAAAATGGCACACGACATAAGTTGTGAACCGCCACTTAGTCCATATTTATTTCACACGACATAAGATGCGCGCCGCCAAAGAAGTGTTAAGGAAGCCATACTGGCGATCTGAGAGCAGATTATGAGAAGAGAAATGCTGAAGAAATTTGGAAGCAAGAATAGTTTCAAAAACTTTAGATATACAAGAGATGAGCGCAATTGGACGATAGTTGGAGGGTTGAGAGCGGTCACCCTTCTTTGGGGCAGGTTGAATGAGAGCAAACTTCCAGCAAGAAGGTAAGACGTTAGAGGAGAGACAGATGAAAGAGTTTGCCTAGGCAGGGGGTCAGCACGGAAGCACAGTTTTTGAGTACAACAGGATTAACACCGTCCGGACCGTACACCGTCTTAGTATAAAGCCCAGAGAGAGCAACATGTATCACCTAATGTCATTATAAGTGAAGTTACAGTGTGATCAAGTGCATAGATTCAAGTTATATAAGTACCGACGAGTGGCAAGCCCCGCACGCGTCCTGGTTACCATGGTAACTGGCGGCCATCTAGGTCTACGATGCACGCACATACAAACAAGGCCAGCTGACTGACACCCGACTCCCCCACACACTTTCACTTTTATTATGCCTCTCTCACGTACTCTGTTTATTAATTTTATACTTTATCGTATGTTTTATAGTTAAAATATTAATTTTACACATTGTGTTATGAACTTTTGACTTAGAAATATGGGTTTTGACATTGTATTTTTAGTGGGGAGAGTGTGGGAGGTGGGGAGAGTGTAGGAGGTAGTGGTGAACGCAGGCGTGGGGGAAGACCACGTACGTAGTAACATGACAACACTCTCTCCTCTCTCCTTACCCCTAAGACGGCCTGGCGGAATTTCGAGGAATGCCGTGGGGTCTGGGTCATCCTCCTCCTCCTCTTCCCCACTTGGTGGGGAGTCAACTATGTCGTGGGGAGCGATACACACTCTATTCCCTTTGTTTCAACATCGCGAGGCAACGAGATAGGTCAGACACTCGTGAACTAAACAGGACAACTGGCTGCCCGGCCTGTCCTCCACTCCTCCCTCCTCCCGCGCTTTCTCTCCCCACCGCGGCGGGACTTGGGTATTGCCACTGTTAGGCAACATCATAAGGTATATCTCATATAAAATTGAACCCTCTAGCTACCATAGGACAAGAGTAAATGAGCTCGAAAGTGGCGGTGAGATAAGTGGGTAAACTAAATTTCCCCATCCACCTGTACCCACCCGCGCGGCTGGACTAGGGGGTTGCCGAGTACCGCCACTGTTCGGAAACATCATAAGGTATTATCCCGTACCATTCTTAAGCCTCTAGCTACCATAGGATAAGAGTAAATAAGGTCGAAATTGCTGATGCACCCTATGCGGCTCTGGGGTTTAGCGCTACATACATTGCCGACGCATCTCGTGCGTCCCTGGGGTCCTGTGGGTTAATGGTTAAGTACATGACTACGATTTTATATCCATTTATCGAATACTGAATATCAATCTAATCATGTACTCAGACCCAACTGCACACTGAATAGGTTATGTTTAAGTGAAAGGAAAGAACAATTTATGGGACACATATCTCTAAGCACCGACCTCGTTAATTAGGATCAGTGAGTATATAGATGGTGATTTACCTTTTTAATTGGTATAAGATGGGTTTATTACTTCCAATATATCTCTAAATGTGTCTATGTTTATGGACAGTTTATAATATCCTTTACAGATTCATATTTTTTAGAAAGTATATGGGTTAGGGAGTGTTTTTCTAGACCCCCATCTCCCTCATGCTTAGCCTAATTAGTTTTGATATTTTACGACATTCGCCACATTAGTTTCGCAATTATAAGATCTTTCGTGTAAATTTAGGTGTCATTTTTGTTCTACTCAACATAATCTTATTGGTTTGGGCGTAAGAGAAACAAACACACACACACACACACACTCGCTCGCTCGCCAAAGGCCTATATATATATTTAGAGAGAGAGAGAGAGGGGGGAGGGGGGGGGGGGGGGGGGAGTTAGAGCCAGACTCACAATATAGTGTCTTATCTGGAGTCCATAATTTACCACCTGAGAGTTTCAGGCTATGAGGAAGTTGAAGCCGTGGACATCGATATTAAACAGAAATGCAATAATAATGTCGGTTTTTGATAGATAACTGATATGTTGAATTGGGTTTTACGTATTTATAAATGTACTACGACCGTATTTTAGCTGTAAATTATGTTTTATATCGTTGTCTACAGCTCCAACTTCCTTATAGAACGAAATTCGCAAGTGTGCAATTGACCATTTGCGCGTTTTGGTCTATAAGTAAGTTGGAGCTGTGGCCATCAATATTTAGCAGAATTATCAACTAAAATACGGCCATTTATATATACATAAAACCAAATTGATCATACTATTTATCCATCAGAAACCCACATTATTATTGCATTTCTCTATAATATTCACGGTTCCAACTTCTGCACAATATCGTCATAATGTAGCTAGAATATAATAAAGACGACGACGCCGGTACAGAAGGGGTTAACCTTTTCAGTACCGGTGGTGTCATTTTTATATGATTTCAGCTATATTAAGACGATGTTTTCAAGCTTAGGAAAGATATATGCCAGTAAAGGATTAGTTGAGAGAGTCGGTAGCCTTTTAATTGATAGTCGTCCTTCCTAAGCTGAATACAATCATTAAATGGTTATCATAATATAATGGAGATCTAGTCACTGGCAATGAAAGGGTTGAGGGGATTTTGTTATCATTATTAATTTGTTCTTTAGACCTCCATCAAGCTTTACAAAAAAAATACAAATAAAAACAAAATAAACTCGTGAACGTAGTATGGCGAATCATCGTTGCTGGTCCATCCGTGACGCCATAATGGTATTTCCATGTCAATTACCTTTAATAAATAGGTATATTATATTAGATAACATAACACCGAGTCAGATGTCAGAGGTAGAGCTGTTGACAGAAGTTCGTTTGTGTGTTACGATTACTTTTTTTTCTTCTTCAAATAAGAGCATTTAGGTAATCCCACATTCACTAGGTATCATGCCATATCTATTGGGTGAGGGCTGGTCCTATCCAGAGTGAGGTTTGGCATCCTCTTCCCAACCTTAGTCATTTCTGTCTGTCTCTTTTACTATCCTACTTTTGCTTCTGGTGGCAGGACGCTAGGAATCCTCCTCCCCTTATAAATTTGCCTATTAACTGAGACAGATAAAGGGGCGAGGGAACGCGAAAGTGGTCCTGAACACTAAGAATTGGAACTTTAAATGTTTCTGTTGGGGCTCTGTCTCGAGTCGGCCATCCCCAGCTATGGGGTATGTGCCTGAGTACATGCATGCATACATACATAAATACTTCCATACATACATAAATACATAGCCTACATACGTACAAAAATACATACATACATAAATACAAATATACATACATACATACATAAAAACATACTACATTATATACATTATTCCTCGTGTATATAATTCAGTAATGTAGAATCCGTTTATACCGTTTGTAGGCATCCGTGGGCCTTTAACTGCAGCAATATCCGGATCCACTTCGCCTGGAGTAAAAAATATATTTTTATCCGGATTCCACACGTCCGGGAACCATGTGTCTCCTCTTACCGGAGAGAGAGAGAGAGAGAGAGAGAGAGAGAGAGAGAGAGAGAGAGAGAGAGAGAGAGAGAGAGAGAGCGAAAGAGAGAGTACAAAGGAGTACAAAGGAAGTCAAGCAATAACAGGTCTAGCGACCCCTTGAGGTTGCTTGCCCTCTAAATCACTGATGTTCAAAGTGTCCAACAATGATTCAGAGTGGGTAAGGAACAATTGGAAAGGGACGCACTGCCATAAGATCAATGTCCTTGGCAGGGTTAGGAGATGTTAGTAGGGAAAAATTTGAGTTAATAACATAACATAGCTACAAGTGGTCCTCTATGTATCTGAGAAAGAAGCCATTAATTTACAAATGCAATCAGTCGCGGGTTTAAGGCGAGGTGCTTGTCTAGGCTATGTTTAAAGGAATTAATGGTGCTGAAGTCTATAACATCTCGAGGAAGCCCATTCCAGAAGTTCACAACTCGATTGAGGAACGAATTCTTAGACTCGTGCGAGTTAAAAGATTTACCAATAATTTTGCAACCATTTTCCTGTGTGTAGTTTGATTGGTCGATCGTAAAGTACTTATTACATTAACCCGGCAAGTGCAATAAGCCTAAGTGGAAGTATGTGTATAGCAAATGCGATAGGCCTCACAGAAGCATGACCATGAAAAATATCTTCCAAAACACCCCAGGAGCTATCGAAACAAGGGAATATGTCATTTGGCGAGATAATTCCCCTCTAGTACCTCATAACACTAATCCACGTGTGTCTCATCCCCCCCGTTGCTCCCCCTTCTTCCCCCCTCTTTCTCCCTCCTCAATTATCGGATATTTTTCCTCTTATTTTCATCATTTATCGGTTATATTCCATGCAAATTATTCTCACACGGTCTCGAAGATACGGGCGAGTCTTTTAGAGACCCTATAGCAGTGTGAGATGTCTGTCAGGAGCCTCAGTGTGTTGCGAGACGTTGCAAGGGGAGGGTGTGTATCTCTCGCCCGACCGACACAGATTAGGACCGGGCGACGAAAAAATATGTTTTTCACCCCCAATTGCTGTTCCTACTTCCATTATTATTATGCACTGGAGAAGAAATAATGCTTTATATGGTAAATAAAACATATTCTGTCAGATTCGAAGGTAATTAATTTGCATTTAACTACGTTTGTCAACAGGCAATTTTGTGCTCCTCGGGTTAAGCGAGAGAGAGAGAGTTACACAGATTACACAGATACTCAGACCACGCAGACCTTGCGGTCCCAACTAGGTGGTCCGGCTTTAATGCTACTAAAACAGGAACAGTTTATATTGGAAGAATAAGACAGTAAAGTAGAAGGCTCTCTCCCCATCCTCCGCTCCTTCCGGCTAAAATGCAGTATGGGAAAATAGGATGAAGTGTAACCTTATGGGTCAGGAATTTCACACAAGGAAAGTTTGTATATAGTATAGGAAGAAATTAGTTTGAAAGGGAAATTACACATGCCTACTGATCAGTTCATTTCTATCCAATCTTCATCAGATGATCGTCCAGTCTTTTCTTAAACACATCAATTGAATTTATTACTGTCGACCACCTCCATTGGTAAACTATTCCACTCTTTAACCACATTTTATGATTTTGTGTCATATCTAAGGATGCCTTTTTTCTAATTAACTGCATTCCATTACCTCGGGTCGCAGCACTGTAATTAATCGTGAACAGTGCACTGTTATCTACTCTGTCAAATCCTTAAAGTATCTTAAAACACTCAATAAGTTGGCTCCGCAACTTCCTTTTCTTTAGCGAGAACATATTTAATATATTTAATCTTTCATAATATGACTTGTTTTTCAGAGAAAACATTTGTGTAGTTGTTCTATGTTGCATAGATTCGAGTTGTTTATAATGTCTTTATTGAGATACAGGGACTAGAACAATTCTTTTGAATAACGGCAAAATAATGTTTTCGTTTGGATAGGTAAAATGTATTGTGATTAATCCCAAGGCTTTGATAGCTTTATTTGTCACAGCAGCACATTGCTCTGAGGAGTATAGGTTTTCTGATATTATAACCCCGAGATCTTTATCCCTAGAGAGTCTGTTATTAGTGGTTGGCCTTTCATTTGATAATCATATATATATTTTTGTTTTAACCAACGTTCAATATATTACATTTGTCAAAATTAAAGGGCAAAATGTGCTACTTTTGCTGACCAATCCACTATTTTGCTTGAATCAGACTGTAGGCTATTTCGGTTTTCCTCACTCAAGACTATGCTCCCTATTTTTGTGTCGTCAGCAAATTTGGAGATAGTTATTCAGACCTATATCGATATCATTTATATATATGATAAATAATACCGGACCAAGGACTGATCCTTGAGGCACACCACTAGTAACAGGCACCTAATCCGATTCTGTACCATTAATAACAACTCTTTTCTGTTTGCAAGCCAACTTTTAATCCATTGATATATATTACCCTAATTCCGACCATTTCTAATTTGTGTAATGATTTATTGTGAGGTACGTTGTCAAACGCCTTTTGAAAATCGAGGTAGACTATGTCAAGCGCCTTAGTTGAGTCATTAAGAGTAAACAATTTATAATAAAATTCGAGGAGGTTTGTTAGGTACGATTTTCTGGTCCTAAACCCGTGCTGGCTTATTAATTCTTTAGATTCAAGATCCTCAACAATTGTATCTCTTAAAATGGTTTCAAGAATGTTTCCTATTACTGACGTTAAGCTTATAGGCCTGTAATTACTAGCTTTTGTTTGCTGACCCTTTATGTGAATGGATGTTATGTTGGCTGTTTTCCAATCATTAGGGATGCAACCCTGCTGTAGTGATGAAGTAAAGATAATGGTCAGGGATTCGCATATTTCTTGTTTTACTTGTTTTACTATCCCATTATGGAAATTATCAGGCACCAGAGTCTTGTTGATATTTAAAATATTTAATTTACATAATACTCCACTTGCGCTGATAGTAAAGTTTCCTATTTCTTGCATTGTTACTGCCCTATGTTTTGTATTATTCTTTACTTCGTTTGTAAAAACAGAACACAAATATTTGTTAAGTGTATTTGCAATATCTATGTCGGCTGTCACTATTTGATCATCTCTAGTGAGAGAGAGAGAGAGAGAGAGAGAGAGAGAGAGAGAGAGAGAGAGAGAGAGAGACTGTGTGTGTGTGTGTGTTTTATCCGGATTCCACATGTCCGGTAGCCATGTGTCTCCTCTTACCGGGAGTGACAGGAAACATTGTGTGTGTCTGTGCGTTGGTGTATATATAGTATATGTGATGTGTATATGTGAGTGTCTGTGTATTCCCGATTCCGCTAGGAAGAGGGTTGTGTTTTGCTTAATTAAGATTAGTTGTCTGCGGAACCTTTGACGCACTACCCCTCCTAAACAGCTACATCCACGACATTGAACACTAAGACCAAAGATGTTTGCAGAGCCAAAATTAACAAAGAGAAACTACCATATTTCTGATACTGACTGTGGTGGTTCTTGCTCTGTGAGATTTGTCGTCTCCGGAGCTTTTGACTCACTACTCCTCTTAGACAGCTACTACCACGGCATTGAACACCGAGACCAAAGTTGTTTGCAGAGCCAAAATGAACAAAATTAATCTGCCGGATTTTCACTACCGCCTGTGATGGCTCTTTCATCTTGTGTTTTGTCGTCTCTGAAACATTTGACACACTACTTCTCGCAGGCGACTGCATTCACGACATTGAATACTAAGACCAAAGTTGTTCGCAGACACAAAATGAACGAAGGGAACCTGTCGGATTTCCGCTACCAATTGTGGTGGCTCTTGCATTACGAGATTGTCTAAAATGGGATGTAACGGACTCATCTGCCACTTATTCATTTGTATATGTGATGTATGTGTGTCTATATTTGTATATGTGATGTATGTGTGTCTATATTTGTATATGTGATGTATGTGTGTCTATATTTGTATATGTGATGTATGTGTGTCTATATTTGTATATGTGATGTATGTGTGTCTATATTTGTATATGTGATGTATGTGTGTCTATTTGTATATGTGATGTATGTGTGTCTATATTTGTATATGTGATGTATGTGTGTCTATATTTGCATATGTGATGTATGTGTGTCTATATTTGTATATGTGATGTATGTGTGTCTATATTTGTATATGTGATGTATGTGTGTCTATATTTGTATATGTGATGTATGTGTGTGTCTATATTTGTATATGTGATGTATGTGTGTCTATATTTGTATATGTGATGTATGTGTGTCTATATTTGTATATGTGATGTATGTGTGTCTATATTTGTATATGTGATGTATGTGTGGCTATATTTGTATATGTGATGTATGTGTGTCTATATTTGTATATGTGATGTATGTGTGTCTATATTTGTATATGTGATGTATGTGTGTCTATATTTGTATATGTGATGTATGTGTGTCTATATTTGTATATGTGATGTATGTGTGTCTATATTTGTATATGTGATGTATGTGTGTCTATATTTGTATATGTGATGTATGTGTGTCTATATTTGTATATGTGATGTATGTGTGTCTATATTTGTATATGTGATGTATGTGTGTCTATATTTGCATGTATGTACAGTATGATCATAATATACATCCCATAATCCTTCCCCCTCTCTCTCTTTCTCTCTCGCCCCACCCCACTGATCCCACTTGCTCTCCTTCTAAACTATATTAGATCCCCCCTATGATCCCCTCCCCCTTCCCATTCCCCCTGCAGCTCTTCATCCATCAGTCCATCATCCCTCCCCCCTTCCCATTTCCCCCTGCAGCTCTTCATCCATCAGTCCATCATCCCTCCCCCCTTCCCATTCCCCCTGCAGCTCTTAATCCATCAGTCCATCATCCCTCCCCCCTTCCCATTCCCCCTGCAGCTCTTCATCCATCAGTCCATCATCCCTCCCCCCTTCCCATTCCCCCTGCAGCTCTTCATCCATCAGTCCATCATCCCTCCCCCCTTCTTTATTCAATGCCACCCTCCCCCTGTAGTCGCTGCCCCTTCTCCCTTAATTCGGTCCCTTTGCCCTTACATTCACGCACCTCCCTCTACTCGCTGCCCCTCTCCCCCTCTTATTTGCCCGCCCTCTCCTCTTATTCCGTACCCCTCTACCCCTTTATTCCCTGCCCCCACCCTCTCTTCCCCACCTCCCCTCCCCCCCGTGCCCCGCCATTCCGTCACTTTCCACCGCTCTTCCACCAATTTCCGGTAAGCTTGTTTTTTTTTTTTTGCCACAATATTTTGAGGACCTTTTGCAGTGGTATCGGAAACTAGACTAAACGTAAAATAACGTATGTGAGCGAATTCTATTCAAACCAAGATAAATTGAACACAATAATATACATATAAATATCAATAAATAAATTGAAGCCAGACAAAAATTGCTCAAAACTATTGCCGGAAAAAAATATCCAGTGAAACCGCACATACTCCTACACTAAAATATCAAGGTTATAAAAAGGGTATGAAATGCTATATAAGATTATTGGGTATATTTATGGTGATATGCCTTTCTAACTGGTATAAGATGGGTGTATTACGACCAATGAATAATATTATACCCTTAAATGGATAGCTTATTATGGACACGTTAGATACCCAGTTCGTACCCTATATTTATGACAGGGTATTGTCAAATAAGTGTCTCCCTGACCTGTAAATAATTATGGGTATGAAAAGTGTTATTAAAGTGTCCATAATATTTTCCCCACTAAATAAACACTGGTAATACAAAATCCATTGTATGTCAATTTTAAGACTTTTCATGCCCTGTAAGTATCGATTATTTCCTGGCGAGTCTGGAGTTTAGGAGGAACCGAGGCCGGAGTATTATTCTACCGAAAAAAATCACAATTATATCTTGGGTCTTGGGGGTATTATTTTAAGATTGATGGAGATCTAGGGAGAAAATTAAACTTTTAAAGAGTTTATATTTACTTATATTATATCCAGGTATCCTTCTTAAGTTGAATAAAATCGGGAATAAAAGCATCATAATACTGAAATAGTTAATAGTATATACTGTATGTATCAATCTATTGTAGAGTTCACCACCTGCAAGTGACACCGATGAGCACGCCGCCTTTCAGTATTGTATTTAAGGTTTATTCCCCTAGACAGGTTGCCGACCAAGGCTGACTTTTCCCATCCACCCGGATTTTCATAAGGTTGTATCCCCTAGAGGGGTTGCTGACCATTTCTGATGAGTTCCATTTTCGATTGCGGGTGAACGGTAGAAGCTTTTCTTCACCATAGGAGGGACCAAGGGTATTATAATCTTCTTGATATGTTTAGCCAATAATATATATTGATATTAAATATCACGTGTTTACTCCAGCGTTAAACTGGAGCCATAAATGTGCCCCAACTCGATAGACTGGAAAGCCACAATTTTGGGGTGTGATGGAGAGGGGGGGGGGGGGGGGGGTTATATTTTTATAAAGCATGGCCGAGAAAAGTGGAGGAAGCGATAGTCGTTATATTTTCCCCTGTTTAGCCACCCACCCAATCCTTTCATTTATTTTAAATACTGAGTGAAAGCTGGTTATGCCACAGCGTTCATCTGTGTTTTTTCGCTTGGTGGGAGATGGCATAATGGTTGTGATCATAGTTAAAGTGTAATGGTACTGGTTGTGATCCCCAGCCTGGTACACAGGGGCTACGGCATATTATCTAGTCTATTAATTCACTAGATTTAATTCAAAGATTCTCAGTAAACCCCTTCAATATAATTACTGTTTCCTTCCGTATATTAAATCTACCATTAGACGATTGTATTGAGTAAGGATCTGCAGAATTAGGGTTACTGGTGATAGCTTTCCCATTTGATATTTTGAGGTCGTTCTTAATCTGAATAAAATCGTCTAATGTTAGCCTTAAGGATAATGGATATGATAGCGTTTTCAGCACTCGTGATGTTCGGGTTAAAGTAATTATACTATACCCTGTTCCACATAGGTAGGCCAGTAATTATACTATACCCTGTTCCACATAGGTAGGCCAGTAATTATACTATACCCTGTTCCACATAGGTAGGCCAGTAATTATACTATACCCTGTTCCACATAGGTAGGCCAGTAATTATACTATACCCTGTTCCACATAGGTAGGCCAGTAATCATACTATACCCTGTTCCAAATAGGTAGGCCAGTAATTATACTATACCCTGTTCCAAATAGGTAGGCCAGTAATCGTGGAGCAAAACTTATGTAACTCAAAAATGGCTAAAGCAAATGGGCTGTAAATTTCCACACCTATCTCCTGGCTGATCCTTCCCAAATGGTGGAATTATAGCTGGATTAGTTAACGTGTGTGAGGTATAGAGGCTTATGGTTAACTCCTACTGTACCATAGGGCACTAGCATAAATGTACCCACCAGTCCCAAGCAATGTGGCCAAAATGGCTTCAGAGGCAAGATATAACAACCTCCCAACTCAAAAGATGGAAGAATACTTCATCTCCCAGCCTGTGGGGCCTTGGATATTAGCCGAGAAGTGTTGCCAAGGTCTTAGAGCAGTGCTCAAACATTGTGGTACCAGGTACTGCCTGTTAATGCCAGTTACAAGGATCGTATATTACTGACAGCTGGCAGCCGTCGCTGGGACTGGGGAGTGATTTATCTACTGACGGCTCTCTGCCGTCTCTGGTATTGGACGGGTTAAGAGTTTTGGCCTACTTGTTTGGAACAGGGTATACCATCTATATTCATCATCACCACCACCAGTAACCACAAGACCATCACCACTATAACCACCACCACAACCACCATCACCACTAACCATGCTCACAACCATCACCATCACCACTACCACCACAACCTTCACCACCACTATCGTTATGATCCAACGAATCAAGTAGAGGCCAGATTTTGGGTGATGAAAAGTGAGTGATCTGAATACCATCACCACCACCATCATCGTCATTAACAACACCACTATTATCCCCATTAATATATATCTACCATCACCACCATCACTATCACAATCACCACCACCATCATCGTCATTAACAACACCACTATTAGTCACTATCACAATCACCACCACCATCATCGTCATTAACAACACCACTATTAGCCCCATTACTATATAACTATCACCATCACCACCATCACTATCACCGTCACCATCAATATCGTTATGATCCAACCAATCAGTAAAGTTCAGACAGTGAGTGATGGGAAGTGCGTGCTCTGCCTACCATAACTACCCGACTTTAACCACCACTACTATCAACACCACCACCACCGCCATCCCTACCACTATCACCACATATTATAACCATCACCAGTTCCACTACCATCATCAACACCACCATCACTACCACCACCATCACTACCATCACCACCACCTCCACCACCATCACCATCAATATCACTATTATCCAACCAATCAATAAAGGTCAGACTTTGAGTGATGAGAAGGACGTGCTCTGCTTACCATCACCATCTAACCACCACCACCACCACCAACAACAACATCATTATCACCACCGTCACCACCACTACCATCATCACTACCACCACCACTACCACCACCATTATAACCCAGCCCATCAAGTATAGAGAATAGACTGTGAGTGATGAGAAGCCGTGTTCTGCCTATGATGTTATGTTCTGCTGCCCCTTCAGGGTTATGACGCATGTTCACAGTTTATTCTGGCTATCACTAGATATTGTATACAGTTCAGGAAGGATATCTGGGAGTTAACCTTTTCAAAATCCAAAACGCATTTCGTTTCTGTTTTCTGGTAATTATTAGACAATTTTATTCAGATTAGGAAGGGTATATGGAAGTCAGAGGGTTGATTGAGATAGTCTTCATCCTTTAAATACCCACAGATCTTTCTTAACCCTTTCTCTGCGGGCTTATTTGAGCTATTTAGGGCATATTCAGGCACTCCTGAATGATTAATCAGGTATCTGCATTAAATGAACTGTATTCTGCCGAAAACTAGGCGAAAATAGCTTCAAAATGACACCAGAACGAGCTTCGTAGGTGGCAGGGTTCACCTGCAGCGTTGCCATAGACATTCGTGAAAACTCGCTAATTATTAGCTCTCGCTCGCTCTGCAACACTGTCGAGACAGCCGCGCGAGACCACAGTCTCCCTCAGTGAGCGGCTGGCTGATCTGAGGGTCGAACGGAGGTCCCTCACTCTCCCGTCCACTGACACTCGATTTCTACGGCTTTTAAAACCTGGAAATTGCTGTAAATTGCCTAGGCTATGCGTTCCAGAATGTCACCCGCAGGGAAAGGGTTAAGCTGCATAAATTTGTCTAATGATTGCCAAAAATATACTGCTAAAATGCGTTAGAGCTTCAAGGGGTTAAAAGGGTAAAAATTAGCTCAATCAACCCTCTGACTTCCATAATATACCTAATCTGAATAAAATCGTCATATCATAGCAAGGATAAACTGTCAAAATAGGTCATGGCAAGTTTTTCTCTAGGCGTTATGATATCAGTGACACTCTATCGTGCCCATTGACTCAATAAAATGCAAAGGGGGTCTTTTGGATATCCCCTCTTTTGATCAATTGACAATTTTATGACGGTTTGTTTCATTAGTTTGGCGATTGTATACATGATGCTTTACTTCATTCAGTCATCGATTATTTAAACCCCTTGAGCATTACGCCTCATTTTAACCCCTAAAAATTGGGTCCTTTTGTAACATCTACTACCTACCAAGCGGGCATATTTACCCTAAACGAGCTTCATTCCATGCTCTTTTTCATGCATAAAGAAGAGCCAGAGCATAATACAATTTTGTATCCGTGAAAGGGTGATACTGGAGCTTTTCAATGACACCTGAATCATCCTTATACGACCACGGATTCTCGTGCAACGATGTTGCAACACGAAGGGAAAAACCCTAAAATACGGTAAATTCCTCAGTTTTTACCCTGTCTCGCGGGACCAGGGATGTGTAGACGTGTGGTGGTGATGTCAGTGGTGGGACTAGGTCCACGCTGAACGGTCAGAGCCCGCATGCGGTCCTCCCACCGCGTGGACTCTCTCTCAGAGCCGATAATGTGCTCAACATCTCTTGCGACTTAAGTCGGGACCCGCTGTTTAGGCCATGGTTCTCTAACCCGACTTAAGTCGAGAGCCGCCACTAGAGGGTTAAATCTATTCTGCTGTAGGTATCATTAGACGATGTTATACAAATTAAGAAGGATCTGTGGGAATTGAAAGGGTCAAGACTATCTCAATTAACCCTCTGACCTACGTATACCCTTCATAATCCTAATAGCCCAAAAACGGAAAATAAATGTGCCATAGTATCTTGAAAGTGAGTGATACGATTCTGCAATTTAGAAGAATTGACTCTCGGCCAGGACATTTTGTTTACCGACAAAACAAAAGGTAGGACTATATATTTAGCTTCAGGAGAGGTGTGGGAGGCGTTTTTTTTTTTTTTTTTTTTTTTTTTTTTTACAGAAACAGTTAACCTAATTAACCATAGTGCCCTATATACAAACACAAAGGACATATTTACCTTTATTCTACCTTCGTATTCGGTTTCTTTTACACGTTTTCTAATACATGTATATGTTTTCTCTCACTAATAAAATGGCATACTACACAATACAATTTGAAAACATTATTTTGAATGAGGTCCAAATAGCATGCTCCATACTACCTATCTATCTATCTATTTAACTATCTCTCTCTCTCTCTTCTGTTGTAAAAACTGATGCAAAGAAAGTGTTGATAGCATTAGTAATTTTTGCTTCATCTTTAGTGTAATCTCCTTTCTCATTGACTGACGATCCAATCGTTGAAGTCACTACTTCCTTCTTCCAGATGTAATATAAACAAAATTCAGGTTTGTTTTACTTTGATTTGCAACATGTAATTCTAGCGTGTTTTGATTCTGTTTGACTAACTGTTTGGCTTTACATCGTAGATCTATAAAATATCACTTTATTTTCATGGGTATCAGATATTTTCTGATCTATCATGAGCATTCTTTTCAGCAAACAGATTATCCGTAATGTCTTTATTCCACCACTTAGGCCTATTATTATGTACTATTCTTCGGTTTTTAATGGTTTACAACACTCATGTACTGCATTCGAGTAAGTGAAGGTGAAAAATCTCCATGATTGGTTTAGATTATCATTGTTAATCATAGAACTCCAGTCAATTTCCTTGAGTATTGCTCTAAGTTTACGGAAGTTTGCTTTCTTGAAATTTTGGACCTTCTCTTTGCTGGTATTGAGTTCGTTGCTATTAAATTTTAAATTGAAGGTGATTGTACGATGGTGACTATTAATGACTTCATCCCCCACCATTCAAATCCTCTATTAATTCTTCTTTTGTTGCAAATACAAGGTCAAGAATGTTATTACCATGGGTTGGCGATCGAATAAATTGATAGAGCGAACTCTCTTGCAAGTTCGCATACAAGTCATGTCCGGATGGAAGTAAGATTATCGCCCCACTTGGTCACAGGTAAATTCAAGTCGCCAACAATTACTGTATCTTGTGAGTTACTTTCACTTGTAATTTGTTCGTAAATTTCTTGGTCAGTTTACACTGATTGAGCTGGAGATCTGTATACTAATGCAAGTATTATTTTTGCACCTCTATTAATATTTATTAGCACAAAGGATGTGTCGACGTTCACAATTTGGGGTTTTGACAAGAGGATCGGGTTAAGTCTTTCTTTGATAACAAATAAACGCCACCTCCATTTCTATTGATTCGGCTTTTCTCAAACATTACATAACCGGGAAGTGAATACTCTGCTAAAAAGTCTCTGTCTTCTGTATTTAGCCAAGATTCTGTTATGACAATTACGTCATAATTTTCTGTAAACACTAGTTCCTCTAAATCTGAAAATTTATTTATAGTATGCTACGAGTGATTGCATAGAAAACCTTTAAAGTTGTGGTTTTAGAACTCATGGAACGTTCTTTAATCAAATTTTTGGTTCTGGTCGGATCTTCATTTACGTTCATGGCTGTCTTCGGTCCTTATCGCTGGCGCTCCTCGGTTGACTCTGTGTTTTTGCTTGGCATTGGGTGATTTATGTCGCTGCTGTTGCTTCTTCTTGAATGGCGTGTTTTGATCCATGGTTGTGGACTGCTTCGTGTAGGAGACGACCCATGCGTACTGAACCCACGGAGTTTAGATGAGTGCCATCATTGCGGAACATTACATATTACATTACATTACTGGTGATGAATTCAGTAACAGCGACCATCGTACGATAACTTTCACTTTAAAGTTTACTAGTAACGAACCAAATAGTAGCATCGAAAAAGTCCCTAATTTCAAGAAAGCAAACTTCCATAAACTTAGAGCTATGTTTAAAGAAACTGACTGGAGCTTTTTAATTCACAATAACGACATAAATACATCTTGGAAGTTATTCGAAGCCACTTACCTAAAAGCAGTGCAAGACTGCATACCATCGAAAACTCGGCGTCCAGGCCATAATAATAAGCCCAAATGGTGGAATAAAGATATTTCAAACTGCCTGCTTGCTAAAAAATTTGCTAATGATAGATTAAAATCCTCACAAAATGACGAAGAACGGCTGAAATTTGTAGAGCTACGACGCAAAGCCAAAAAGTTAATTAAGCAAAGTAAAAAGACCTTAGAGTTACATATTGCGAATCAAAGTAAAACAAACCCGAAAGAATTCTATAGTTATATCAGAAAGAAAAAAGTCGTTACTTCAACTGTTGGACCGTTAGTCGATGAAAATGGAGAATACACCAAAGACGAAGAACAAATGAGTAATGCCCTCAATACCTTCTTTGCATCAGTTTTTACAACAGAAGACCTCAGTGATATCCCTACACCATCGCCGATTCAGATTGATAATTCAGATGTTCTAAGCAATATCACCGTTACAGAGAGAGAAGTATTGAATTGTTTAGATAAACTCAAGGTAAATAAAACGCCAGGACCTGATACAATCTCGCCTAGAGTTCTAAAGGAAGCTAAGGATGAGCTCTCTAAACCACTGACATTACTATTCAATAAATCCTTGCAGTCTGGAACTATGCCCGATCAGTGGAAGCTAGCCAACGTAACACCGATATTCAAAAAAAGGCAGCAAATCCCTACCCAGTAACTATCGTCCAATTAGCTTAACCTCAGTTGTATGTAAAATGCTAGAAACGGTCATACGAGACAGACTCGTAAATCACTTAGAGGAAAATAACATACTTAAAGATACTCAACACGGCTTTCGTAAAAAACGTTCCTGTTTAACAAACCTGTTAGACTTCTTCCACGATATCCTCAACCTCTACGATGAGAGTAAAGCTGTAGATATTATATACCTTGATTTTCAAAAGGCCTTTGACAAAGTTCCCCACAAACGTTTACTGCTAAAACTAAAAGCGCATGGAATACAAGACGGTGTGTTGAAATGGATAGAAAATTGGCTCAGCGACAGAAAGCAAAGAGTAGTCATAAACGGTAAGGCATCAAAATGGACCAATGTAAGTAGCGGGGTACCCCAGGGATCGGTACTAGGACCAATTCTCTTTCTAATTTACATCAACGACATAGATGAGGGTCTCACCTGTACAATCTCAAAATTTGCTGACGATACAAAAATTGCAAATAGCGTACTCTCAAAAGAACAAGTTGACGATATGCAACACAATCTAGATAAATTGTCATGTTGGGCCCAAATTTGGCAAATGAGTTTCAATGCGGATAAATGTAAAGTACTACATATCGGATACCTAAATGAGAAAGCAAACTATTCGATGAATGGCACTCAGCTTAAGAATGTAAACAGAGAAACCGATCTGGGAGTAACAATATCGAGTAACCTAAAACCGAGTCAACAATGTTCAGAAGTTGTTAAGAAGGCAAACAAAATAATTGGCTTTATAGGCAGGTCATTTGAGCATAAATCCAAAGAAGTTATCCTAACCCTTTACAATTCATTAGTCCGCCCTCTTCTGGAATACTGCGTTCAATCCTGGTGCCCTTATTACCAAAAAGATATAAACAAGCTAGAACGAGTTCAACGTAGAGTTACCAAAATGATACCTAGCCTAAAGAACAAACCATACGAAGAGCGTCTTAGAGAATTAAATCTATTTCCTTTAACCCAGCGCAGATTAAGAGGTGACTTAATTCAAGTGTTCAAAATCATCAAAGGCATCGACAATATGAACTGTAGTAAGTACTTCGCTATCGACCAATCTAATTACACGCGGGGAAACGGTTGCAAAATTATTGGTAAATCTTTTAACTCACACGAATCTAAGAATTTCTTCTTCAATCGAGTTGTCAACTTGTGGAATGGGCTTCCCCGAAACGTTATAGACTGCATCACCGTTGATTCATTTAAACTCCGCCTAGACAAATATCTCGCATCAAACCCGCGACTGACTGCGTTTGTAAATGAATAACTTTATTTTATCCCCCCCTCAGTTACTAACCCATCTGTCCCCTACTAACTTCCTAATCCTGCCACGGACATTAGTTCCAGGGCAGTAATTCCCTTTCCAATGTTCCCTTACCCACTCTAAACCACTGTTTGGACACTTGATCCTCAGTGTTTTGGAGGACAAGCAACCTAGAAGGGTCACTAGATCTGTTGTTGCTTGATTTCCTTTGTACTCCTTTGTACTCCTTTGTACTCCTTTGAACAGAATGGGCTGGTTGTAGAAATGGTACCACAGATTGATGAATTCAACTTCTTCCTTCAGACACAAAAATTTTAGTCGGCTGTTTGTGCTGAAGAGAGGATGAGGAAAAGAGAGAGGATACGGAGGGGAAAAAAGGAGACGAACGAAAAGGGGGAGGATAGGAGAGGATTGGGGGAGACGGGAGGGGGGGGGGGGGGGGGGGGGAGGGCGAGCAGGGATGGGAATTGGCAAGAAAGAAGGAGGGCGAGAGGGAGGGGAAGCAGGGGTGGGGTGACCAACAGCGATGTCACCTCGTTTGCTAATTTGCACTACCTTAAATTATGTGGCAATGGCCCCCTCAATATTCACGTACCTCACCAACACAATCACACACCAAATAGTTTCTGTCATTACCTATATATCTTGTAGGTCAACGATATTCCCATAATTACTAGTTGTTTGAATATAATTATGCAGACGACAAGACACACATGAACCGGCTCAATCAGTCAATGGGTCCACAAATTGTATATATTACTCATATAAATTACATGTATGACCACCGTAGCATTTGTAGAATATCAAAACACACCCTTATAGACACGAAAAATCCCCATGCACACCTTAAATACGGTAAAATACAAAGAGCTAACACAGATACGTCCTCCTGTTTCCAACGAATTGGTTGCACTGAATAATGACGTCACATTCAAGCTGCTCCTCCCCCACGATCCATGAGTCTTGTTCGAATTTTAAGATAGTTAATTCATCAACTTCCGCATTACCTTCAGGATAAGGATGTTTTCAGCACATACAATATGTATGGACAATATGTATGGGGAAAATAACAAGAAATTAGGTTGAGAAGGTGTAAAGGAAGAAGTTTGGGCATATTGGAGTGCTGTGTACGGAAAACATGCAAATTATATTGCAGAGGTGTGGAATAGAGAGAAGAGGCAGGAATATATATGAAACAAAGATGCTATATAAGGGAGGATAGAAAGAGGGGTACAGTGCCAGGTAGTTGGAAGGGGTAATGAAGAAGAGGAAGAAGGAGTTCTAGAATATGTAGACTTATGTAGTGAGGACAATAGAGAACATTTAGATATGGTATTATAAATAAAAAGAGGCGTATCCCATATGGAAGAGGAAATTATAAATGAGGAAAACGTGAAAAAGTGTTTAAGGAATATGAAAACAAAGAAGGCTGCAGGTCCAGACAGTCGAAAACCAGAGTTTGTTTAAGGTTTTCCTAAAAAGTAAGGTATTACTAACTAAATTAGTCAAAATATTGAAACAAACATTAGAAACAGCTGATGTACCAGATGGATGGAGAGAGTCGAACACGGTTATGATACACAAAACTAAAAAGCCTAAAGTTAATGAGCTCAGGGCCATAGCGCTTACATAATTATATACGTTACAAGTTAATGATGGCAGTGATAAGAATAAGTCTAGAAGAACTAGAAATACCAGTAAGTAGTGGCATAAGGCAGGGGTGTACTGGTTCAACCACTTTATTTAAGCTAGTTACCTTCAAAATAATACAGGCGCTGGAAAAATTAGACAGGGGTTTTAAAGATGAGGCATTTAATATAAAATCCTTGTTCTTTAATGATGATGGGATGCTGTTGGCGGGGAGTGTAGAAGATGCAGAGAGCGTGATGTAACAGGTAGTGACAATTCAGACAACCGATAGGGAATGTGGGCTAAAAATCAATAAACAAAAAAGTAACATTATAATATATAACATGAAGGAAAAACCACAGGAGATAGCAGGTATAAAGGTTAGTGATGAGATGAAACATGTGGGTATTACAATAAATGCTAATCTAAACTTAATCAAGAAACAAAAATAATTGATGATTGAAAAGGCAGTAAGAATGGCAAACATGACCTATTCAGTAGTGGCGATGAGCTGTTCAAGATAACTAATAGGGAAAACATATTGGAAGTGTGTGGCTCTACCTGCTATATTGCATGGGTATAATGTGGTAAATTTTACAAAGCAAGAGATAGATAGAATGCAAAGAATAGAGAACAGTGTGTGTAGAAAGATACTAGGAGCCCCAAGCTATGCACAGCAAGCGGCATTGAGATGAGAAATAGGACTGTCAAGTATGAAAACACGAATAATGGAAGGTCAGCTAAAATACTTACAGTATATCTTGAGAGAGGAAGGAATGAACTACTTGAAAGAGTAGTGGAGGAGATGCGAGTGCAAACCAAAAAGAATAGATGGATAGAAAGACTAAAAAGGTGGATATCAGAGGAAAGATAGTAACATATTATGAAATAAGGATAAAAGTTAAATCATGGGACACAAAAGTATGGAAGCAGTAAATGCAAGAGAAAGTGAGTTTGAGAATGTACAGAAAGTGGAGAGAAGAGTTGGGTGGCCAGGAAAAAGTCTATGACAACAGGGAAGCCTTAGTGATTCTATTTAAGTGCAGAAATAACAATATGAACCTGGTATACATAAAAAGGTTTCAGAACTAAATAACAGAGTGCATCACGTGTGGAGACATCATCGAAGACCTGAAGCACTTTGTATTGCATTGCCCAGCATACGACGCAGAGAGAAGAAGAAATCCAGCCCTGCAGCGTCCCTATCAGTAAGATGAAGAATATATAATCGTCAACCTAATATACGACAATTACAAGATAGAAGATAACAACATAACATTATGTATTTTTTGGAAAATAAGGGGAAGACAATTATATATTCAGTGCCATAATAAAATAAACCCAGCCCGCAAAAACAACACATCAGGGAGTACCGTTATAAATTCAATACTTACGCCATCCAGCTGAACTGAACTGATAGTCTAATTTATCTTAGGTATTTGGAAGTTGTTGATAAATGCATAATTATAGGGCTTGTGATGCAGGGATGTTTTCTTTCCATAAATCGAAACAATGGCAACGATATCAATCCTCCATAAAACAGATGAAGTGACGCATCCGTGAATTTGTACACACTTCGTGATTGTATATATGGAAGGAAAATTAGTAGCAGTTTATTTTCTTGTGCAGCATTTCATTAATTACTATATGCTGTTTGCGAGTTCATATTGGACCACTTGTGTTTTCTTGAAGAGTACACTATAGGACACAAAAGCAGGCAATTTTTCACTATCTGGTCCGGCGTTTTGTGGGTTATTATATTTTGCTTAATTATTATTAAGGAATGTCTTTGTGTTTGCCATTTTCAAGCAACGTAGTTTAGTTTGTCCCCTTGGCGAACAACAAGACTACCTTCAAACTAACCCCGACCCCCTTCAAGTTAAATTTGTACATACTGTAAGGTTTTCGGAGCAATGGGAAGTATGTGGAAGACGAGAAATCTCGGAGTGAAAGTAAAAAGTGCACTGTATCAAGGAATTGTTGTGCCAACAGTGATGTATGGGGCTGAGACATGGGCTCTGAAGAAAAAGGAGAAAAGAGGGCTGGATGTGATGGAGATGAGCTGCTTGAGGAGTATGTGTGGAGTTACTCGTAGAGACAGATTGAGGAATGAAGAGATACGTACGAGAGTGGGGCAGCAGGAACATTTGTCAGCCAGAGTGGACAGAAGGGTGCTGAGCTGGTATGGTCATGTTGAACGAATGGGAGATGAAAGGCTTACAAAGAGAATATGTGAGTCAGGTACAAGGGGAGATAGAAGGGCAGGAAGACCCCCATTGAGATGGAGAGACTGTGTAAGAAAGGCTTTGGATGATAGAGGAATGACTATAGATCAGGCAGGGGAAGTGGTGGTGGACAGGAGTGAATGGAGAATGCTTGTGAATAGTTGAGTGAACACGTGGTCATTTGGAGTAAGGGGTCTGGTGCAAGTTGGATCAACTAGAGAATAGTCCATCAGGCGCCTGGCCCGGGGAGACGATTAATATGAAGGGTGCGCCTGGAAGTGTGGTGGGAGGGCTTGTGGCTTTGGCTCCGCTGCATGTATGCCTGCCGAGATCGGAACCTCTCCGGGTGGTCGGGGGCCGGGGGAGTGCTGGAGCGACCTTGGTGACCCTGGTCTCTGGGTCTTCTCCTGGGTGACCTGGATGTGTGTGAGTATGTGCTTTTTATCTGTGTTTATTTGTTGTTTTATGTTGTTTTTGTGTTTTCCCTGTTCTTGCTCTGTGTTGAGTCGGCTACCCCCAAAATGGGGATTGGGCCTGAGCATATAGATAGATAGATAGATAGATAGATAGATAGATAGTATTTCCATAGAATATTGACCTGGCTGAAGGCTGATTTTTTCTAAGTTACAAGCTCGCTATCGTTCGCCCATAAAAATTCAACACCTGAATAGGGGTGAAGCATAATACTATGGCCAATCTAATGGGATGAAACGTATTAAACTCTCTAAACTAATGGAGCAAAACAGTGAAAGTACAAAAAGACTGCCCCCCGGACCACATAGGATAATATCATGTCATACCCAACCCTTGTAACAGGTTCACGTGCAGGCAACTGTACCGCGGTCAATACATTATGGGTATGTAAAGGGTAATTGAAGTGCCCATAATACTATACCCTTCTAACCCTATTTGGACCAATTTTTTTTTGTTTTTAACCTTTCCTGTATCGCTACATTAAATTGGAGATTTTAAGACGTTTCATCCCATTAGTTTGGTGATAATTTGACGCTTCACACCATTCTAGTGTGTGTGTGTTTTTTGTTTCATCTTTTTTTTTTGGGGGGAAGGGGGATTCTTCTATCGAAAACAATTACAAATTTAGCTTGAAGGGGATCAGAGTGGATTTTTTTTTTTAGTTTGAAGGTAGTCTGGGAAGGCGTTTTTGTCAGCCTCGGGGACAAACTAAAATACATTGCTCGAATAGGGCGAAGGCAAACAAAATCCCCAATAATAATTGTAAAAAGTATCATAAAAAAACACAAGACGTCGGACCAGATATAAGGATAGAAAGGTAAACTACCATCACTATACGTAGTAATTTTATATACCAGATTTAGGCCTGCTGTATACCCTTGATTATTTTACTGTCTTTTATCACTGTATGTTTGACGAATCCAAATATTCTCCCCAAAAAATTAAATTCGAAAATTTGCTGAAAACGGTGTGACATTAGTTCTGATCTCTGGAGTTGCAGGGACTTGAAAATACCCAGACAGGTTACTTTTTCGAAGTGCGTGACACTACACGTTTTCAGTGATGCTATAGGTAGCGCCAACAAACTTGACAATAATTTTGACCCCTTAACTTCTTATAACTCGTAATTAATGAGAACAATCGGGCTGACGCTTCTATCATTTGGGAAGAGTCCACCAAGAAATAGGTGTGGACATTTACAACCAGTTGCACAAGGTCCTTTTGAGTTACGAAGAGGTCAGGGATCGAGATAATTGTCAAGTTCGTTGGCGCTACCTATAGTACAGTTGCTTACGGAGCCACCGCATATTTCAGTCATGACAAAAACTCTTAAATTCCCTTGATTATGCCACTTGATTATGGCTAAGTCTAGGGTGGCCCTGATTAAACAGTTAGCTATTCCCAAACTTGAACTTACAGCTTGTGCATTTGCATGAAGGTCAGCCACATTCATTAAGGAGGCCTATGCATCTGAGCTGTCTATCAAAAAAACAGTCATCTTGTTTTATAGTCAAATAAGTGTTTGTTGGCTTGCGAGTAAAAAGGTGTTACCGGTGTTTGTTCGTAACAGGGTTGATTAACTCTTGGCGTCATCTACGAACACTAGATTTAGGTATGTACCTACCGATGATAATCCAGGCGATTTGCTCACAAGGGGAATTACCCAATCCTCCCTACACTGTTCTCGGCTTTCTGATCCTGAACAATGGCCAGATGGGGAGGATCAAGGTACTGTGGTTCAACAAATGTTTGCGACCACTACGGACACTCCCTCGAACGAGACCCATGTAATAGATTGGCCTCGCTATAGTTCATACGAGGGAGTAGTACGCATCATGGCATTGGTGAAGAGCTACGTGGTTAATCTGAAAGCCAAATCGAAGGGGTCGGATCAGAATCTCGGCATAAATACAATACCGAAACTAAAAGCAGCTGAAGTCACTTTAATCTATGTACCACAAGAGGAAGTTTACCATAAGGAGCGACATGAACTCGACACTAGCGCCACTGACAATAAGGTTAAGAGTAGCATTATTTAAGAGTTGGGGTTATTTTTGCATCAAGAGATCATTAAATGTAAAGGGAGACTACAAAAGGCTAAGATAGATTATAATACTGTTTCCAATCTTTCTTCCAAACAAACACAGGTTAACCTCACTGTTGATAGACAATGCTCATAAATTGTGCTTGCACTATGGGGTGGCATATGTGCTTTTGTATCTGAGAACTAGATGGTGGATTCTGAGAATACGGAAAACAGTGAAGTCGGTATTTTTTTTTTTTTTTTTTTTCTATGTGATTGAGGGAGGCAAAAGGCAGAACTGCCTATAGCGAATGCCTACCCCATAGTTGAAAGAGTGACAGGGCCAAAATCAAGGGATGTTCGAGCCAAAATGCCTGGACACACTGAGTTTGAAGCAATTTAAGTCATAGGAAGAGGGAAAGACTGATTCTGGGAGAGAGTTCCAGAGCTCAGCTGTTGAGTAGAAGAAAGTTTGAGAGTAACGTTTCACTCTTGGGTTGGAGAGTTCCCCACACATGTGAACAATACTCAATACAAGGACGCACTATTCTGTACAGAACAAGAAGCTGTGCAGGGGAAAAGAACCCCCTAATGCGGTTGAGCACACCCAGCTTCTGGGAGGCTGCCTTAGCAAGACTGGTAATATGGTCCTTCCAACTGAGAACATAAGAAAAAGAGACACCAAGAATATTGAGAGAAGATGAAGGATTGATTTTTGTTTTGTTGAAGAATAAGGGATAGTCCGCTGGGAGATCCTGACGGGTAGATAGATGGAGAAATTGGGTTATGGAAGCATTAAAGGTAACAAGGTTTTCTCTGCCCCAATTGGAGATAGTATTTAGATCAGAATTTAAGAGTTCTATGGCTTCATTACGTTTGTCATTGAGGGATTGCTGGCTGGGGCGTTCTGAAAAACTAATGGAGTAGTGTAAGGTTGAGTCGTCTGCGTATGAATGGATGGGAATTGAGGTACAGTTGAGGAGATAATTTATAAAAATTAGAAAGAGAATAGGAGATACGACAGAGCCCTGAGGAATACCGGAGTTTATAGGGTGAGGAAGTGAACAATGGCCATCCACAACCGCGGCTATGGAACGGCCGGAAAGGAAATTAGAGACAAAGGCACAGATGGAGGGATAGAAACCGAAGGAGGGTAGTTTAGATATTAAAGATTTGTGCCAGACTCTATCGAAAGCTTTCTATATGTCTAGTGCAATAGAAAAAGTCTCACCGAATTCCCGAAAGGAGGATGACCAAGAGTTAGTAAGATATGAAAGAAGGGTCACCAGTAGAGCGACCCTTAAGGAAGCCATACTGGCGATCTGAGAGCATGTTATGAGAAGAGAAATGCTTAAGAAATTTGGAAGCAAGAATGGTTTCAAAAACTTTAGAAAGACAAGAGATGAGAGCAATTGGACGATAGTTGGAGGGAAGTGTGTGATGTGCAAGCACTTTCAGGGTAAAAACTATGGGTTGCACCCATCTTCTCCACTACCTGATTAACAGGGTGGAACCATTTCAGGTCACAGGTGTCAACTACTCCAGCTCGTTGGCTGTAAGGGGTGGGGGCTATACTATCGAAAAGGTTTATATAGTATTGCTCACTTGTGCTGTAACGCGTGCCATTCATATAAAAGTTGCTCCTGATTTTTCTTGCGAGACCTTCATGCACATTTTCTGAAGGTTCTGTAGTTGTAGAGGTTATCCCCAATTAATGCTCAGCGATAATGCCACAACATTTGTCGGTTCTGCTAATTTATTTTAAATCATGACTTGATGTTCCTCAACTCAAACAACATCTAAGTAAATTTAACCCATTGACTAAGGGGAAAGTTCTGGAACGCCATGGAAATTTATAACAATTTACAGGCTCTTAACCCGTACTGCACCGTAGGATACAGTAATAAAAGTCCCCAGCAGTCCCAAGCAATGTGGCCAAAATGGCAGAAGAGACCACCTTTCCACCTCCAGAGATGAGGCAACACTGGCCCTCCCACCCGTCAGTGGGTCTCATATAAGCTGAGAAGTGTTGCCATAACGGGAGCAGTGCTTAAACGGTTGTGGTAACTGGTACAACCTTGTACAGGCAGTTACAAGGAAAGTACATTACTGACGACTATATCCGTCGCTGGGACAGGGGAGTTACTTATCTACTGACGACTATAGTCGTCTCGGTGATTGGAGGGGCTAAAACCTGTGGAGAAAAATGCGAGTGAGCGCGGCAGGCCCCTGTCCGCTCTCCAGCTCGGCGGCCGGGGCACTAACGAATCTCAGCCATATGTCGCTAGACATATGCAATGCTGCCAAAGGCAAATATAGTGCGACATTAGCGATCTTCGATCATTATTACAGAATATTTGCCAATGTCTATGGTAGCGCTGGGGATTAATCCCGCGCGCTACGAAGCTTGTTCTTGTGTCATTTTGAAGCTACATTTTTCTATTTTTTGGCGGAATACATTTAATATAATTCAGACAGCTGGAGCTCCATGGTTTGGAGCAACCTGCGAGAGAAAAATTGGCACTGTTAAGGCAGGACTGAAAAGGGTACTAAGTTGTGCCTCAGTCACACTTACAGAGTTGACTACGATACTAACAGAACTGGAGGCAGCTGTGAATGACAGACCCATAGGGTACGTGTCGGGATATTTAGAGGATCCAGTACCTGTTTCCTCATCACAGTTAGCCAGCAGACTTAAACTTAGACTGTTTCCCGAGCCGATGAACGACAATGAAATCACGGATCCCTCATTGTACGATGTAAACGTCTCCGCGCGATAAGCTTATGTCTGTAAATTATCAAATGATTTGTGGAAGCGCTGGACGATGGAATACTTACTGTCTCTAAGAGAAAATCATACAAGTTTAATAAGAAACAAGGGTAAATCTTGGCCCAAAGTGCGTGACGTTGTCCTGATACACAATGAGGGTCCTCGTTTGTTTTGGAGATTGGGTCTCTTCCTAAATTTACTTCCAGGCCTTGATCAACTTGTTAGAGTTGGCAGGTCAAAACCATTACCGGTATTACTACTCGTCCGATTGATAAATTGTATCCTATTGAACAGGAATGTGAGGATGTTGACGAAATTGGTGCAAATAGTATTGCCAGTGTGGATGCAACAGCACAGTCTGCAGCTAATTGGGATGACAGTAATCTTTGTCCTCGGCGGCAGGCTGCTTGGGGTTCCCCGCGACTCTGGCAATCATTGATAGGTGGTGGAGCCTTATGATTTTTTACATTAGTTTAAGTCCAAATTGTAAATTTTGTCCACGATAGACCTTTCTATCTCCAGTTTGGATTGGTTAAAAAGTGATTCGATAATTCTGTATATACACGAAGTATCATGTAAAGTTAATTGGGTATGTATTTCAAATAAGTTTTTTAGAAAGGGTAACTAAGATATATGCCAGGGTGTACATAGTATTCTATAACAAGTTAATTCAAGAATATAGTATTCCTTAAGTATTAATTACTATTTAACATAGTAATTAAAGTAATATGGAGAACCCTTAACGGGATCAAGAAAGATTGCTCATGTTTAGCTGCATTTGTTTACCGAGTTGACGTTCGAAGCACCTTCCCTATGAAGGGAACAACAACAACACCAGCACGAGTGGGCCATATTTTCATCAACATGCACTACTAACCAGCTAAGTGTATATATATTCACTGTTGGCCATTCAATATATGTAGAGTTGTAGACTATTATAGGGCACGTGAATTAACATCAAAGGTAAGACGATAGATATAAAGCTTCCCCGTAGGGCGGCTAATAGTTTAACTTACTTTACCGTCTTGTTATTAAACCCATATCTACTATACGAGCATATATCTTGACAATTATTAAATTTGCAGTGTATTTTCTTGCACAGGACGGTACTTAATTCATTCCTGCAGTATTGGAGAATGCATGCATTTATCTTTATTTTGGCTATTACTAAACGATGTTGGTCAGTTTATGAAGAAGTTGTAGGAGTTAGAAGGTAAAATGGGATAGTTTTTACTTTGAATACTATAAATATTTTCTAAACTGCTTATAATTGTATAATAGTAGCCAGAATAAAATTTAGAAATATGTCCTGGCACTGAGAGGGTTAATATGATCGGTCTATGGGTTTATAGCAAATTATTTCTATAAGTTAACCCAAAAACAGAAACCGCCCTCTATTGAGGTTATTGTGGTGCACTGCGACCGTCCTCAATGGATCCAGAGAAAAGAAAACCTCAAAAAACACCCCAGTGGTACTCAAAACAAAGCAATTTGTGATTAGGTGACATACATCCCCTCCATTACTTGTTGCCACTCTTCCATATGTGTCCCAACTCCCCCCTTCACTCCCCCCCCCCCTCCGTTTTTCCTCCTCCTCAATGATCCGCTATTTTCCCTATTATTCCCTATATTTATAGAGTATTTTCGAGCAAGGATAGCAGGGAGAGAGGAGGGAGGATGGGGGAATCTTTCTCCAACCCTCTAAGCCAGTCTCAGACCACCCCTTGTTTCTCAGTGCCATGCGAGACAGGAGAGAGGGAGGGTGTGTCTCTCTCCAGGTCTGGGTCAGATTACGACCGCGGGGCTAAAATATACATTCTTTACAAGCCAATTGCTGCTACCACTTGTTTTTATTGCTTTTCAATATTTATATGGTCATATTAAAAGCGAAATAGGTGCATATATGGATAAATAATAATGATATATATGGTAAATATGACGATTTTCGTTAGAATAGAACCACAATACCTTGCATGGCGGGACCCTTTGAACTACCATATCTTCGCTGTTTATGAGTTAACCCTTTGAAGATTATGACGCATTTTGACAGTTTATTCTGGCAATTACTGGACGATTTAATACAGATTATGAAGGATCTGTGGTAATTATAAGGGTAAAGACTATCTCAATTAAGCTTCCGACTTCCATATACCCTTCTTAACCCTTCCAGCCCGGGTGTCAGTGTGACAGGACACCGCGAAAGAAGGGCAGGAGCCCGGGTGTCCTATTAAAAGGCAGTAAGCTTGAAAGCCTATTAACCTTGGTCTGAACGCTGTGCGTCCGACGCATGTAAACAAAGCCGATCGTTGCGTCACCGCACCTCCGAAAACAATAAGGAGACGTCGGATCAATGTTATTGTTGTGACGATTAGTGACTGAAAAGCTCCGATATTGTCAACATCGTGGCAAAATTCGCTCCACTGATATCGTTTTCACAACTGAACCAGTTGACTTACAGAGCTCTACTCAACACCAGTCTACAGATTGAAAACCACACTACGTTTATAGATGCGTGGGAAATTCCTAGCAGTTAAAATAAAAAAAAATACGGTAGCCTATTCCTAGACGTTTTTCGGCCAGATCGCCCGGGTACCCCGCACTGTCACTAGGAGGGCTAGCCCGGGCCAGGAGGGTTAATCTGAATACAATCGTCTAAATATAGCCAGAAAAGAGAAAAGATCAGGATACTCGGATCTTGAAAGATTTAATCACACAGCCAGGTAGATTTTGGGGCAACTGTACACTCTAGGACATACATCGTGACCTCAAGTTTTTTAATCTATCCCGAACCGAAGCGAATCTTCCCATTAAGGGAAGATGGATCGTTTTTCTGGTCCCCCTTTTTCCTCATGTTTAGTCCCCTTAGTTTTCAGGTTTTAAGACATTCACCCCATTAGTTTGTCGATTATAAAACCTTTCGTCCCATTTTGATATCAATATCAAGACCTCTTGTGCCATTTAGGTGTCAATTGTTTTCCTGGCGAGCGATAGCCTGTAATATTAATAGAGATCGGCCTTCGGCCGGGACATGTATTATGTATAAATATATAAATTTATCTTGAAGGGGGGTCGAGGGAGTATTTAGGCCTATTTAAGCTTGATGTAGGTCGCGAGGAAACTAAAAATAAATGAATATATAAATAAATAAACCCCAGAATATAACCACTGTCCCATTAGTTCTGTACCTAATATTTACATTTCGGAGGCTCGTTTGTGCTGTTTACGAGTTCATAATGGGCCGCAAGTTTTCTCTTAGAGGGTTCACTATAACACACACATCCAGGCCCTTTAACACTATCTGGTCCGACGTCTTGGGGGATATTGTGAGTTTCTGTTTAAATATTATTAAGGCATTTCCTTGCTTTTGTTGCCATTTGCGAGCAATGTATTTTAGCTTGTCCACTAGGCTAACAACAACGCCTTCCCAGACTTGTCCACTAGGCTAACAACAACGCCTTCCCAGACTTGTCCACTAGGCTAACAACAACGCCTTGCCAGACTTGTCCACTAGGCTAACAACAATGCCTTCCCAGACTTGTCCACTAGGCTAACAACAACGCCTTCCCAGACTTGTCCACTAGGCTAACAACAACGCCTTCCCAGACTTGTCCACTAGGCTAACAACAACGCCTTCCCAGACTTGTCCACTAGGCTAACAACAACGCCTTCCCAGACTTGTCCACTAGGCTAACAACAACGCCTTCCCAGACTTGTCCACTAGGCTAACAACAACGCCTTCCCAGACTTGTCCACTAGGCTAACAACAACGCCTTCCCAGACTTGTCCACTAGGCTAACAACAACGCCTTCCCAGACTTGTCCACTAGGCTAACAACAATGCCTTCCCAGACTTGTCCACTAGGCTAACAACAACGCCTTCCCAGACTTGTCCACTAGGCTAACAACAACGCCTTCCCAGACTTGTCCACTAGGCTAACAACAACGCCTTCCCAGACTTGTCCACTAGGCTAACAACAACGCCTTCCCAGACTTGTCCACTAGGCTAACAACAACGCCTTCCCAGACTTGTCCACTAGGCTAACAACAACGCCTTCCCAGACTTGTCCACTAGGCTAACAACAACGCCTTCCCAGACTTGTCCACTAGGCTAACAACAACGCCTTCCCAGACTTGTCCACTAGGCTAACAACAACGCCTTCCCAGACTTGTCCACTAGGCTAACAACAACGCCTTCCCAGACTTCTTCCAAACTAAAAAATGCCTACCCAAACCCTTTCAAGCTAAATGAGTGCATGATTCGATAGAAAACTGTCCCGGCTAAAGGATAACTTTTTAATAGTTACAGGCTCCATATCGCACACCTATAAACACTTGACACCTGAATATGGTATTTGCAGTATTATCGCCAAACTAATGGTGTGAAACGTCTTAAACTCTCTAAATTAATGGAGGGAAAGAGGGAAGATTAAAAAAACCTAACCTCGGACCACATAGGGTTATATATCACGTCATACCCAACCCTTGTACCAGGTTCACGTGTTGGCTACTGTACCGCGGTCAATACATAATGGGTATGTAACGGTAATTGAAGTGCCCATAATACTATACCATTTTAACTCTATTTGGTCCAAGGGGGGTCTTTTTGGATCTTCTCTGTTTCGCTCCATTAATTTGGAGATTTTAAAGAAAGTTTCACCCAATAGTTTAGCGATAATAATATGGTTCGCCCCATTCATGTGCCTATTTTTTTCTGGGAGAGCGATAGCGAGCCTGTAACTTATAAAAAATTGGCCTTTGGTCGGGGTATTTCTCTATCGAATAATGTACAAAGTTAATATAAAAGGGGTGTGGGTGGAACTTATATAGTCTTAATACAGTCTGGGAAGGTGTTTTGTTAGCCAAGGGGGACAAACTGAAATACATGGACCCAAAATGGCAAGCAAGCAAAATCCTCAACAATTATTAAACAAAGCATCATAATTACTAGCAAGACGTCTGACCAGAGAGAGTTAGAGGTATATTGGTGTTAATACCCCCATCTGATACTCGCAAGACGTCTGACCAGAGAGAGTTAGAGGTATATTGGTGTTAATACCCCCATCTGATACTCGCAAGACGTCTGACCAGAGAGAGTTAGAGGTATATTGGTGTTAATACCCCCACCTGATACTCGCAAGACGTCTGACCAGAGAGAGTTAGAGGTATATTGGTGTTCATACCCCCATCTGATACTCGCAAGACGTCTGACCAGAGAGAGTTAGAGGTATATTGGTGTTCATACCCCCACCTGATATCAGGACAGAAGGTAAAGCACCATCAAAATAACCAAATATTATATAATGATATACTCTTTTAAGGGGGGAATGTCGTTTGTCTGGCCCCCCTTCTTCCTCATGTTTATCCTCATTATTTTTCAGATTTTAAGACGTTCGGCTCATTAGTTTGGCGATTTTAAGACCTTTCGCACCATTTATGTGTTAATATTAACACTTTTCGTGTAATTTAGGTGTCGATTGTTTCCTGGCGAGCGATAGCGAACCAGTAATTCTAGGAGGATTCGGCCGGGACATTTTTCTACCGAAAAATGTATAAATTATCTTGAAGGGGTGTCTATGGGGTGATTATTTTAACTTGATGGAGATCTAGCGAGGTTTCTAAAAATAAATTAATGAATAAATAGATAAATAGACCAAAAACTTAACCACTTCCAACTTATCCCAGTAACATGAGTGGCCATCTGTTTATTTGGCCGCCATGTTGGTACCTCATTTAGCAAACAACAAGGTTTTATTTTATATTTTGTCGTGTACAATGTATACTGAAAAATGTACAAATTTATCTGGAAGGGAGATATTGGGGATGTTAGTTGTTATGCTTGACGGAGGTCTAGGGAGGAAACTAAATTACCGGTAACTAAATTAATTATTATGTTCTCTCCACTAACCAACTTTACTCCTAAACTCGATTAATGAAATTAACAAACACATGTGGCAGTCCGGGGATTCGAACCCAGGACGCTCACACCGAAAATCAATACATTAATAATTAATTGGACCCCCTCCCCCCTTACCAGGTTTTATTTGTACGCCATTTTGGTACCTCAAATATCAAACGAGGTTTTATTTCACTTATGATATAGGCCTATACCTACATAATAAGTAAACATTGATATGCAAATATACAAGAAATACACAATATATATATATATATATATTAATTAGTCTTACACCACCAAATATATTCTACTTTCAATCTAGTTCCCTATACCAATACAAAAACGCCCTGAAATATTGCCAGAGAAAATCTTACTCCTAAAATATTTCCGGAAAAGACGCTAGTTGTGACATCGCCTTATGAGTGTGTAAATGATTCCTATATGTAAGTGCGGTGCATGTACAGTTGGCCTAAACAATTCTAACCCCCTCCATGATTATATTTATTGAAGTAAAAATAGAATGATCGACTGACCGAAATAATTTGATATTAACCATTATTTGTTCATATGAATTAACTAATGCATAGTTAACAATACTTCGAATACAACTAGACTATGTTTCCTTCCATACATAAAATTGAGGAGTGTGTACAAATGCATGCAGGACAACTACAGGTGTACGCATTTTACGTCTAAGTTACCCCAATAATATGAATAGAAGGATCGTTTTCTTTGATTGCGTATAGTTTTCTTTCGATAATAAATCAAGCAGAAACTATGATACAAGGGGTACATTTTGAGAATAAGCCCTCGAGGAGTATGCCATACTTTGACAGTTTATTCTGGCTATCATATGACGATCTTATACAGCTTAGGAAGAATCTGTGAGCATTGTAAGGGTAAAGACTATCTCAATTAACCCTCTGACTTCCATATGCCCTTCCTAATCCGAATAAAATCGTATAATAATAACCAAAAAACATAACAGAAATGCGTCATCGTATATTAAAAGGGTTTAAAATCTGTGCATTTACCCTTACACTTAAGTTGAGGAATCAGACCCACAACATAAATGCTCTCAGGCAGAATAATGTGAGGGGGAATGGGCTGGAAGACTGAATGGATAAAGGAAGGAATACATGAAAATTAACATGATATTAGATTGTTTTGATAATTTTATCACCTCCATAGACATAATAGGAACTGTGAACTACGATTTTAACTTTAGAAGTAATACAATGGTCAACATAATCCATCTTCATGTTAATTTTCCTGTAATCCTTCTCATATAATTTATGTATTCAAGTCTTCAAACACAATGCATACAAACATTAACTGCCTTAATAGTGTAATGGTTAGTGTTTAAAAGGTGTATGTGGTACCCTAGGTTCGAATCCCGGTGGATCACATACTTGCTTTCATTAATGTATTTGGGTGGTGTTTGATGTTGGAGTGAAATAAATAGAACTATATAATAGGAACTGTGAACTAACATTTTGACTTTACACAGACAATAATACATGCTACAATAACATGGTGATGGGCTGGTCTATCCGAGTGAGAACTGAGCGATCTCTGCCATACCCATAGCTTACTCTGACTGTTCCTTTTACTTATATATCTTCTAGATCTCAAGTGGCGGCGTCTTTTCCGTGGATTTACCTCCCTACTGCCAACCTAGAAGTTGGCAGATTGGGAGCCAAAGCGTCACATTTTTCCCTTGCCCCTCAACTTTCCCTTCATAATTGCTGAGGGGCACAGGGCCTTGGGTAGGGCTTTGGTTTCCCGGGCGTTTCCGCACCTTCCTCAGCTCCCTGCCTTGGAGTGGCTTCGGTCACCCGGGCTTTGTTAGTGGTAAGCAGTGAGGATTTTGTGGGGGCGCTCGTTTATGGCCATGGCCTTGCTCGAGACCTTGGGGCTGTTCGGCCAGACAGCCTGGGGAACAACAACAACAACAACAACAACAATAACCGTTTGACACCCTGGTGGGGGATTACGGGTTGGGAGAAAGATTAGGAAGGAAATGTTTGGTAATGATCCTATACCTTGCTCCAAATACGTAGGCCAAAACTCTTGAATATTATCCCCTATAAATCACCAACGACTAGAGTAATCGAGCTAATATTTATACTATTCAGGAAGAGTCAGCCAGGAAATAGGTGTTGAGATTTACAGCCCATTTGCTTTTGCCCTTCATGAGTTACAGAGGTTAGTTAGGGTTCAGGAAATTTGGCCTATCTACCTGGAACAAGGTATAGCTTTGATAGTATCAACAGTGGGAGTTCTATGAAATGAGAGGGAATCAGAAGGTTAGTTGAGATAGATTTTAGCCCCCTGATTCGCCAAGGGCCTTCTTAAACTGAATACAATTGTCAGAAGTTAGCCAGAACAAAGTTAAAATGCGTCCTTGTAAGCCGAAAGGGGTAAACAAAATACAGAGTGGTATACTTAAGGGGGGATGGGCTATTTATATATATATTTATCTTTTTATTATTTTTTTTTAGTTTCCTTCCTAGACCTCCATCAAGCTAAACAAAAAACACCCCTAGACCCCCTTTCAAGAAAAAATTGTACATTTTTAGATAAAAAAAAAAAAAAAAACGGCCAAAGGCCGGTTCCTTCTCAAAATTACAGGCTCGCTTTCGCTCGTCAGGAAAAAAACGACACCTAAGTGGCAAGAAAGATCTTTATATTGACAAAGAAATGGGGCGAAAGGTCTTAGAAACGCCAAACTAATTGAACGAACATCTTAAACTATCTATCTATCTATCTATTGCCAGACGGCTTACTCACCTTAATGGGGGTGGCTATACACAAAATGCCCCCAAGCAAACCTATCCCCTGTAAGAGGGACCACCCATGCCAGTTTACTGAACGACTTACAGGATTGACCACTCAACCCAGGGTCCGTCCGACTCAGAGGTCTTTTATATATTCTTTAGCACTATTTTTCTACAGTGGTGTGCGGCTAATCCATCCACTAACCTGCTTCACCCTAAGATAGCAGTACTGATTTGTATAAGGTTTACTCCCCTAGACAGGTTGCCGACCAAGCCTGACGAGTCCCATCCATCTGGATTTTTATCAGGTTATCTCCCCTAGATGGGTTGCCGACCAAGGCTAACGAGTCCCATCCACCCGAAATGTTAAATGTCAAAACTAATGGTACTAAAAATAGGGGAAAAAATAACTACCTACCCCTTAACCCCTTCTGTACTGGCAACGTCTTTATAATTATTGTCTTGCTATATCTAGACGATTTTGTGCAGTTTAAGGACATGTGGTAGCAAAGAGGGTTAAGTGAGAAAGCTGTATATGTTTGGAGTCCCTTCTTAAACTGAATATAATCACCTAATAGTAGTCAGAGTAAAGTAAAAAGGACGGCACCAGGACACAAAGGGCTAACCTCCTTTGACAGTTTATACTGGCTATTATTAGATGATATTATCCAGTTTGGGAAAGCCCTCTAGCAGTTCAAGGGGTGAAAACTATCTCAATCATCCCTATGACTCCCACAAGTCCTTCCTACACTGAATATAATCGTCTAGTAATAGCCCGAATAAACTGTCAAAATGCGTGATAATCATAAATGGGCTAACCCCTTAAGAATTATGACGCACGTTTAATGCTTATTTTGGCTATCAATAGACGATTATATTTAGCTAAGAACGGATCTGTAGGAGTCAGAAGCATATTTGAGTTAGTACTGACCCCTTAGATTACTATATGTCCTTCATAAACTGCATAACATCAAATACGGAAGAGGGTTAATTGAGATAGTCTTTACCTTTTCATGGTCACTGTTCCTTCTTAACCCTTTCACGGACAGGACGTGATTTGCGCCCTTTCTGGGATAACTGTGTTGGTGGTGTAATGGTTTAGATGCTTATTTTTCTGGGTGTGGTGTCCCGAGTTCAAATCCCAGGAAGACCATATGCTTTCATTAGTTTATTTGAGTGCATTGGGGTTTGTAATTGATGATTAATGTTAAGAACGGGGTGTTACTTAATACGTATAAACCTTTGTGACCATCAGGGGTGTTTAGAAACCTTTAGTTTAATTACTCCAACCTCTGAAGTTGTCTTTGAGTGAGGTGTGGGCAGAAAACTAATTTTGGAGGGGTAATTATGAGATCGAGAGAACTCAATTTCTGAATACTAAACGGCAAACCCCGAGTCCACAGGATAGCTGGAGGATTAAGCTGCATACAATTGTCTAATAATAGCCAGAATAAACTATCAAAACGCATCATGATCCCCAAGGGGTTAACTGCAACTTCAACACACACCCTCTTCCATTCCATCCCTTAACCCATACAGTATCGGTCCGGTGACATCCTTTTCATTATATTCTGGCAACTATTAGACAGTTTTATTCAGCTTAAGAAGGATGTCTACCCGTTACAAGGTTATAGACTATCTCAAGTAATCCCTTTAGCGACCATATTTTTGTTCTATGGGAGTGAGGGAGACAAAAGTCAGAACTGCCTGTAGCGTGTGCCTCACCCAGAGCTGAATGAGTGACATGGAAAAATCAAAAGATATTCAATCCAAAATGCCTGGACACACAGAGTTTGAAGCAATTTGAGTTATAGGAAGAGAGAAAGACTGATTCTGGGAGAGACTTCCAGAGCTCAGCTGTTGAATAGAGAATAGAAGAAAGACTGAGAATAGAATTTCACTCTTTGGTTGGAGAGTTGCACAGAGTAGGGGTGGGATTGCGTTGCAAGACGGGTGCTACCTGCTCTACGAAGAGGGGGTGGTATTCAGTATACTGAGAGAGCTCTGAGGAACACTGATTATTGTAATAGCCATAGAATAGCTAGAGAGATGCAACATTGCGGCGGAGAGAGAGAGATTGTAGAGAGTTGGTGAGTGGACGTGAGTTAATGAGACTGATGGCTTTCTTTTCTACTGTTTCTAGAAGTGCTGTGTGAGAGGATCCTCCCAACACATGTGAACCATACTCAATACAAGGACGCACTGTGCCCCTGTACAGAGCAAGATGCTGTGCAGGGGTAAAGAACCCCTTGAGGCGGTTGAGCACACCCAGCTTCTGGGAGGCTGCCTTAAAGGGTTATCACACGTGGCTATTTTTTCGAGGTCTCTGGATCTTCGTTCATAGTTTAGACGACAATACTGTGGTTTCGCTATCACACATGCACCTAGATTATCCACGAAGATATAATTATGCGTACGTCTGGCAGTCATGTAGCCATATTGCACCAAGAGCAAGAACCCATTTCTAGTCTTTATAAATGTTGCATAGTACAACACTAATGTGAAAACTTGTGTTAAAATATTTGGTCAACTGTAATTTAAGAGAAAAAACGAAATTTTTCATCTGGAATGCTGTACGGTATGTTGCACGGCCGAGGAAAGATGCGTTGGGTAGCCAGATAAAGGGACGGTTATGGTGGGGTCACACATTCACGTATATTGCTCCCGTCAGCTCCCGTCTTTTGTAAACGAAGGTATATTGGTAGTTGGCAACATATTACGTAAAACGTAAGGGCATAATACGCAACACGTAAATGAAATTGCGGCCAGTCGGGGGGGTACTCACGCATGGCGAGAGTAGAAACGAGTAGCCCACGTGGGTCGGGAATGTTGTGGGTGCGGCCAATGCCGCGCGGTTGTTGATTCGAGAGGAATCAAATACGTGGCTCGCCCTCACGTATGTCAAAAGACGGGAAAACTTACGACCGACCTGGCCACCACGGCCGTCTGACTGGAGCAGCCCCGTCAGACGTAGCAGCTACCCCGTCAGACGAGAGGTGCTCTCGTCCATCGTGGGAAGTTCCAGTCGAACGTGGAAGTTTACGTTCGTTTGGCAACGCCGCTGCACTGCGTGTTGCCGGGAAGACGCGGCAATGTCGTACGGGGGGGTATATAGGGACAACGGGAGTTACTGCCGTCATACCTCTCACCACACCACGACGACCACCACCATCCCTGCTACTCTGCCACCCTGTCACCCTGCCTGCCACCCTGCCACCCTCTGCTGCCACCCTCTGCACGCTGCCCTGCCCTGCCCTGTCACCATGGCTACCAAGGCTACCAAGAGAAGCGTGAAGAAGACGTCTGCAACCTCACCGCCTGTCCCCTTGACGCCTGCAACCTCATCACCGCCTGTCCCCTTGACGCCTGCAACCTCATCACCGCCTGTCCCCTTGACGCCTGCAACCTCGCCTGTCCCCTCGAACTCTGCAACCTCACCGCCTGGCCCCTCGAACTCTGCAACCTCACCGGCTGTCCCCTCGTCGTCTGGAACCTCGCCGATTAACCCCTCTGACGGTGAAGTGTTGATGAATATACCCGACGATGATGGAGAGGTGTTGGACGTGGATGAAAGTGAGGAAAACCCCGACGATGTTGAACAGGGACAGGGACTGTAACAGCCAACAGTACCAATTAAACGGCGCTGGAAGAGCACCAACATTATCCTGACGGAGGCGCAGGAGCGTATGTTGGGAGACTGGCTGGAACAGGATGTGCCTTATCTGTATGATAAGGGTGATAACCGCCACAAAGACAAGGAGCACATCGACCATGTTTGGGCGGAGAAGGCAGCCAGTCTGGACCCCCCCCCCATCACTGGCTTGGAATTGTTGACGTGGTTCACCTCTCTCCGCTCCAAGTTTGGTAGGCTCACCAAGGACAAGAGTGGTGAGGGGGCCAAGAGGTTGACTGAGAGGGAGAAGTGGATACTGGCCATGTTCCAGTTCCTAAAGCCCCACATCGTGCGATAGAAGAAGCCCCGGAATCTGGGTATGCCTCAGGTACGTTTATATTTGTTTGTTTACCAACCCTTTCACTATTAATTCGTCAACAACATCAATATTTTCCTGGCGAGCAATAGCAAGCCAAGAGTGTTGGCGTCCTCAGGACAGAAACAGGATTTGTCTTTTTCTGAAATATTTTGCTTATAATGGTGCCATTATTTTTGTAAAATTATCTTGCTCACTTAATTTTATAATTACCTAACATTTTTGTTAATGAAACACATAATAACACAAAGCAGTTTATTCATTTTATTTAAAGGTTACAAAGATGAATGGTTATGTTGATTGGTATTTAACAGTTGATAAATAATTTACATGTTACTAATTATACATTCATGTCTCAACAGTCTGCTGCCCAAGCTGCCGAACCTTCTCCTGTGCATGCTCCTGTGCCTCCTGTGTGTAGTCCGCTGCCTGATGACCCCACCCCAGCAGACGCTGGTGAGGAAGAGCAAGCAGCCGGCAGTCAGGAGAACACTGTTACGACCGGGTGCTACTAATAAAACAAGGGCACTTAATCATTGGACTAGAAATGGCTTATATGCAACGACTCAACGCTAGATCCAAACCCCTGTACTTATAAAGCCGGCCAACAAAACACCTATACCCTCTAGTTTAGATCTGCGATAACGAGGTATCCTTAACAGGGTATAAAGGTACTATACTTCAGGCTAACCTACTATGGTATAGACTGATCACAAACAATATGCAAATTGCGTTAATACTCAATAACAATGATCAATAGAAAGCTTAATTAAATCACACCAATGATGTAATGCTCAAGAAGAAGAATTATTAAAAGTACTCTAAACAATGTTAACTCTTCGCTCCTGTATGAAAGAAAGCGAATGCTAGTCCTGCAGCATCGACCTGGAAACTTCTGAAGTATGTCGGATGCGGATAAGATATTCGAATCGGATTTAGAACGATAATAAAGCAGTAAGTAAGACACAACAAACAATAGGAACTATAATGTTAACTGACAAGAGAATAATAACAATGCGCAACAGTAGTAATGCTTAACACTCAAAAGAAGAAGCACTTCTCATGCAACTCAACAGCCTACTATGGTTGTGCAGCTCGACACCAACCTAGGCTTGTAAAACTCAGTGAATCTATAATGCATACATATAACTAGAGCTTATAATCTAATTCGTGTCTGCTCAATTAATAAAGTCTAGCTGGGATATCAAGGCTTAGGAAACTGTGGCTGAACAATGCGACTCATAGCCCAATGTTGTCCTCTAGGTGGCTCAAGCAATTACGTTAAGTGACTGGGATGCTCTCTTGGTAGATCCAGATCTCAAGTATCTGGTTCTACCCTGGCGACCCCTCCAAAGTCAAGCAAAGAGGCAGCACGATGCTGTAAGGTAGTAGGCTAATGCCCTCTTACACCACAATGCTGCACTCGTAAACGAACCAACCGAAATGACAAACTAGGCTCCTACAGGTTCAGGCGAAGTCGTGTAGGTTTAAGCAGAACCATACACACATCGGTGACAACGTCAAAATAACCTTATCCCAGTCTAGCATTAAATAATGAAGCAGACCACTAATAATCCTGAGGGAGGCACTCAAAAGACAGTCCTGCAACCTCTGCTTAAAACTAAGAACCCTTCCAAAATCCTAATCTAATACATATATATCTCAGAGAGCTTACACAATGAATACGATGGGCCGATATGAAATCGATTTGCTAGATACCCAAAGGGAGGTGGTGTGAGTTTAAACAGCTAAGAGATCAGAAATAAAGAAGTCTAGTGAGAGAGAAAGTTCCAAAATGGTGGTGAGAATGGAGACAGATTTGCAAGGGGGGTGTAGATCATGTGCGTGTAGGACCAGCTCTGAAGCTGTATCTCCTGCCAGGGTAGCAGCAGGGAGGAGAAGGGAGGAGGAAGGAGGGGCGCGGGCCTCGACCAATGGGGAGCCGAGGCGTCACGAGGCCCAGTGACGTCACGGCCAATGAGAGCCCACCCGTGCGACTGGTTACGTCACAGTACCCTCTCGCTCTGTTTTACTCACTCGCTCTCTCTCCCCTCCATCATTCACATACAAACACGTTTTATATTATTGCTCATATAAAATAGAATGCGTTGTCACAGACGAAAATAAAGTCCACCACTAGACTGTCTGTGATCAGACGATTACTTAGGAAAGAAAGCACATCCTCCTACGCTGACTGTAAGCGATTTCCTTGCCTTGGCGAGTGCTAGCGAGCGGCGAGGGGCCCCCACAAGGGTGTCATACTTCATTCTGCTAGGCTGACTGCCGTCACACCCCGCCCAAGATGTGGGACGTTTTAACCTCTGGTAAACGCCACATCTGACATGCAGAATGCCTATACGACCCGCCACACCTAGCCACTTTACCAAATATGAAATGCACAGCTCAGCTCTCAAAAACACAAACACAACATTTTATCATACAAAGACAATTTTACAACCCCTCCCAAACATAATAGCTTAGTTCATACTGTCATGCTCCCAGAGCGAACTTTACTGAGCCCAGCCTACTGAATCAACTCAGTACTTCAGCTATAACATACTTAAAATTAACTATTAAAAGAAAGAGTTTTTTTATAGGATTTTCATACGTTATTTTAATGTTGTTTTTGGCGGCTGCACTATAAGGGCAAGCCTCATTTTACTCCACTCAATCCACACACCTGTGGTAACCTACCCCGGGTCCTCCACCCTCGAAAGACAATCTGCAATCACATTCTCACAACCAGCAATATGGCGAATGTCGAGGTTGTATTCTTGCAACATTAGTGACCAACGGGTCAGCCTCATATTCTTGTTGTGGAATTGATTCAGAAACTTAAGGGGGTGGTGGTCGGTATAAATTACCACGACTGGGCCATAGGCAGGAACATATACCTCAAAGTGTCTGAGTGCTAATACTATCGCCAACAGTTCTTTTTCAACCACTGAGTAGTTCTTTTGTTCTGAATTAAACTTCTTTGAAAAAAAACTGACTGGATGTTCCAAACCTTCATCGTCCGTTTGCATTAAGACGGCACCAGCCCCTACACCACTGGCATCTGTTGCCAGTTGAAAAGGTCTGTCGAAGTCAGGGGCCCTGAGGATTGGGTGAGTGCATAATAGATGTTTTACCAGCAAAAACGCCTTCTCGCACTCAGGTGCCCACTTAAACTTCTTGTCCTTCGCTAATAGGTCTGTCAAGGGAGCCAACACAGTAGAATAACCCTTGATGAAGCGACGATAGTACCCGATCATGCCCAGGAACCTCATGATCTGTCGCTTGGTGGATGGCCTGGGGAACTGATTAATAGCTAAAATCTTGGTTTGGGGAGGGCACACCTGGCCTAACCCGACTACAAACCCAAGATACTGCACAGTTGCCCTAACAAAGTCGCACTTAGCCAAATTAACCACCAAGCCTGCTTCACCAAGTTTACTGAGTAGTTTTCTAAGGTGCTCACAGTGACTCTCAAAGTCGTCATCGTAGATAATTACGTCATCCAAGTAGACAGTACAGTTGGGGATGTCTGCTACCAATTAATTCATCAAGCCTTGGAAGGTCGCTGGTGCATTCTTAAGCCCATATGGCATGACATTACAACGGTATGTGCTCCCATCCACTACAAACCCACAAACCTCTTTCGCCCGTTCAGACAGGGGCACCTGCCAGTAGCCTTTAACGAGATCTACCTTTGTCAAGAAACGTGCCCTCCCGATCTTATCAACACTATCATCCACACGGGGAAGAGGATACGGATTGGTGGGAGTTAGACCGTTCAACCGCCGAAAATCTATGCAGAAACGGACCTTCCCATACGGCTTGGGCTGCAGAGTGACGGGAGATGTCCACTTTACTGCCCCTTTCACAATCAACCACCGGTCCAGCTTATATTCAAACTCCTCTCTGAGGGCTGGGAGTTTAATAGGCGGGACACGGTAAGGTACTGATTTGAAGGGGGGGTTATCTCCAACATCCACATCATTCACTGCTTGAGTTGTGAGGCCTGGGTGCTCTGCAAAAACAGTGGGGTATAAACTAAAGAGGTGCTGCACGGCTACACGCTGGTTGTCAGGCAGGTCTACTAGAGCCTCCAGAGCCACCTGCTTAGAGTTCCCCGCCCACTGATCTGCAGAGACATGACATTCCCAGTTATCCTCCCCTGGAACTTGACTGTCCCGATCTCCTTCTCCACCATGACCGCTGCAGGTCAACACAGGGACAGTGAGAGGTTCAGGGGGGCGCCTCACATACTCCTTAATCAGATTGATATGACACATCTGATTTTTCTTACGCCTGTCTGGAGTGGCCACTAGGTAATCAAGGTCGGAGATCTTTTTTACAACCCTGTAAGGACCAGCGTACTTGGCGGATAAGGGGTGACCTGCGAGAGGTAACAGGATTAACACCTCCTGACCCACCTGAAACTCCCGGAGTTTCGTTTTCTCGTCGTACCTGTCCTTCATTAGGGCTTGTGACCCTACCAAATTAGGACCTGCCACCTCCAGACACTTAAGCATTCTCTCTCGACTCTCAAGGACGCACTTCAACATGGAACATGGTTTAGCCTGACCCTCCCAGATCTCTCTGACCATATTGAGAGGGCCTCTGATTCGGTGTCCAAAAACTAACTCATTGGGGCTGAACCCAAGACTTTCCCCAGGCACTTCCCTAGCAGCGAACAAAACATAGGGCAGTCCAAGATCCCAATCCTTCCCGTTCTCAGCACAATAGCAACGGAGCATGCTTTTCAGCGTCGAATGCCACCTCTCCAACACCCCTTGACTCTCCGGGTGATAGGCAGAAGAGACGACAGTACTGATGCCGTGCTGTTGCATGGTTTGCTTAAACAGGTTTGATGTAAAGTTGGAACCCTGATCTGACTGTAGTTCCTGCGGGTACCCATACCTAGAACAGTATAAAAGTAAGTTTTTGACAACCGTCTTTGCCGTACCATTTCGCATGGGGTATGCATCGGGATAACGAGTAGCCACATCCATTATCATTAGGAGGAATTTATTACCAGCGCTAGTGGGGGGGAGTGGGCCAACCATATCGATTACAACCTTACTGAACGGTGGCCCGATGACAGGAATTGGTTGTAACGGGGCCTTTGGGATACATTGGTTTGGTTTCCCCACACTCTGGCAAGTACTGCACATAGCCACCCATGACCTAACCTGTGCTCTAATACCTGGCCACCAAAACAACTTCTCCAAAGACGCCACCGTCTTTCGTACTCCCAAGTGCCCTGCCAAAGGTACATCATGTGCCAACCGCAGTAGGCTATCACGGCACACACTCGGCACTACCAACTGGTCGACCACACCTGACCCCCCTTCCCAACGTCGCTTAGGGTCCAGAAAACGCCGATAAAGGATGCCTTCCAAATACAAAAATCTCCCGCCTTAGCATCCCCATCCTCGTCGAGTTCACACGCTCCGTTACTGCAGTTTTGAATCGTGGGGTCGGCTGATTGCAGCCCACGAATATCCGAGGGAGCCAACCTGTCTAGATGCTCCCTGAGCAACTTATGGCCTCCCCCGATACCGGACTGTGCGACCCTTTCCTCCTTCTCTGCATAACGGAGATGTCTCGGCGTCTTCTCACCCCCGCCCTCACCAAGTGTGACAGGTTCGGGGGCCACTCCGGACCTGAGTATAGGTGCCAGTACTGAGTCACCAAGGAGAGCCGCGGGATCCAAACTCTCAAAACAGTTCCCGCCTTTAGCCTTCCTCTTCTGACCGTTCCTCCGCTGATCTAGAGTCTGAGACATAGGCTGTGACACCTTGGACGCCCGAGATCGAGTAACCACGCACGCCATCTGCTGTCCCTCCCTACTCTTGTCCCTCCCTACTCACGTCGGCCGGACTCTCGGCAACGACTAAGGGTAGAACCTCAGACATGGGCACCGCAAAGTCGTTGCCGAGAAGAAGATCGACGCCCTCTACTGGCAATTTCTCTACGATTCCCACGTCCAAACTCCGTGTCACACCTTCCACATCTAGCTCTACCTTGACCAGCGGGTATGACCTCGTAGCATTGATACCCTGAACTACTACTACCCGTGCCGCGTTTATGGGTTTACCAGACAAGTTCTTCATCAGTGTCTGAGAGGCACCCGTATCGCGCAACAAGTCCATTCCATACTGGCAACCAACCCACTTTACAGAGCCGCGCCCTCGATGGTCGCAAAAAGTGTCCCGGGCAGGTAACGAGCCTCCCGGGCACTACTGCACTGGCGATGCTTCAGTCTCTGACGCTTTGCCCCGGACAAACGCAGATGGCTGCAAAGACACCCCAATGATGTGAGCCAAAGACACAGCTGCTGTAGGTGGCTTGCTAGGACAGACTCATGCAAAATGCCCCTTCTTATGACACTGATAACACTCTGAATCCCACTTGGGCTTCCCTTGAGGAGGGGAAGGGCCCGGACCCTTCTTAAACGGGACGGCTGTAGTCTTATAGTCAGGCTTATTATCGTTGCTCTTATATCTGTTGTTGTATGGTACTTCACTGACTCGGGGGGGGTGGGGTGTTGCGCCCCTTGTTACCTGCATCATAGCGTTGTGCAGACCCGCACCCACGAATCAATGAAACCCGGAAGTCAGCCATCTCAGCTGCCTCCTGCAGAGTTTTAGGCTGTTTTTCTTTCAGGTTCAATGTCAGGTTGTCGCCCGTACTTTTGTAGAATTGCTCGAGAAGCACCAACTGGGTTACATCATCAAACGTGGTTGCCTTCTCCGAGCTCAGCCAATTCCCAAAAGCATCGGACAAGTCCCGGGCATGCTCAAGAAAGGTGCCATCACGACCCTTAGTAACACCCCGGAACTTCAACCGGTAAGTCTCTGGTTGCAACTGATAAGCCCGCAGGGCAGCCTCCTTCAATACCTCATAATCAATGCAAGACTCCAAAGGCAACGCATCATATGCTTTGAGTCCTTTGCCAACTAATCTCGAGGAAACAAGGGCCGCCCACTTCTCATCAGGCCATTGATGCTCCCGGCACTTCTTCTCAAAACGTGTGAAAAATTCTGTGACACCCGACTCGTCAAACACAGGGACTAACTTGAGCAAGTGCGACAAAGACTGATCATGACCTCGATTCCCAGAACCGATCCGCTGCCCTGTCGTCTCCATCCGAGACTTCTCAAGCTCAATATCTGCACAGTACTGCTCAGACTGGTACTTAAGCTCAGCTTCTCGCTCACGAACTCCAGCTTCTCGTTCAGCTATTCTCTCATGAGCTTCAGTTTCTCGCTGTTGCTGCTGAATCTTAGCCATCTCAAGTTGGAAAAGTATGTCTGGAGGCAAACCTTGAGGAGGAGGAGTTGCAATAATTGGAGGCCCACCCAGCGATCCAACACCATGCAGCCACTGACTATCAACCTGCGGGAAAGTGCTAAACCCCGGTGTCCTAGAGGGCAAGATGGGAATAGAGTGGAGGGGGGGCTTGGGAGAAAGTCCCCGAGCACCCTCTCCACCCTGGGCATCACTCACCCCGCCCAACACCAAAGACCTTAGGTTGCTTCTCGTCATACTACTAGTGTATACAAGCCCCATGGCTGTGGCCAAACACTGGAGACCATACCGATCAATCCCTGCCACTCGATCAGCTGTAAGAGGCATCTCCAAAAACCTCTTCGCCTCCATCTCACCTGTTATAATTCCATAATTTCCCGGCATCTGCCCACCAGAGCCTACATCCCGTACTGTGTCTCCACTGTGCACTGATCCGTCGCTCGACATAGTGTCCACCAAAACTTATCACCGCTTTATAAAAGAAGAAGTACCCAAACTCCTATGTAGCACTAATCACTCAAAAGGTTGTCTGAAGTGCTATACTACTTTACCAACAAAAAAATCTGCATGTCCAAAATATTCCTCAAAAACAAATGACCACTTATCCTGCAGTTATTTCTCAGTTCACTAAATCCTGTACAAGGTCGCCATTTGTTACGACCGGGTGCTACTAATAAAACAAGGGCACTTAATTATTGGACTAGAAATGGCTTATATGCAACGACTCAACGCTAGATCCAAACCCCTGTACTTATAAAGCCGTCCAACAAAACACCTATACCCTCTAGTTTAGATCTGCGATAACGAGGTATCCTTAACAGGGTATAAAGGTACTATACTTCAGGCTAACCTACTATGGTATAGCCTGATCACAAACAATATGCAAATTACGTTAATACTCAATAACAATGATCAATAGAAAGCTTAATTAAATCACACCAATGATTTAATGCTCAAGAAGAAGAATTATTAAAAGTACTCTAAACAATGTTAACTCTTCGCTCCTATATGAAAGAAAGCGAATGCTAGTCCTGCAGCATCGACCTGGAAACTTCTGAAGTATGTCGGATGCGGATAAGATATTCGAATCGGATTTAGAACGATAATAAAGCAGTAAGTAAGACACAACAAACAATAGGAACTATAATGTTAACTGACAAGAGAATAATAACAATGCGCAACAGTAGTAATGCTTAACACTCAAAAGAAGAAGCACTTCTCATGCAACTCAACAGCCTACTATGGTTGTGCAGCTCGACACCAACCTAGGCTTGTAAAACACAGTGAATCTATAATGCATACATATAACTAGAGCTTATAATCTAATTAGTGTCTGCTCAATTAATAAAGTCTAGCTGGGATATCAAGGCTTAGGAAACTGTGGCTGAGCAATGCGACTCATAGCCCAATGTTGTCCTCTAGGTGGCTCAAGTAATTACGTTAAGTGACTGGGATGCTCTCTTGGTAGATCCAGATCTCAAGTATCTGGTTCTACCCTGGCGACCCCTCCAAAGTCAAGCAAAGAGGCAGCACGATGCTGTAAGGTAGTAGGCTAATGCCCTCTTACACCACAATGCTGCACTCGCAAACGAACCAACCGAAATGACAAACTAGGCTCCTACAGGTTCAGGCGAAGTCGTGTAGGTTTAAGCAGAACCATACACACATCGGTGACAACGTCAAAATAACCTTATCCCAGTCAAGCATTAAATAATGAAGCAGACCACTAATAATCCTGAGGGAGGCACTCAAAAGACAGTCCTGCAACCTCTGCTTAAAACTAAGAACCCTTCCAAATTCCTAATCTAATACATATATATCTCAGAGAGCTTACGCAATGAATACGATGGGCCGATATGAAATCGATTTGCTAGATACCCAAAGGGAGGTGGTGTGAGTTTAAACAGTTAAGAGATCAGAAATAAAGAAGTCTAGTGAGAGAGAAAGTTCCAAAATGGTGGTGAGAATGGAGACAGATTTGCAAGGAGGGTGTAGATCATGTGCGTGTAGGACCAGCTCTGAAGTTGTATCTCCTGCCAGGGTAGCAGTAGGGAGGAGGAGGGAGGAGGGGCGCGGGCCTCGACCAATGGGGACCCGAGGCGTCACGAGGCCCAGTGACGTCACGGCCAATGAGAGCCCACCCGTGCGACTGGTTACGTCACAGTACCCTCTCGCTCTGTTTTACTCACTCGCTCTCTCTCCCCTCCATCATTCACATACAAACACGTTTTATATTATTGCTCATATAAAATAGAATGCGTTGTCACAGACGAAAATAAAGTCCACCACTAGACTGTCTGTGATCAGACGATTACTTAGGAAAGAAAGCACATCCACCTACGCTGACTGTATGCGATTTCCTTGCCTTGGCGAGTGCTAGCGAGCGGCGAGGGGCCCCCACAAGGGTGTCATGCTTCATTCTGCTAGGCTGACTGCCGTCACAACACCACCCCAGCCATCTCCATGCCTCCGCGGAGGGCGAAGCAGGGGAAGCCTCCTGGTGCTGTTCCTGCAACCCACGGAACCGGAACCCTGGAGCAAGTGAGTAGAGGAAATATTAGTTTCATAATAGCAACAATAACTTTGAACATATTGGCTTCCCAGAATACCACATAATTTTATTTGTTAACATTCATAATTGGTTAATTATTGAAATATGTTATGTTTCGTGTGTTGTGTAACGTGTTAATCTTCTCTTTTTCCATAATGGTAACAATAACTTTGAACTTCAACAATAACTTTGGCTTCACAGAATACCACATAATTTTATTTGTTAACATTCATAATTGATCCAATATTAAAATATATTATGTTTCGTGTGTTTAATGTTCTCTTGTTCCTTGTTCCATTACCAGGTCCTTGCCACTGCGGAGCAGGTGCGGCAGAACCTGGCTGGGGTGGCTGATGGAGGTGGAGGACCCCGAACTCCAGTATTGGCGAGCCTCCATGGATGTCATGGCAAAGGACTGTGTGGGGTTGCCAGCCAATTTTAGAACTCCATTCAAGAGTGAGCTCCTGGCAGCCCTCCACAGGTTCAAGACTGCCTTTGAGGAGGGAGTCACCAGTGTTGGTCCGGACCTCATGCTGCATGCCATAAGATATTATGGCATTCCGGCACCACAACCACAACCTCAACCACAACCACCTCAACCTCAACCTCAACCAACCGCTGCTGTGATGGCTGTGATGTACCAGGGCACTCCGACAATCACCCTGCCTCAACCAGTGTTGCCCAAGCCTGCTCCTACCTATGTGCTACCTGCACACCAGGTTGATTGCACTGCAGACGTTGATGATGCGGCCGCCCCAATCGGCAAAACCCCCTGCCACATTCCCGCCACCTAGTGCCTCCACACCGACGCACTTCGACCTCTTGCAGTTGAGCTCCCAGTTTGGGCTTGGGAACACAAGATTCAACATAGAACAGTATCTGCCGGCATCCTCACCTGCACGTTCGAACCCAGCTACGCCAGCACCAAATATTGATCCCGATCAGACCCTGGAGACCCCCAAGAAGCAACCCTAATCAGAGCCTGGAGACCCCAAAGATGTAATAATAATAATAATATTTTGTAGAAAATGAAACATGTAGAAAAAAAAGAAAAAAAATTGTAATGACGTGTGTGTTTCTAATTCCAATTTTGTAGCTAAAGTATTTATTAATAAGATGACAAATGAAATATATACTGAAAGTAATAACAACAAAATTACTAATTAAAAAGAAATACTGATAATTTTTTTTTTTTTTTTTTTTTTTGAGACAATGAACGGAGGAACGAAAAACACAGATAAAACAAAAAGGTCCGTGTGCCTATAGTCATCCTCCATTCATTTAATGTTTGTAACAACTGGATTTAAACATTTGTAGATTGTAAGTTTGTGGAAAGCAATTCGAGGGAAGTGAATTCCAAAGAGTAGTAGTTCTAGGGATAAATTAATTTTGATAAGCAGAAGTTCTGCATTGTGGAGGAGAAAGTGTAAATTCATGGGCACTCTCAGCTGCCCTAGATCTACGGGGAAAGATGTGGAGAGGCGGCACAATTGAAGCAAGTTTCTCGGAACAATTGCTGTGAAAATATCTGTAGAATAATGCAAGGGATGCAACGTTTCTTCGTATGGATAATGTAGGAAGGTCCTGTGTGATTGCAGGGTTATTGATTAATCTAATAGCTTTTTTTTTAATTTTGTCCAACTGCCTCAATGCAACCACTCCACTTCCACTCCACAGAGGTGAACAGTAATCCATCTGAGAACGCACATGACTTTTATATATTACGGCCAACTGCTCGTCAGTGAAGAATTCTCGAACTCTGTACAGGAGTCCCAGTTTTTTAGAGGCATTCTTAGCAATGCTTCTAACATAATGTGTCCAGCTCAAGTTAGTAGTTAATGTTACACCGAGAATGTCAATACTAGGGGAAGTGGGAATATTTACATAATTAAAAAATATATGGGAGTCAGTGAGATTCTGTCGGTTAGAAAATTGAATGTACTTGGTTTTCTGTGCATTAAAGGAAACTAGATTCTTTTGTCCCCATTCTTCAATTCTAGAAAGGTCCTGGTTCAGAAAAATTGCAGTGCTTATTTTTGAATTTATAAGATCAGGTTGGGTGAAAGAATTGGTAAATGTGAAGGAACTGTGGAGTGTTGAGTCATCTGCGTAGGAATGTATTGGATTATGAGTGGTAGATATGAGATCATTGATATGAATGAGGAACAGAGTTGGGGCCAAAACTGATCCCTGGGGAACACCAGCATTTATTGAGTGAAATTGAGAATAAAGGCCATCTACCATTACATGTATTTTTCTGTTATGAAGATAAGAAGAAATTAGTGGAACTAATGATGCAAGGCCGTAGTGTGATATCTTCGACAATAAGGATTGATGCCAGACTCTATCAAATTCCTTTGATATATCCAGTGCTATTGTATGTGTTTCACCATGTTGGTCTGTAGCTTGGTTGATTTGATGCGTAAGAAGGCAAAGCATGTTTGCAGTTGATCGACATCGTCTAAAACCATATTGCCTATCACTGATTAATTTATTATTCTCAAGATGCTTAATTATGTGATTATTTAATATAATTTCAAAGACTTTACCAAGAGTGGAAGTTATAGCTATTGGTCTGTAGTTTGATGGATCTGAAGAAGCACTTTTTTAGGAACTGGATGGATGTTTGCTTCTTTCCAGGGTACTGGGAAGCATGAGGTATGAATACATAGACGGAAACATTTTGCCAATACAGGAGCGAGCACCAAGGAGCAATTCTTAAGTACTATTGGAGGAATTTCATCTGGACCAGGAGCCTTATCTACTGAGAGATTCTGCAAAATAGTTTTGACATGTCTGGTGTGGATCTTAAGTGAGGGAATTTCAGGCGAATTAAAATTAAGTACAGGGACATCTTGATTTATTTCATCTCAGGTTGAGTTGGTGGAGAAAATATCCGCAAGAAGGTTAGCTTTACCTCGTGGGTCACTTACAAGATTGCCAGTCGGAGATTTTAATGGTGGAATGGATGAAGCAGTAGTGAAGTTGGATTTGAATGAGTTAAGAGTAGACCAACATATTTGGTTATCATTTGGATTATTTAGAAGTTTATTTGCCTGCTTGTGGAGAAAGTTTGATTTAGTTAGGTTTAATACAGTTTTGGCATGATTTCTGATGTTTCTAAAGTAATTAAAGGCTTCATGTGTTTTTGATCTTGTGTATGCATTGTAGGCTATTGCTTTTTGTTTAGTTACTCTAGCACAATTATTGTGGTCAAACCATTTAGGTGAATTAGATCTTTTAATGTACTTTTGATGTGGAATAAAAGTTTCCATTCCAATATTTACAAAATCTTGTATGTGGCTCAAGGTGGAGTGTGCATCATTAGAAAAGAAATAGGTCCAGGGAATATCAATAAAGAAACCTTGAAGACCCTCCGAGTCAGCCCTATCGTAATGCCATTTAGTCACCAAAACAGGTTCAGAGTGGGAAGGTGTGGTAGGTGATAGACAGGTGGCCTGTATCAGACAGTGATCAGAAGATCCAAGCGGGGACCTCACTGTAACATCATAATTTTCTGAATTGGTTGTTAAAAATAAGTCTAGTAGGTGGGAATTATGATTAGGATTATCTGGTACACAGGTGGGTTGGTTGACTAGTTGAGTGAGATTAAATGAGTCTGCAAATAGCTCACATTCAAGACCAGCATCATCAGTCCTGGCTGAATGAGTGAGCCATTCAACATTATGGACATTAAAATCACCCAACACAGTGATTTCAGAAGAAGCATTTAAGTTGAGGACACTGAGTTGTGAGGACAGAGAATCAAAAAGACTTTGCTCTGGAGGAGTATTTGGGGAATGGTAGATGCAACATATGTATTTAAATTTACCAGCAGAAATTAATGTGTATATAGAATAATCAAAATAGGGACAATTGAAACTAGTAACCTCCTCCAGGGCAATTTCAGATTTTGCGAAGCAACATACACCTCCTTTAGGTCTGACATTTTGGAGCAGTTGATAACCTGAAAAATTAAATCTAGACGTGTCTGATGTGGATGTTACTTGAGTCTCTGTCAAAAAAAGGAGAGTAGGGGATTCTGCTTGAAGAAATTGGTGTACAGAATTGATGTTAGAGTGAAGTCCCCTTATATTGCTAAAGAAAAAGCTGCACCGACGAGCAGCTTTGGGACGTTGCAATGCTCTTGATACAGTCGCATGATGACGACCGGGAGGGCCCTGTATCAATGACCCAACCCTGCCGGGGGTGGATATCAGAGGGACCACCAGGTTTGCTCTTAACAATTGTACTGCCATATTTATTGGGTAAGGTGTATGGTGTTACATGTATGATATGTAGTGGGAAGAGTAGTGTTTTATGGATAGAGGATAGCGATGTAGGGCAATGTCGTGAAGTTGGATGTGTATGTTATATAAAGAGGGTTTTCCTGATACCCCTGATATGTGAGGCAGAAAGATGTGTATCCAGCTACCAAGGCCTGGGAGAGAAAATGGAATTCAGGCTATTCCCTGAGTCTCCCGAAACCTTGGCGGTAGTACTTCCCTGGGCGGGGCTGCCTACCCCTACTACCTATAAATATAATAATAAATATGAAAAATTATGAAAAATTAAATCAAACATTCAGTACAAAACAAATGAAACATTGAAACAATTAACAACGTTATTGAAATATAAAACTAAAAGATGAAAAATAAAGTAAGCAGGGAACAATTAGTGAGGCTGGGCTGCGTGACACCACTGGTGGTGTCCCGTAGCCACTTCGAACAATTAAAGTAATTAAAGGAAATTTAAAAATATACAATAAAACAAATATGGAAGAACCTACAAACTTACTGAACATCAAAAGTAACTGATAAAAGTACAATACAAAGCAAACTGGCAAAGACTCTATAGCAAAAATTTAAGATGAGACTGAAATATACAGCAAAGTACAAATTAAACAAGGGAAAACCTCACTCACCTAAATACGGTCATCCTGCCAACCCACAGATCCTTGAGGGGAAGAGAAGTAGGTCTTGAGGTAGTCCCGTTGCTCCTTTGCAAGCCTGGTTGCAGTGTTGCGGGCCACGGTTGGTAGGTTCCTTCCTACAGGTGGGTCAGTCCTCCATGGGCCAGGTATGAGTTGGTGGGTGTGTGGGTCCTCTTGATCTACCTCTGCTCGGGGTGGGTTTCGTCCTCGTAGGATGTTGTGCAGAATGCATGAGGCCAACACAACAACCTCTGCACGCTCAGGTTTCATTGATATTGGAGTGTGCAAAACCCGGAAGCGGTTGGCAAGAATGCCAAAGGCGTTCTCTACCACCCGGCGGCCCCTGCTGAGTCTGTAGTTGTAGATCCGTTCAGGTTTTGAGAGGAATCGTTGGGGGTAGGGCTTCATCATGTAGGGGCGCAGAGGGAATGCATCATCCCCTACTAAGAAGTAGTCCGTGGGTGGTCCAGTGGGATCGGTAGAGATGACCTCGAGGGGGGGGGGGGGCAGTTTGTCGGTCTGTCTTTCAAGCAACTTAGATAGAGGGGTGTGTGCAAAGCCACCACCATCAGACTCTGATCCTATGGCCCCAGTGTTGACGTAGATGAACTTGTAGTTGGAGTCAACAATTGCCAACAGGACAATGGAAAAAAACTTCTTGTAGTTGAAGTAATATGTGCCACCAAAGGAGGGGTTGCGGATCCTTATGTGTTTGCCATCAATGGCTCCTACACAATGCGGTAGGTTCCATCGTTCCTCAAAGCCGCTGGCAACCTCCTTCCATTCATCAGGCGATTGTGGCGTTTTGAGCTCCTGATCTCCGTAGACAGAGATGATGGCCTGGCATGTGTCTGGAACAATTTGGCTGATGGTGTTGTGGGCAACACGAAAGTTGTATTGCAGGCTCTTATAGGAATCACCCGTAGCGAGGAAACGTAGGGCGATGGCCACCCGCAGACCAGGAGGAGTGGGTTTTCGCCAGAACGTAGGTTTCCTCTGAATGATGGGGGTGACACGTTCCACAATCTCATCAAATAGTTGTTTGTCTACCCAGGTGAAGTTCTTGTACAGTAGTGGACATTCTCTGGCCAACTCTTGCATGAGGTTCTCATAATGGCCATGTTCAAGCCTCCGTTGTAGATATGGCCACACCCACACTGTCCTCTTGGTCCTTTCCTTCTTCTTCTCTTGTTCCTCTTGATGGATGGAGTTTGCTATTGCAAGTAGTTTTAAGACTTCTATGTAGGCAAGGATGCATTGTATGAGCCGCGTGTTATGCCTAATCTCCGGTTTGATTAAGGAGTTCACAAATTTGAACTCCTCCAGGATGAATTCCGTGATGTTGTTCATGGTGCAGAGGAATGAGTGGGAATGGGAAAGGTGTGGCCATTCCTGCCCTTTTGTACTTCCCTGATTGCAACCCTGACAGACGTGGTTGACAAAGACTGTCTTTGTCTGTGTTTGATCAGACGGGGTGTGCCTACGATTGGCCGTAACCGGTCCAGGTACGACCTAACAAATCCCAAGACGTGCGGCCTCAGCTACGCCGGTCTTGTGGGGGCGTGGCATGGGCGTGGCCTGTGTTCCCGCAAATCGGGCAGCCCATGCGGTCGAACGGGGCTATGCTTACGCACGTCGCAAACACGTACGTAGTTCAATACGACTCCATTACGTCTGACGTAACACTGGCCCCGTTACGGTACGTCTGTCGGGAAGTGCAATAGTCGTGGTAGAACGGGCGTTCACGGCAGGAACTACTCGCGTCTTTACATAAATTGGCGATTACGCCGGATGGGAGCTGACGGGAGCAATATACGTGAATGTGTGACCCCACCATAACTCACACAGTTTATAAACTCTAGACTAGAGTGTACATACTTTGGTTACACATGCCCGAATATTTGCCACTTGGGTGACTTTTGTCACCACTACCGACGATTCCTACGATACTACAAGGGTGGTTACACATGTAGGAACAGATTTGCTTGTAGCACATATTTTAATGGCACTATATCATGTAGTCTACACTTTCGTTTTCACTACAAAATTTATTGGTCTTAATTCGGCCGTATTAGCTATCCGTCATGTTATTAATACATCACAATCCCTATGACAAAGCTGAGCATATATAAAACCCAAGGCAAGTATGACTATATTGCTCACTATTACCTAAAACAAGCGACATTAAACCACGTCTGTCGGTAAAAGTGGAAGTCAGTTGAAGCAGCAGCACTATAACATAGCAGCACATTCATGATTGGCTATTTCATCAGTACCCTGATCATTTATTTATTATCTGTATTGTTCGCTATTTATTCAATAAACTAGATATGTTTAAGTAATTTGAATGTTTACTTGATAAATTACAGTGCAATCCGTATCTAAAGAGCTATTAAATATCACAGGAAACATAATAATAAAGTATTTATCATGAAGTTAACACAAGCGTGATATAGAAATAATAAACTCAGGAAGTAAGCGAGATCGGAGACTGACTGACTCGGGTTAACCAGGCTTAACCAATCACAAGGCCTTGCTTTACGTATTACAAATTTAAAATAGGCAGTGTTGGCATTTCTTCCCTCGCTTGAAGTTTACTGTATTATATGTTCGATTTTATGTATTCCATGTGGTCTTTTATAGCTCTTAAGGTTCGGATATCACCTGTCACATTATCATTAGAATTATCTAAACTTAATTAGTTTAATATACAGTATATGGACTATATATTTATACATAAGGAATGTATTTTCACGACATAGCCTACTAATTCACGCCCGAAAATTTCCGTGGTTAGACTAGGATCTCCCAACTTGCTCGGGTAGCGTGGATTGTCGGCAAGACCACGGAATATATACGATAAACCACGGAAATCGTGGAGACAACGAAAATATTGGCAAGTGTGATAGCCCCTTTAGCAAGACTGGTAATATGGTCCTTCCAGTAGAGAACATAAGAAAAATATATGATTTTAGACAGCTTAGGAAGGATCTCTGGGAAGTCAAAGGGTAAAGACTATCTCAAAAAAAGCTACGGTACATCATTGGACAATTTTGTACAGCTTAGGAAGGATCTCTGGGAATTTCAAAGGGTTAAGACTATCTCAAATAAGGCTGCATCTTAGACGAGTTTGTACAGCTTAGGAAGGATTTCTGGGAATTTCAAAGGGTTAAGACTATCTCAAATAAGGCTACATCATTAGACGAGTTTGTACAGCTCAGGAAGGATCTCTGGGAATTTCAATGGGTTAAGACTATCTCAATTTTGTTTTAATAAGGGTACATCTTTAGACGATTTTATACAGCTTAGGAAGGATCTCTGGGAATTCAAAGAGTAAAAACCATATGCTAGACGAGGATACATCTTTAGACGATTGTATACAGCTTAGGAAGGACCTCTGGCCATTCAAAGGGTAAGGACTATCTCAAATAACCCTCTGATTTCCATATATCTATCATAATCTGAAAAAATATTGCCAGGAGAAACTGCTAAAACGCGTCCTAAGGGGCTAGTGCTTGTTTTTTGGGACTACTTATTCATTTATATATTTCATTTTGAGTTACCTCGTTAGACCTCCATCAAGCTTAAAAAAACACCCACTATAGATATATTTGTACATTTTTCGGTAGAAAATGTCCCAGCTTAAGGCCGGTTTCTTAAAAAATTACAGGCTCGCAATCGCTCGCCAGGAAAAAATCGACACCTAAACGGCATGAGAGATCTTAATATTGACAAAAGTAATGGGGCGAAAGGTCTAACAATCGCCAAACTAGTGAATGAAAGTCTTAAAATCGCAAAACTAATGGGTCTAAACATGAGCGAGAAGGGGGTCCAGAAAAAGTGAGTACCTCCTCCTTAATTCTCAAAAGGTCAAATTTATTAGTGGCCCCTCCATCATTGAAGATGCGCCTTATTAAAGTATGGCCTATCTTTGAACTGAATGGCTCGCCGTTCAAACGACCCGCCTAGGAGAGTAAACATCAAGATTGCCAATCATCGTGAGCGAAACGCTCTTAAATATATTAAAACACTCACGACTCGACTCGTCCTTATGATGTGGGTACCACTATTAGAAAAAAACGGTAAAAAATATAAATTTCTAAAGTGTTTAAACATGATCTAGCAGGTTGCGCTTCACATGCGTCTGCTGTTTATTTTGCGCGTCATCCAGCTCTTATCTGGGCACATATGGCCTTCTTCTCCTAGATGCTGTCGAGTCCGGACGTGTTCGGAGGTGTGCATAGCCTCACTTTGTTCTTCTCCTGCCTCCGACTTGTGAGTCTTTTCTTATATGTACATGCTATATGCTGAGGTCAGGGTAGCTTATAGATTAGCTAGACTATGTACACCTTTTCCCACTTGCCTTAGGAGACTGTTCCATGGGTGTTTGGCAAAGTTTGTCAGGAGTCCTTATTGTGACAAGGCAAGGCTCCCTCGTGTGTATGTTTTTCTTTCCCCTAGGGTTATTCTATTTTAGCTCTTATAGACATGAGGCTTCTTTTAGAGGATCCGGGGCCCACTTTTCGGCTACCAGTACCCAATTGGGTAGGTTAAGCGTTTCTTTCTTCTCTTCGAGAGGAACATGTGCATTTCAAGTTATCTCAATTAGTGAGACGCTTGGCACTTGTTCATGACGCTTTGCAGCCTACGTTCCTGTTTATTCAGGATGGGTGATGGAGTGCTTCGCTGGGACTGAGGTTTGTGGTTATTGTGATATCCTGCCACCTGCCCCCGTTTAGTTGGCCTCCTGTAAGTTTATTATTTATGGCTAGGATGTGTTATTTATTATTGATTGTATAATATATAACTATGCCATAATATGTGCACATTGTGAGATCTAGTGGCTAGGAGGGTTGGGCTCTTCCGGCAGGATTTAATAAGTGAGACTTGTAACAACATGCCTCTAGCCCTTTCACAAACAATTTCCACGCCGGGAAATCTTCCGAGTGTCTAGAGCTACGTTGATTTTCAGTTGTCTTTGTTTGGCACAAGATAGCTCGAAATTGTTTCTGTACTAGTTTTGCCGGCGGTGGTAAATTTTCGGGAGGCGAAATTTTACCTTACTTTGTCTATTGGGGTCCCCAGCTTGACCGTCGCCCACAGGACATTTCCGCCTCAAGGTTTAGCAGAAACCGTTCGTAGTTTGGGGCTACTAAGGATGCATGCCTGGTTTATAAGTGGGGAGCTACTTCTGCCGGGTATAGGCTGAGCCGAATACGAACTCACCTCTTCCTATCTTGAGCAATCTCAGTAAACTGTGTAGCTAATTTCTGGCATTGGCCGCCGGGATATGAGGAACACTAAATTCTATAGGCATTGTTCACCGGAAACCAAGTTCTATTATTGAGAGGATTAGGTCAGTGTTGGTCACTTTGGTAAGAAGTTATTAATAAAGTAACATCTGGTATGATACGCAATACTCAAGTAACATTTGGAATGAGACTTTAACGTAAGGGGAACTAAGATGGTCTAGTGATAGTTCAGTTCTTTTTTCACTTTTAAAGTTTTTTAGCAATATTAGCTTTTCCAGCCTAGCATGTCCCTATGAGCTTTGATTCTTGACTTTTTCAACCCTCATGTGCTGTAACCAAATTACCACATGGGACACCTAGAAGGATTAGCATTCCCCCGGCGGGAGGGAGCGATGGATTACAGTGGTTATACTTTTTGCTCCGGCCCCAATTGTGCTAATCTTTCTGTCATCGATCAAAAACAGTGTGTGATATGTGTAACTTGTCTCGACAGATCGAGGGGCCAGTGGTTGTCAAAAACGTATCAACATTTTGCTGTACTACGTAATGGCTTTCTAACTCACTCTTGACAGTAAATGTAAGAAAATTTTGCTAACAATTCAATCCATATAAATTTTGTCTTGTACTGTAAGAACATAGTCCATAAATCTCCACAGTTGGATGACCCATTATTAGATGATTTATTGAAAAAAGCGACTTCTTCGGAAGCTGGGCACCTCAGTACACCTTCTTCTTCCAAATCTAGTGTTTCAAAAATTGAAAAAGAGTGTGACAAAAGTTTCTGATGACTCTAGCGGTCGTATTGCTCCCTCCCGCACCTCCAAGAGCCCTAGGACCTCAGACGGACCTGTGCCGGGGTCGTCTGCTCCGACCTCTCGGCTCTCCGGGTCTCATTCACCTCTGGAGACACCCAGGTCTGCTTCCCCTCTACACTAACAAGAGGCTAAAAAGCACCGTCCAGACTTCGTATTGTGTCTCTTAAGCGGCGACACCAAGTCTAAGGACACTAAAAAGACCTCGAAGCGGTCGTACACGAAGAAGCCCATGAGTTCTAAGATCTCTAGACATACTCCGGATCATACACATTCTTCCTCCTGCCGGGATCTCTCACATTGATGATAGTGTCATTGGCCCCACTCCTCAGTTCACGATTCCCCGCTGGGCGGCACATCCAGAGCCTCCCGTTATTCCAGTCCTCGGGGCAGATCGTAGTAGCAGTGTCATGACTGGCTGGCAAGAGGATGACATTTCCCATGTATCTGAGCAGTTTGAAGACTCTACAGTAGAAACTATAGACACCTCTCCTATACCTGACCTCTACCTGGGTGAGGAGGTTCTGCCCCGTGTTCCTGTATAACAAACAACTACACACGACACTGCTGCCCAGGCTGGCGAGTCTCGGTCGGAAGCTTTACTAGCCTCCCAGCCTGGACACCGGGCGTCACACTACTGCAACAATACCTCGCAGACTGGGAGGAGCTTCCGTCTGGCCAACAGGATGCTCCTTCCGCCTCTGGAACGCAGGGCTCAGAAGCTTCTCGCCCTACGTCCGCATCTGACCAGCAAGGTGGAATCTTGGTGACAAATGAACAGTTTAGGGACTGGCTGGACTTTATGCAGTCGGTAAAAGAGGAAAGACAGGTTAAGGTACCGACACCCGTAGCGCCGGTGGTGTGACCTCTGGGCTGTGTGCAAGTTTTTCCTCAGTTGGTTTATCATCTAACCCCCCTATTAACGTAACCCCGGCGGCTACAATGGAAGTTGCCGCTGCTCTTTTGCCTTCTAAGTTGAATATTTTAGCGGATTTGATTCCACCTCCCCTTGATCGTTCAGTGCTTTCTAAGAAGGGCCCTATGACCCTTTTATATGGCCCTGATACTTCCTGGTCAGTCATTACACCCACTCACCCTGAGGTCGCGCATATGACGGTCGCAGGTGAAGTCCCTGTGCTGGACCATTGGTTCATTGAAATGAGTGAGGCCAAGAAACTAAGGACCAAGAACCAAGCCGTCGATGTGCTAGATGTTGTGATAAAAACAATCCCGAGTTTGTACAATTCTGAGTGCTTTGTCTATTCACTCTCCGGCATCCTCTGTGAATTTTGTTTTTCATTGGTCAAAATCTGATGGTTTGAGGGATGATTCAGGTCTTCCAGTTATTCACATAAAGGGTGAGGAGTCTGGGCCGTGGGCTGTGTGGGGACAAGAGGCCCAGCTGTTTGCCAGCACTATTACAAACAAAAGCAGTAATCAGCTTCCGCCGGAGGATAATCATTGGTTCACCATGCCCGTAGGCCAGGCGGCAGGTGTACCACATCTATGCTAGAGTTTTTGAGTGCTCCTATCTTTTGTTATGCCAGTTAGTAGACCCTTTTTGCTCTCCTACCCAGCTACAAATGGATAAAGATTATAAGATGATGCAGAACGCCTGGAGGCTGCTATCACAATTTCTACTCAGTCATCAGCTTTCGGCTTCATTAGCCAGGATGATTGAGTCAGTTACTGATATGAGCACTCATAAGTCTCTATCTCTTACTCGGCACATCTTACTGCAGAACTCCATTCAGTCCCTTGGTGACATCCAAGCTATTTTTGAGGCTGTGAGGGTGTGTCAAGATCTGAGGGTGTATCTCGTTAACCTCTGGGCTGCGCAGCCCCTGTAGTATACACCACGCCCCTGTGCGTAGGTATTAGGACGCTTACCTCACTAAAATCGTTATTTTACCATAAATATAATATTAATACTTATCCATATGCGCCTATTTTACGTTTAATATGAAGATAATAACATGTTACAACAATAAACCAAGTGGGAATATAATTTGTATGGTCAAAATCGCGAATTGAAAGCGAGTTTCATTCATCAAGTGTGAGCCAGCTGGCAACACATCCTCCTCTCTCGAGGCCTGGAGAGAGACTGAGGCCTCTCGCTCTTTCCCACGCATATTATATACACACAGATGACCACATCCTACACCCGGCTTTCTAATATTTGGACGAAAATATACCAAAGAATAGGGAAATAACAGGGAAAATAGGTGATCATTGAAGGCGGGAGGAGGAGGGGATGTGGAGGAGTGATATGAGGCAGTGGCCGAGGGAAAAAAAAACAAAAAGTTTCAAGTGCTACTGGGGCCTTTTAAAAGTTGCTTTTTAGGCCTAGGATCTTAAGAGTCTCCCAGCAGTTGCCCAGTAAAACCTCTTAAGAGTCTCCCCATAGCTGCCGGGTTAAGAAGCTGCCAGTGGAGATAGGTAGAAGGTTAATTTTGTCTGATGTATTTACAAAAACTCTTGCCTCCACAGATACTTGGCGCACAGTAAATTGTTTGTTGGACTCTAACCGTGCCACTGCTTCTAAACTGAAGAGTGAGTTGTCAGTTAAATCTAAGTTTTCTAAGAGTCCCTTTCGTGGCCAGTTTCAGTCACCGCAGTCATCCAAGACTCACACCACCCCCGGCAGCAGTGGCACAGCTAGAGGCCGCGGTCAGTCCAGGAGTAGAGGTAGATGGTTTAGGGGACAGTCAAAAAAGTCAGGTAGCAATGATAGCAGAGCCTCTCGTCCCTCTAACAATCAGTCAGAGTCACAATCCTCCCAACCAAAAAACTGAGACACCACGATGCTCTCTCACGCCCAGGGCCAATGAATGGCGAGCCGGAAACGAGAGTAACTCTGCCGGGCAACACCAGTCTAGAGACTGGCAGCTTTCGGGCATGTTACCGGGTATGGCCCATGCACACATTGGCAAGGACAGTGGTCCGCAAGGGCCTCTCATGGAGATGGTCCTGGCGAATTCGCTTACGTATCCCCCAAGAATTAACTTGTGTTTCATTAGAGGTGGGATTAGTCATCCGGGAGATGGTAGCAGATCATTGACCCAATATCGTCCACTCAGCCCGTGTTCACTTCCCGAATATTCTTGGTGCCAAAAAGGGACAGTATTCAGATGAGGCCGGTCATTGCCCTGTTTTCTCTGAATCAATATATTCACAATCAGTCGTTCAGGATGCTGACGGTGAATCAGATAAGGCTGACACTGCTGCCGCAAGGTTGGATGTGTTCAATCATAGACTACAGTAGATCTGGACTGGACACGAAAATGGAACTTTGCAGTAAGGGACCCAAAATCGGAGAACGAACCCCCAAGTTCGAACCTCGAAACCGCGAAAATGTGACCCCTCTGGGTCTCCCGGACAGGTACACGCCTCAAAAAGCGGCAGTTGGCAGCTTTATTAGTAGCAGTCATCAGAGAGAGTAATCCGGGTGCTATTGGGCGAGCACACGATATTCGATATTCGTAAATGGGCAGCATCGCTCCGATTTTTTAAAGGACTATTCTCTTGACGACATGCAACGGACAAACTTATGGTCCTCTACTCACACTTTCATTACGCGGTACCTGTCCGTGAATCTCACGAAACCTAATTTACAATGTATAGGTCTCAGGCAGAGAGTCTAGTTTTTAACATATTTATTTCAACAAAAATGGGGTGGGAGTGTTCTAGCTAAGACCTCCTATCTGCCTCCTGTGTGATACACTTGTATGTAAAGTTAAGGTTCATGTGATAACCCATTCCTAAGACTTAAAACAGTCTAGTCAGGAACATATTTTTATTTTAGTACATCTTAGTTTGGTAATAGAGTACCTGATTTGTACTTGTTATATTTTAGAATAATTATTGTAAGTACATTATATTCCTAGTTAGTACAAACTATTTTGATAATAGAGTACATGTTAATACGAATGATTACTAATAATAAACCCGTATTTTATATCTGTATTTTGATGAAGAAAATATTGATTGTATTTATCATATATTATTCTAGATGTATAGTTTATGAGTGTCGCAACCTTCTGTTCTATCAAACGTAAAGGTTACAACACCACATGCTAACCTTAATAAACCCTTTCTAATTTTTCATTAAACATTGATCTATTTTTGTGTGTTTGTTTTGACCTTAGTAATTTGTTAGTGGTTCTGATATTCTTGATGAATGTCCCCCTCCAGACTTGTGACATCAGGTGCATCGTCAATGATGGAGGGGCCACTAATAAATGATTGGTTTGAGTCCCGAAGGGAAGAAGGAAAACCTAATATTTAGTAGGGGCCCCGGAATCATTGACGATTCCGGTAGTCCAGCCATCCCCTTTCCATTCATCTGCTGTATTGATAGAGAGTCTTGATATATCAGTGAAGGACATAATGCGCCCAGATAAGAGCTGGATGACGCGCAAAATAAACAGCAGATGCATGTGAAGCAAGCGCAACCTGCTAGATCATATTTAACCCGTATAGCCCCAGCGACGCGCCTGACGCGTCGGCGATGTATGTAACGCACAGCCCCAGAGACGCGCCTGGCGCGTCACCCTAATTGCGCCGACCGTAACCTCAGGTGTAGCCACTCAAGAGGGCTCAGATTTGTATGGGAACTGTGTACGTATCCCACGCAACCGTGCCGATGGTTGAAAACTCTCAAAGTCCACGTGCGTGCGCGCGAGCGCGCAATAACCTGTTTTTTTGGGATAATTGCCTTCAATTTTTTACTCTTGTAAAATCCGTTTTCGGGGGCTCTGTAGGACCATTTTTAAAGCTTTTTGAGCGGTTTTTCGTGGTTTTTCCTTCATTCCTAACCCCTTCGCTATTGTTTCTGGAATAAAAAAAAAATTGAAAACCGGCCGGGTTCTGGTGCGCAAATATTACAAAACTAGCCGGGGCTCCACGGGTTAAACACTTAAAAAAATAAAAAATACATGTTTTTTTCTGGTAGTGGTACCCACATCATAAGGACTAGTCCGTGAGTGTTATATTTAAGAGCGTTTCGCTCACGATGATTGGTAATCTTGATATTTACTCTCCTAGGCGAGTCGTTTGAACGGCGAGCCATTGAGTTCAAAGATGTGCCATACTTTAATAAGGCGCATCGTCAATGATTCCGGGGCATTACTAAATATTAGGCTTTCCTTCTTCCCTTCGGGACTCAAACCTATATTACCTTCTGACTTACCAACTTCCTTCCTAAGCTAAATAATATCGTCCACTGATAGTCAGAATAAAAAGAAGAAATACGTTCACAAATATTGAAAAAGTTAAGGGGAGATGTGTCTTTTTGCTGGTCCCCGTCCTACCTCATGGTTAGCCCCATTAGTTTTCAGATTTTAAGACGTTCGGCCTATTAGTTTGGCGATTTTCACCACATTTTGTTGACAATATTAAGACTATTTGTGTCATTTAGGTGTTGGTTTCTTCCTGGCGAGTGATAGCGAGCCTATAATTTAAGAGGAACCGGCCTTGGGCCGGTTAGATAGACCGTTGGGTCTATCAAAAAATGTACAAATTTATCTGTCTTGGGCAGATTTTTTTTTATAATGAATTACAGATGGGCTGGACATATATAGCAATGAAGTACATGACCTAACTGACATATTTGTCTAAATAATATATCGATGGTTTCGACTCGGTGTAAAACTAGATAAATTCCCCGATATGAGATGAGAGGGTAGGCTCGGACAATGATCTGCTTTCGTATGATATAATTAGTTATGATATCTACCCCCAGCTTCCATATATACTCTTGTTTAACTTATGTACCGTTGTGAAGGATTATCTAGGCTGTGGAGGGTTGAATATTGCTGTATGAAGGTTGATAACAGCTGAGATGCCACAACCAACACTCACTCACAAAGTTCCAATAATACGTACACCTCGATCTCTGCATTTACCCTGGGAAGCTGAACGTTAATATAGGGCCGAAATAATTATAAATGAACCGAAAAACACTGACACGAACACCTGAAAAATATTCGAACATTTATTCGGTGGCCGCATCTCTGATTTGGGCTTAAAGTCGAGACAAAGCTTTCCCGCAAATTTCAGTGTTGTTTGAGCAATTATTACCCCTCTAAAGGATTCTTTCGGGTTTTGTTTGGTAACCAAAATGTGTAGAATTGTGTTCTCTTTCGAAACATATACAAATTTATCGAAAATCGATCACGTTTTGTGCACCTTTCTTCTACGAGCGATGTAAAATGGGAAACCGCGTGTCCGAGAGTTTTGGGAAAATCTCTGCACACTGAAACGAAACGAATCGAGATAGGGATCATTCAAGTTTGAGAATGTTGTGTTCAACTTACCTCAGGGACTCAAAATCCTGTCTATATGGCAGTTAATGTCAACTTTTCTTAAATTACTAGAATTCAAGGGCTAATTTCTAGTGCTTTAAAAATATTTGAACTCCTATTTTTTAATTAATGGGTTATCACGCTTGTATATGGGCGTACTGGAAATTGCTAACCTATAGTATTATGGGCGACATCAGTATTTAAGCACAATAAGTGGAAATATAAGCCTTTATGTATTGTATTGCTTTTCTATGTATTTTAACATGCGAGTATGTTTTAAAAGCAGCTTCTATAGTATTTACAAGACACAAAATATAATTGTATATCTCTATATTGCATTTTAGCATGATATTAAACCTTAATTTAGGTAAAATTGTCCTTCGATCTTCCCAGCCATTAAGTTAATTTGTAAGCCTTTCTTAGTCTAATTTGACATGCTTAACTGTTAATATCATCTAGGTAGGGCATAGTTAATATATTCAAAGCCGTATCCATGTTCAAATCGACGTAACTATGATGGAGGTATTCAATTTATTTCAGTCGAGATCGGAAGGACAGGGTACAGCATTTCTATGGCAACACGGTCAGTGCTATTAAATGGCTGCCTTCTTTGGTGGACCTGTGTGTCATGATTCCGAGTCTGACAGCCGTGCGGTGTGGACGTCCGTTGTTCGTCGGTCGCCCTTAGTCCACTAGTGAAGTTAGACAATGTATACAGTTGGTCAAAGTTCCAGCTGACCCACCCTCGCTCTGGGGCTCGCAGAATTAGCTGGCAATACTGGTGTAGTTGCTGTGACGCCGCCCGGCGTTAGCACAATGGTTGCGTGGGGCATTGCAGCTCGCTAGCGCTCGCCAGGATGGGGGGATAGGCTACAGTTGTCCTAGAATGATCTGCTTTATTTCATTAGTGTCGTGTTGCCACAGACAGTCTAGAAATGATCTTTGTTTTGGTCTCTGACCGCGCCTTATATTTTATATTCGCTATAATATAAATGTTGCTTGTGTGGGAGGCGAGCGAGAGAGTGTGAGGGGGTACACCCGGCAGCGAGGTGAGCTATGACGCGGCTCGCTTGGGCGCTGACGGCGTTGGCGGCCGGGTGGTCAACTAGTCCCTTCTCGTCGCTGTCTCGTGTTCTTTACCAGCTCAGAGCTTGCCTGACACGCGTATCGCCTACATCCATTGCAATTCTGTCCCCCATACTCGCTACTTTGCATACTATTTCTCTCTCTCGACTTCTCCTTTCTCATTCTCTAATCTTTATTAAACTCAACATCCCTTCTGGTTTCAGCATAGACGTTCACCGTCGACCAGTCGTATTGTACGCGAAGCTCTCAGATATTTCCATGTATTAGGTTAAGGAGGTATTATGCTTTATTGAGGTTTAGAGAGACGACTTTTCCGTATGTGTCCTCTCTCGGGAAGGTTGTAATCCGGTATATGTTTCCCTTGCAAGGTGTTGAGTGATTCTGCTTGGTTATCTAAAGCTAGACTAGGGGTAAGGTTATTGTGTCGTTGTCTCCGATGTGTGCAGTGTTAGCTAAGCTCTGCACGACATCGACAGGTACTGTGGGAGCCTAAGTTGTCTTCGGGTTGGTTTACTTTGTGAGCACAGCGCTGTGGTGTGAGAGGGCCATAGCCTATCCCTCACAACATGGTGCTGCCTCTTTGTGTTGACTTCTGAGGGATCGCCAGGATAGAGCTAGGTACTAGAGACCTAGATTTATCAAGAGAGCATCCCCGTCATATAACGTAATCTTCATTATACCACCCTCGGACAACGTTAGGCTACGAGCCGCATGCTCGCCCATTGTTGCCCTGCCTTGATACCCCAGCTAGACTTTATTAACTGAGCAGACACTGGTTAGAGATAAGCCCCATTATTATATGTATGCAACATTATTATTCACTGCACTTTTGAGCCGAGGTTGTTGTTGAGTTGCACAACCCTAGTAGGCTGTTGCGTTGTGTCACGAAGCATTTCTTTAGTTGTCGAGCATTACCACCTTTGCGCAGTCTTTATTATTCGCCTGCCTATTATTACTATATGTCCTAGCATTTATTGTGATCCGTATTTTGCATTATAATTGTTCAAGATTCTTTACGAACATCTTCCCAGCATCAGACTTATTTCAGAAGTTTCCAGTTGATGTTGCAGGACTAGCATTGCACTTTGTTTAATACAGGAGTGCCAGTTATTTGAGTATCTACCGTAACGTTAATTAATCACGTTACCTATCTTTTCTTTGTGTAACATAATCGAGTAATCTTTTACTGTTTGAGAATAGGCTGTTTCATTGAGCGTCAGCCTAGTGTGTGTGCACCAGTTACCGAGTCATAGGATACCTCGTTGTCCAGGCACGACTCAGGGCGGTAATGGTGTTTTGTTTTCCAGTGTTTAAGGCAGGGGTTGGATCTAGTGTTACCGTTGTTGCTTTTTGCCATTATCTAGTCCAATGTTGAAGAGCCCTGTGTCTTTGAGAACCTGGATCGTAACAAATGGCGACCTAGCTCAGGATCTTGTGAACTAAGAGATAATTGCAGGATTGTTGTGGTCATTTGTTTTATTGAGGAATATAGTGGGCACGTTAAAATTGTTTTTGGCAAAGTAGTAGAGCACTTGAGAGTCTTCGGACATTTTTGGCAAGTGAATAGTGCTACATAGGAGCTTGGGCACTTATTTTTGTTTTATAAACGTGAGAATTTTTGGTGGACACAATGGGAGACGAATCAGATCATACTGAGAGTTCAGGGAATGATGCAGGCTCTGATGGGCAGATGCCAGGGGGGTTAGTAACTAGTGAGGAGGCCGCAAAGAAGTTTTTGGAGGTGCCTATAACAGCTGATCGACTAGAGGGAATTAGCAAGTATGGTCTACAGTGTTTGGCTCCCCTCATGGGGCTTAAGGTGGCTCATGGCATCAAGAAGAACGATTTGAGGGCTTGCGTACTGGGGGCGGCTAGTGAGGTCCAGGGTGGAGAGGGTGCTCGGGGACTTCTGCTCGAGCTCCCCCTCCACTCTACTCCCATCGGGACCTCTAGGATGCCGGAGTTTAGTACGTTCCCGCAGTCCGATAGCCGCTGGCAGCGTGGTTTAGGATCGCTGGGTGGGCCTCCAATAGTTGCACCTCCTCTTCAAGGTTTCACTACAGAAATGCTCTTCCAACTTGAGATGGCTAACCAGCAGCGGCAGTTTGAGATGGTTAAGCGACAGGCGGATCTCGAACTCGCTAAGGCTAAACAACAGACTGATCTCGAACTCGCGAGAATAAAAGGCCAGTCGGAGGCTGAGTCTATCAGGTACCGTGCAGATATCGATCTTGAGAAGACTCGGGTGGAAACGACAGGGCAACGTCTCGGTGGTGGGAATTGTGGGCATGATCAGTCTTTGTCGCACCTGTTGAAGCTAGTCCCTGTATTTGATGAGTCGGGTGTCACCGAATTTTTCATGAGATTCGAGAAGAAGTGCCAGATCCACCAGTGGCCTGGGGAGAAGTGGGCAGCCCTTGTTTCCTCTAGACTTGTGGGCAAGGGATCAAAGGCTTATGATGCATTGCCTATAGAGTGGTGTATTATCTATGAGGAACTCAAGGAGGCTGTCCTGAGAGCATACGAACTACAACCAGAGACGTACAGGTTGAAGTTCCGGGGTGTTACCAAGGGTCGGGAGAGCACCTTTTTGAAACATGCCCGGGAGCTGTCCGATGCTTTTGGGAATTGGCTGAGGTCGGAGAAAGCTACTACGTTTGACGACATTAAACAGTTTGTGCTTTTAGAGCAGTTTTTCAAATGCACGGGTGGCGACCTGACGTTAAACCTGAAAGAAAAGCAACCAAAAACTCTACAGGAGGCAGCTGAGATGGCTGACCTCCGGCTATCACTAACTCGTGGGTGCGGGTCTGCCCAGCGTAGTGAGGCAGGTAACAAGGGGCGTGACGCCCCACCCCCCCGAGTTAGTGATATACCATATGCAAACAAGTACAAGAGCCATGATACCAAGACTGACCACAAGACTAGCACCGTCCCGTTTAAGAAGGGGCCGGGCCCTTCCCAGTACCAAGAGAAGCCCAAAGGGGAGTTGGAGTGTTATTATTGTCATAAAAAGGGGCACTTTGCAAGAGTCTGTCCTAGGAAACCACCTACAGCAGCTGTGTCTTTGGCCTGCAACATTGGTGTGTCTCCGAAGTCGTCTGAGTTTGCCCGGGGCAGTTCGTCAGAGGCTGAGGCACAGCCAATGCAGAAGCACCTGGGAGGCTCGAACCCTGCTCAGGATGTTTTTTGTGACCATAGAGGGCAGGGTTGCGTGATGTGGGCGGGGCGCAAGTATGGAGTAGAGGTCTTACGTGATACAGGTGCTTCCCAGACTCTGATGAAAAACTTGACTGGCTACCCTATAAACACGGCTCGGGTGGTAGTGGTGCAGGGTATTAATGCAACTCGGTCATACCCGCTGGTGCGGTTGGAGTTGGAGGTGGATGGTGTGGCACGTGAATTGGATGTCGGGATTGTGGAGAAACTGCCAGTGGAGGGCGTCGACCTTCTTCTTGGCAACGACTTTGCAATGCCCGCTTCTGAGGTTCTACCCTTAGTCGTTGCCGAGAGGCCGGCCGACGTGAGTAGGGAAGAGCAAGAGTGGGTCGAGCGGTGCCAGACACAACCAATGGCGTGTGTTGTCACCCGAGCTCGGGCAGCTAAAGTGTCACAGCCTAGTCCTCCGTCTTCAGACCAGCGGAGGAACGATCAACAGGAGGAGGCTAAAGCTGGAGTTGGTTTTAATAGTTTTGACTCGGCGGCTCTCCTGGGTGATTCAGTATTAGCACCATTACTTAATTCTGGAGTAGCCCCTGGGCCTGTCATCGAGAGTGACGAGGCTGGGCATGACGAGTCTCCACGACAGCAACGTTATGTACATCGAGAGAGACAGAGGGAGCAGCCCAGTATCAGGGAAGGTCATGCATTGCTCCGGGAGCAGTTAGATCGCTTGGCACCCTCAGATATACGTCGGTTGTAACTAGAGGACCCTGAGCTCCAAATGTGTGCTAATGGAGCTGTAGAGCTCGACGAGGACGGCGATGCACAGCCAGGAGATTTTTTTTATTTAGAAGGCATCCTCTATAGGCGTTTTCAAGATCCTAAACGTAGTTGGCAAGAGGGGTCCAGAGTAGTGGACCAGTTGGTGGTGCCACGGGAGTGCAGGGATAGCCTACTGAGGTTGGCGCATGACATACCACTGGCCGGACATCTAGGGGTGAGAAAAACGGTGGCGGCTTTAGAAAAATTGTTTTGGTGGCCGGGGTTGTAGGGGCAGGTGGTAACCTGGATAGCAAGGTGTCATACGTGCCAGAGGGTTGGAAAACCTAACCAAACAATTCCGAGAGCCCCGTTGCACCCCATTCCTGTCAGTGGACCGCCCTTCAGTAAGGTCATCATTGATATGGTCGGACCCCTACCCCCTACTAGTGCCGGTAATAAATTTCTATTAACTATCATGGATGTGGCCACTCGTTATCCTGATGCATATCCAATGCGAAATGGCACAGCGAAAACTGTTGTCCGGAACCTGCTCTTGTATTGCTCGCGGTATGGTTACCCGCAAGAGGTGCAATCGGACCAAGGTTCTAATTTTACATCTAATCTGTTCAAACAAACTATGATTCAGCATGGCATCAGCACTGTCGTCTCTTCTGCGTATCACCCGGAGAGTCAAGGGGTGTTGGAGAGGTAGCACGCCACGCTGAAAAGCATGCTTCGATGTTACTGCGCAGAGAACGGAAAGGATTGGGACCTTGGTCTGCCGTATGTTTTGTTCGCGGCAAGAGAAGTACCTGGAGAGAGTCTCGGTTTCAGTCCGAATGAGCTTGTTTTCGGGCATCAGGTGAGGGGCCCTCTCCACATGGTGAAGGAGATTTGGGAGGGTACCGCTAAGCCATGTTCTATGTTGAGATACGTCCTCGAGAGCAGAGAGAGAATGCTTAGAAGTCTGGAGCTGGCCGGGCGTAATTTGGTGAGTTCGCAGGCCCGTATGAAGGACAGGTACGATACTAAGGCGAAACTCCGGGAGTTTCAGGTAGGTCAAGAGGTGTTGGTCCTGTTGCCTTTGTCAGGTCATCCTCTGGCTGCCAAGTACGCTGGGCCTTATCGGGTGGTGTCAAAGATCTCCGATCTAGATTACCTCGTTGCCACTCCAGACCGGAAGAAGCGTAACCAACTATGCCACATTAATTTGTTGAAGGAGTATGTGAGGCGCCCACCTGAGTCACTAGCTGTCCCTGTGTTGACCTGCTGCGGTCATGGTGGAGAAGGAGAGGGGGGCAGCAATGATCAGGTGGATGATAACTGGGATTGTCATGTCTCGGCTGATCAGTGGGCGGGGAATTCGAGCCAATGTGCGCATGATGCTCTGGCGCACCTGCCGGAGGAACAGCAGGTGGCAGTGCAGCGCCTGTTCGATTCATACCCCACTGTATTTGCCGAGCACCCAGGCCTCACTACTCAACCGGTGCATGATGTCGATGTAGGAGAGCACCCCCCCTTCAAGTCGATACCTTATCGGGTGCCACCCATTAACCTCTGAAGTGCGCATGGGGGTAATTGGAAACGTCCCCCTGTGCTGACGTATTTGAGGTGTTTCCGTCACTAAAATATTCATTGTGCCATTAATAGCATTAATACTTATCCATATGCGCCTATTATGGGTTGATTATAAAGGTATTAACCTGAAACAACAATAAAACGAGTGAAAACAGCGTTTGGATGGTCAAAATCGGAGATATAGCCCGCGAGTTGTATAATGTATGGGTGAGGCAATCTGCTTTCCCGCCAATTTCCCCCAAGGCCACTGAGACACAGTCGATCGATACTCTCTCTCTCTCTCTTGCACTCGCTTGCTATCAGTGATGACCACACCCTCCAATCGGATTTCTAATGTTAGCACGAAAATATACCTCAGAATAAGGGAATAACAGGGAAAATAGGTGATAACTGAAGGAGAGGAGGAAAGTGGGGAAGGAGGGGAGGTAGAGGACTGAGATTTTGCATGGCCCAGGGGCCAAAAAAAAAAATTAAAATAAAAAATTATTTTATTTTTTTTTTTTTTTCGATGTCAAAAGTTGATTTTTTTTTTCTCTGACTCTTAAGAGTCTCCCCGCAGTGCGCCGGGGGAACTCTTAAGAGTCTCCCCGCAGCTCCCGGGTTAAACTCCCAGCGCTCAGGGATGAGCTGGAGTATATGCTGGCGAGAGGCTTGATCGAGAAGGGGGCAGTACGGTGGACTTCTCCTGTCACTCTGCAGCCCAAACCTGATGGAAAAGTTCGGTTCTGCATTGACTTTAGGCGGTTGAACGGGTTGACCCCCACCAATGCATATCCTCTTCCCCGGGTGGATGACAGTGTGGATAAGATCGGGAAAGCAAGGTACTTGACCAAGGTAGACCTCGTCAAAGGCTACTGGCAAGTACCACTGTCTGAGCGGGTTAAAGAGGTGTGAGGGTTTGTGGTGGATGGCAGTACTTACCGTTGCAACGTGATGCCATATGGTCTGAAAAATGCACCGGCCACTTTCCAGAGCTTAATGAACGACATCGTAGCAGACATTCCAAACTATACTGTCTACCTTGATGACGTGATCATTTATGACAACGATTTCCAAAGTCACTGTGAGCACATAGAAGCCTTATTTAGTCAACTTAGTAGAGCTGGCTTGGTGGTTAATCTGGGCAAGTGTGACTTTGTGCAAGCCACGGTGCAGTATCTGGGGTTTGTGGTTGGGTTAGGGCAGGTGATCCCGCCCCAACAGAAGATACAGGCTATCGACTTGTTCCCCAGGCCGACCACCAAGCGGCAGATCATGAGATTTTGGGGTATGATTGGGTATTACCGCCGCTTTATAAGAGGCTATTCTACTGTGTTAGCTCCTTTGACAGATCTACTAGCCAAAGATAAAAAGTTCCGCTGGGCACCTGAGTGTGAGCAGGCGTTTCGAGTAGTTAAACACCTTTTATGCACTCCCCCTATCCTCAGGGCCCCGGACTTTGAACGACCATTTCAGTTGGCGACTGATGCCAGCGGAGTAGGGGCTGGTGCCGTACTTTTGCAGACAGACGAGGAAGGTCTTGAGCATCCAGTCAGTTTCTTTTCAAAGAAATTTAATTCAGCACAGAAAAACTATTCGGTTGTTGAAAAGGAACTGCTGGCAATCGTGTTAGCGCTCAGACACTTTGAGGTCTATGTTCCTGCATATGGGCCAGTCGTGGTAGTGTATAACGACCACCACCCGCTTAAATTCCTCAATCAATTCCACAACCGGAATATGAGGCTGTCCAGATGGTCGCTCATGTTGCAAGAGTACAACTTAGACATTCGCCATATTGCCGGTTGTGAGAATGTGATTGCGGACTGTCTGTCGCGGGTGGAGGATCCGGGGTAGGCTACCACAGTATGTTGGTATAGCCTCCTGTCTTGGCTCGCGGTGTATTTTTGCGCTGGTGCTTGTTGGCTCGCGTGTGTAGCATCAGCGTAGGGTCGCAGGGCAGGAGTTGTTGGCTTTGATTAGAAGAAAATTAGGCTACATCTATAGTAGCCGCCAAAAACAACATTAAAATAAAATATGAAAAATTAAATAAAAACTCTTTCTTTTAATAATTAATTTTAAGATAATATTGTAGCTGAGTACTGAGTGCAGATGATTTTCCCTCAGTAGGCTGTGCTTCTTAAAGCTCGCTCTGGGAGCACAATGTTATGAATTAATGTATTATATTTGGGAAGGGTGATAAGATTTTTTTATATATAAAATGTTGTATTTTTTTTTTTTTGAGGAGACTGAGCTTGCATTCCATGAGTGGCAGAGTGGTTAGGAGTGGCAGATTTTAGCGACATTCTGCCTGTTCAGATATGGGCTCATGGTTGAGTGTCCCATATCTTGGGGGGGGTGTGACGCCTCCCGGCGTTAGCAGAATGGTTGCGTGGGGCATTGCAGCTCGCTAGCGCTCGCCAGGATGGGGGGATAGGCTACAGTTGTCCTAGAATGATCTGCTTTATTTCATTAGTGTCGTGTTGCCGCAGACAGTCTAGAAATGGTCTTTGTTTTGGTCTCTGACCGCGCCTTATATTTTATATTCGCTATAATATAAATGTTGCTTGTGTGGGAGGCGAGCGAGAGAGTGTGAGGGGTACACCCGGCAGCGAGGTGAGCTATGACGCGGCTCGCTTGGGCGCTGACGGCGTTGGCGGCCGGGTGGTCAACTAGTCCCTTCCCGTCGCTGTCTCGTGTTCTTTACCAGCTCAGAGCTTGCCTGACACGCGTATCGCCTACATCCATTGCAATTCTGTCCCCCATACTCGCTACTTTGCATACTATTTCTCTCTCTCGACTTCTCCTTTCTCATTCTCTAATCATTATTAAACTCAACATCCCTTCTGGTTTCAGCATAGACGTTCACCGTCGACCAGTCGTATTGTACGTGAAGCTCTCAGATATTTCCATGTATTAGGTTAAGGAGGTATTATGCTTTATTGAGGTTTAGAGAGACGACTTTTCCGTATGTGTCCTCTCTCGGGAAGGTTGTAAACCGGTATATGTTTCCCTTGCAAGGTGTTGAGTGATTCTGCTTGGTTATCTAAAGCTAGACTAGGGGTAAGGTTATTGTGTCGTTGTCTCCGATGTGTGCAGTGTTAGCTAAGCTCTGCACGACATCGACAGGTACTGTGGGAGCCTAAGTTGTCTTCGGGTTGGTTTACTTTGTGAGCACAGCGCTGTGGTGTGAGAGGGCCAAAGCCTATCCCTCACAACATAGTGCTGCCTCTTTGTGTTGACTTCTGAGTGATCGCCAGGATAGAGCTAGGTACTAGAGACCTAGATTTATCAAGAGAGCATCCCCGTCATATAACGTAATCTTCATTATACCACCTTCGGACAACGTTAGGCTACGAGCCGCATGCTCGCCCATTGTTGCCCTGCCTTGATACCCCAGCTAGACTTTATTAACTGAGCAGACACTGGTTAGAGATAAGCCCCCATTATTATATGTATGCAACATTATTATTCACTGCACTTTTGAGCCGAGGTTGTTGTTGAGTTGCACAACCCGAGTAGGCTGTTGCGTTGTGTCACGAAGCATTTCTTTAGTTGTCGAGCATTACTACCTTTGCGCAGTCTTTATTATTCGCCTGCCTATTATTACTATATGTCCTAGCATTTATTGTGACCCGTATTCTGCATTATAATTGTTCAAGATTCTTTACGAACATCTTCCCAGCATCAGACTTATTTCAGAAGTTTCCAGTTGATGTTGCAGGACTAGCATTGCACTTTCTTTAATACAGGAGTGCCAGTTATTTGAGTATCTACCGTAACGTTAATTAATCACGTTACCTATCTTTTCTTTGTGTAACATAATCGAGTAATCTTTTACTGTTTGAGAATAGGCTGTTTCATTGAGCGTCAGCCTAGTGTGTGTGCACCAGTTACCGAGTCATAGGATACCTCGTTGTCCAGGCACGACTCAGGGCGGTAATGGTGTTTTGTTTTCCAGTGTTTAAGGCAGGGGTTGGATCTAGTGTTACCGTTGTTGCTTTTTGCCATTATCTAGTCCAATGTTGAAGAGCCCTGTGTCTTTGAGAACCTGGATCGTAACATTGCCAATCAGTGGATATAATAATTTGAATATTTAAGCAAATCTACGAACTTTGGGTGAATGTTCGGGATCATACATAGCGATGTATGCATTTTTATTTGAGATAGGCTTACTTTCCCTTGTTTAGCATATGTTCTAACAATGATATAGCCGAACTCAGATCTACCAATCCTAATTTTTGTAAGACACACCTCCTTTGTACACCAGTAATGCCAGCTAATTCTGCGAGCCCCACAGCGAGGGTAGATCGGCTGTTACTTTGACCAAGTGTACAGTTCCGGCCAAAATCTCTCGACTCGTCTGGCAGTTCATATTGGGGGAAATGGGGTTAGAGTTGGAGGGGGGGGGGGGGTTCTCTCAACCCTACCTGAGTGATATGGCAGAGGGATTCTGATTGGCTGGCATGACAACATAGTTAATACACTTTAATTTATGGACGTATAGTCTGGGACTAAATTCGTGGTATGGATCTTCAGCCATCCATTAGTGCTCCCTGACGTCGGTATTTGAAAAAATCCGAGATATGATGTTTTTGGCTCTCCATAGATGGCTCTGTTCGCGTCAAGGTAGCACCAAAAGTAAGCGAGAAACTTCCTGTTTCTTGGTGGATTACGACAATGCCAACTAGAACACACATATACACACACACACACACGCACAAGCACACTATAGTACTTCATTATTTGCATGTATGGAATATATATGCTAAAAGGAAACGAAAATACACTGGGTATCAATGACAGATGTAACAGGCACACATTTCCGAGGTAGAAGTTGTGTGTCATTTTCCTTTATAGGTAATAATATAGGTAGATATCCCTATATACAGTAGTTTATTTATGCGAATAATATTACCAATAATGAGTGTTTATAGTAATTAAATGACGGTATTGCTAGCGCAAATAATATGTATATAACATTGAGATTAGGATACTAACAATGCAACACAACTATTGTAACTGAATATTGTATGGTTCATAGGAATGACAAAGTGTTGTAACCTAACATTAATTAAAACATAAAATATATGATATTAATATATTTTCGAGGAACAATAGAAGGAAACAGTTAAAGGATTACCTATAAGAATATTAATATACAGTATATACTGTATTAAAACAATTTTGTGATTTATTTAATTCCATCATTTCAAACAGTAAATTGTGTTGGAGATCCCTCCGCCCAACCTTGGCCTGTATCACACCACCCTTCGATCATCCCGACGACTGTTTTCTTAAAATAATACCACTACAAACGTTAATATGTTCACTATTTCATACCTCTTTCAACTGAGTTTGAATATAGTGTTATAAATCAAATTCATATGTTATTCCCATTCCGTTAATATCTCATATCTTTATGGAGGAGAGTGAAAGTTTATGAAACGCTCCGAAGCTTGGAGAAAAGAACTATAGCTCTTTTAGTACTTTAGGGCGTAGGGATATAACGTAAACATCCAATGATTCCTAGGTCAAACTAGGTCTTATTAAACCCTTTTCTTCCATGGATACTGTTTAATGATGTATAATAACACATAATATATAACATAAGGCATGGGATTGCTTTAGGGATTACCGAAAAGTTTAAACAGCTTCCCAGACTGTAATAAGGTAGTTAAGGTATTTGTATGCGTAAAATTAAAACAATAGTTGTGTCAATTGTTTATATTATAAAGCATACTTTTTATCGTTTAGAGGTTTGATAATCATCAGGCCTCGTCAGTATTTGATAATATTGAATAACTTTTCATAGTAACTATTTTATGCAAGGTTTCATAAGCCATATACTCCACATTTAATCCAGTGCCCTCGAGAACTCCTATCTTCCTGCATCGACTGACACAATTATTGGCACAATTATTTGTGTTAGGTGTTCTAGTTATGTCTATCTTAACAGGTCAAGCATCCTTTCTTTACCAGTTAATAAATCTGAATGATAGTAGGCTGTATTTTCTACCATGTTAAGATTATTTGCTTACAAAATATAACATATTTATACAAAAAATAAAATCAACTTTCCTCTTGTATGAATCGAGAATATCTTTCCATTATACAGGGCAACTTACCCAGTTCATTACCCATTACAAAATGTGTCCCTATTATTTTTATCCTGTTGTAGCATGCTGCCTAATAATGCACATCTTGTTACACGAGAGGAGTCTTCTTAAAATCAAGATGTACTTACTACATTGATTTTCTTTCACTCTCTGGGTAATATAAGCTGCCCATATTCACCTGCCAAACCCTACAATCCTTTCTCCCACTATCTCGAATTCCCTTCTCCTTCCACTACCCCCTCCCTCCCTCCACCTCCCACTACTACTCCTTCCCTTCACCTCCCACTACCCCTCCCTCCCCCACCTCCTACTACCCCTCCCTCCCTCCACCTCCCAATACCCCATCCCCCATGACGCATTTTGAAAAATGTTCGGGCAATCCTTGACGATTTTATACAGGTTAACAAGGAACTATGGGGATCCAAAGGCCAAATTAAGACTATCTCAAATATACCCTTAACTATCATTTATCCTTCCGAATCTGAATATAATCGTCTAATAATAACGATAACTCCTAACGGAAATTCGGCATCGTGTTTAAAAGGGGTACCTTTCCCAGACCCATCTTGAAATATGATAACTTATTTTGGCTATCTTGTGCAATGTGAGAAGGAGCTTGGCCCATCAAAATGGAAAATCTAACTCTAGTAAATATATTACATTTTGTAGCAGACGGATACACAATATATTTGTATCCACATCGATCACATCTACACGTGTGGTGAGCTGGTAAACAGGAGGAGCGAGTAGGTGTGGGGGCTGGGTGGGAGGGAGTTAAGCGGTAGGTGTGGGGGCTGGGTGGGAGGGAGTTAAGCGGTAGGTGTGGGGGCTGGGTGGGAGGGAGTTAAGCGGTAGGTGTGGGGGCTGGGTGGGAGGGAGTTAAGCGGTAGGTAGGTGTGGGGGCTGGGTGGGAGGGAGTTAAGCGGTAGGTGTGGGGGCTGGGTGGGAGGGAGTTAAGCGGTAGGGTTGTTTGGTGATTTGCAAAGCCATGTGAAGACTCAGTTATTGACAATAATTTAGTATCTGTATTTCATTACGACGAAGCTTTGCATCATATGAAGTTAACTACAAGGAAATTGTTTTCAGCTTAGGAAGGATCTGCTTAAAATCAAATGGGTTCAATTAATCTTATCATCCAAGCAGAGCGTTCTTTGAATCGAATAAAATAGTTTGATATCAACCTGAGTGAAGTAAAAAAAACAAAAAAACAACGGCGCTATGATATCAAGAGAGGGCTAACAACATATTGATAGGATATTCCGAATGTATTTTAGTATGATTAACGTTGTTGTGAAATATACAAACAACATATGAAGTCAGGATAACATAAGAACATAAGAACATAAGAAAATGGGAGTCTGCAGAAAGCCGATTGGCCTAAGCAAGGCAGATCCCTGTCCCACACAACCCCAATTATAGGCTCAACACTCTAATACCCTGAGGATCATCTTACCAAAACGGTTAGAGATTAACGCAGGATTACGGGGGTCTGCAGAGCGCTGATTGGCCCAACCCGGCTTATCCCCCTTCACACCCAACCCTTCTCGTCCATATGCTTATCCAATTTTTTCTTAAAGCTCCCTATCGGTCTTGATCCCACTATATCACTTGGTAGCCTATTCCACCCATCTACAACTCTGTTACCAAACCAATATTTGCCTATATCTTTTCTGAAACGAAATTTATCTAATTTGAAACCATTGGTACGAGTTCTTTCGCTATCACTGAGCTTTAGTACATTTGTCATGTCCCCTTTGTTAATCCCACTAACCCACTTGAACACCTCTATCATATCCCCTCTAACTCTGCGTCTCTCTAACGAATGTAAACCTAATTTCTTCAACCTTTCTTCATACGGAAAATTTCTAATATTATGGATCATTTTTTGTCATTCTACGCTGAATTCTCTCCAATGAATCTATGTCCATTCTGTAATAAGGACACCAAAATTGGACAGCATAATCCATATGGGGTCTCACTAATGACAAGTAAAGTTTTAAGATAACATCAGCAGTTCTGTTACTCACACACTCCTAGAGATGAACCCGAGAATCCTGTTTGCCTTATTACGAACGCTTATACACTGTTTTCTAGGCTTCAAATCATTGCTAACAAACACACCTAGATCTTTCTTCTCGCAGTCTGAATTTTCTAATTCTAAATTAGCTAGTTTATATTTAACATTTGTTTGCATCTTCCCTATCTTTAATACCTTGCATTTGTCAATGTTAAACTTCATCTGCCAATTTACTGACCATTCATGTAAGGTATCTAGATCCCTTTGGAGGCACTCTATATCGCTATCTGAATCAATTGATCTCCCCATTTTAGTATCGTCTGCGAATTTACTTATCCTACTAGTTATACCTAAATCTAGGTCATTTATGTATATAAGAAACAACAGGGGACCTAATACCGATCCCTGGGGGACACCACTTTTGACTGCTCCCCACTCTGACTTGGTACCATTTATGCTGACTCTCTGTTTCCTACCAATTAACCATGACCTAATCCATCCCAACAACGACCCTCCTATTCCATGTGCCTCAACCTTTCTCATCAATCTCTCATGAGGGACTCTGTCGAAAGCTTTACTGAAATCTAAATATATAATATCATATGACTTGTCACTATCTACTGCTTCATATACCTCTGAGAAAAAGCTAAGCAAATTAGTAAGGCAAGTGGTACCAAGTCAGAGTGGGGAGCAGTCAAAAGTGGTGTCCCCCAGGGATCGGTATTAGGTCCCCTGTTGTTTCTTATATACATAAATGACCTAGATTTAGGTATAACTAGTAGGATAAGTAAATTCGCAGACGATACTAAAATGGGGAGATCAATTGATTCAGATAGCGATATAGAGTGCCTCCAAAGGGATCTAGATACCTTACATGAATGGTCAGTAAATTGGCAGATGAAGTTTAACATTGACAAATGCAAGGTATTAAAGATAGGGAAGATGCAAACAAATGTTAAATATAAACTAGCTAATTTAGAATTAGAAAACTCGAATTGTGAGAAAGATCTAGGTGTGTTTGTTAGCAATGATTTGAAGCCTAGAAAACAGTGTATAGGCGTTCGTAATAAGGCAAACAGGATTCTCGGGTTCATCTCTAGGAGTGTGAGTAACAGAACTGCTGATGTTATCTTAAAACTTTACTTGTCATTAGTGAGACCCCATATGGATTATGCTGTCCAATTTTGGTGTCCTTATTACAGAATGGACATAGATTCATTGGAGAGAGTACAACGTAGAATGACAAAAATGATCCATAATATTAGAAATCTTCCGTATGAAGAAAGGTTGAAGAAATTAGGTTTACATTCGTTAGAGAGACGCAGAGTTAGAGGGGATATGATAGAGGTGTTCAAGTGGGTTAGTGGGATTAACAAAGGGGACATGACAAATGTACTAAAGCTCAGTGATAGCGAAAGAACTCGTACCAATGGTTTCAAATTAGATAAATTTCGTTTCAGAAAAGATATAGGCAAATATTGGTTTGGTAACAGAGTTTTGTAGATGGGTGGAATGGACTACCAAGTGCTATAGTGGGATCTAAAACTGTAGGGAGCTTGAAGATAAAATTGGATAAGCATATTGGCGAGAAGGGTTGGGTGTGAAGGGGGATCAGCCGGGTTGGGCCAATCAGCGCTCTGCAGACCCACATAATCCTGCGTTAATCTCTAACCGTTTTGGTAAGATGATCCTCAGGGTATTAGAGTGTTGAGCCTATAATTGGGCTTTGTAATTGATTTGGGGTTGTGTGGGACAGGGATCTGCCTTGCTTAGGCCAATCGGCTTTCTGCAGACTCCCATTTTCTTATGTTCTTATGGTATTTGGTTTCAGCTATAATTAGACGATAATATGAAGATAAGGACACATATGTGGCAGCTACTGGGATCAATTTATATAGTAGGCCTATATAACCTTCAATTTGGTAGACGGCCTTCCGAAACTGAATATAATCGTCTAATCATTGTCAAAACATATTAACGAGACGTCACCAAGCGGCTCGCTTGGTGTAGTGACTAGCGTCTCGGACTTCCACCCAGAAGGCCCGGGATCGCGCCCACGCTCGGCGCATTAAAGATTTTTCACAAGCACTGAGTCGTTACCATCCCTCATGAGCACGGGGATGGGGTAGTAGTACAGGACCCCAATGGAAATACGCCTAATCGGCCTTATTGGGCTATCCTTAGCTGGCTTAGCATGCGCTAGCAAGAACTATTATTATTATTATTATTATTATAATTAAACTCTAGCGCCATGCGACGCTGAACTAAATTGTAAAACGTATTAAGAACATGAATGTCCAAATATCATAAAACAAGTGAATAAGATGAAGGAATGATATGATGGGCCACAGTGGAAAGCATTAACCCTTCCAGTACCAGCGATGTATTGTAAACTTTATTTCAGCAATTTTATAGATTACAAAGGATATGTAATCTTTGTAATCTTCATAAAATCACGTTAACCCCCTGAAACCCAAGTCGTATTTTCGTTATACTCTGGCTACCGTTAGACGATTTATGTTATTGCTAAATCCAACTCTTGGTATCACAGGTGGAAATACGATCCCAACAAGCCCTCTGAAATACGTAGGTCCTTCAACGGCATAAAACCGTTTAAGTTCAGGCATAATGAAAGGTAAACTGACGTCCTGACAGTGAAAGGATCAATATTGCTAAAATATAGTTTATAATACATAGGTGGGACTGGAAGGGTTAATGCTTTCCACTGTGGCCCATCATATCATTCCTTCATCTTATTCACTTGTTTTATGATATTTGGACATTCATGTTCTTAATACGTTTTACAATTTAGTTCAGCGTCGCGTGGCGCTAGAGTTTAATTACTCATCTAGTACCGGTGACGTCTCGTTAATATATTTTGACAATGATTAGACGATTATATTCAGTTTCGGAAGGCCGTCTACCAAATTAAAGGTTATATAGGCCTACTATATAAATTGATCCCAGTAGCTGCCACATATGTGTCCTTATCTTCATATTATCGTCTAATTATAGCTGAAACCAAATACCACAGACAGCATCGGTACTGGACGGGTTAATGTAACTTAATGCAATGAAACTATTCAGTTATGGAAACTTATGTTACGTTACCCTGACTTCATATGTTGTTTGTATATTTCACAACAACGTTAATCATACTAAAATACATTCGGAATATCCTATCAATATGTTGTTAACCGTCTCATTATATCATAGCACAAGTTTTGTTTGACTTCACTCAGTTTTATATCAGACTATTGTATTCGACTTAAAGAACGATCTGTCAGTCAGTCAGTAGTCAGTAGCCAGCACATTTTTCCCAAAGGGGTAGAGAGGATCTGCCCCTGGAAGTTGAGACAGGGAATCCCACTGACCTAATCTGTGCCTACATATGGATCAGCGAACCTTAAAGAACGATCTGCTTGAATAAAAAGAAAGATTAAACCCATTTGACTTGAATCAGATCCTTCCCTAGCTGAACACAATTTCCCTGTATTTCACTTCATATGAAGCAAAGCTTCCTCGTAATGAAATACAGATACTAAATTATTGTCAATAACTGAGTCTTTACCAGCTCACCAAACGTGTAGATGTGATCAATGTGGATATAATATTTGTTATATCCGTCTGCTATATAATGTAACATATTTAATAGAGTTATATTTTCTAAGTTGATGGGCCAAACGCCTTCCTAAGTTGTATATATAGATCGTATAATGATAGCCAAAATAAGATGTCAAAATGTTTCATAATTCTCAAGCTGTTAATATTAGAATGGGTCTGGAAAAGGCTATTGCAATATAGTGTAGACCTGTACCCTAATTATTTAATGAATAGCAAGCAAGTATAGGGCTTACATAATGAATGTATAGAAGGAAATGCAGAAGTGAATTTCCTGTTGTGTCGAAACTTACGTGTTATCCAGTACCGGTTACGCTTATATTCATCAGGAAATTAACCCAGTGACGATCTTGATGCATTATGATACTTATATAATTGTAGTTTTCATTAGACGATTGTATACAGTTCAGGAAGGATATGTGAGAGTTATAAGGGTAGGGACTGGCCTAATCAGCCCTCTGACGTCCGTATCCCATTCAAACTCTGAATAAAATCGTCTGATGATAGCCAAAATACACTGTCAAAACGCGTCATAATTGTTCAAGGGGTTAAGAAAATTGTTTAACCCGGCCTAAGATATATTTCCTAAATTGATAACAATGATATGTTGAGTGCTATGTATGATAATCCATCTATCCTGGTCTAATATGGTTAATCTTGAGGCACAGATTACCTTTGTGATCGTTACTCGTCCACGATATTGATGTTGGTTTAAATCAATACCTTTTATATGAAAGGATTATATTAGCAGTAACAAGAAATAGGGTGGTCAGTATGGAAGTGAAGAAGTCCTTGCATGACAGTGTGGTAATCCCGACACTGACTTACGGAAGCGAAGCATGGACGTTGGTTGAGAGACTCAGACCAAGAGTGAGAGCAGTGGAAATGAATTACTTAAGGAGTGCTTGCGGAGTTACATGGAGGGATAGACAGACTAATGAGGAAGTAAGAAGGAGGTGTGGTGTGGAGGTAGATGTGCTGGAAAGTGTGAACAGGAACAACTTGAGATGGTTCGGCCATATGGAACGTATGGAAAGCGAGAGGATGACTATGAGGGTGTACGAGAGCGAGGTGGAGGGACAGAGAGGGAGAGGTAGACCTAATGAGAGGTGGAAGGATGGAGTGAGGAAGTACATGAACGAAGGCGGTGCTGGTTGGGGGGAGGGGCGTCGACTGACTTGGGACAGAGGTCCATTGGAGCGGTTCGTTCGTGGCCACCCCTTCGGGGATCACGGCGTCAGGCAATAGATAGATAGATAGATTATATTAGCTTGTGGCAAACAAACATTATTACCTAAATATCTATATATGTGACCTATGTATTTACGTCCATAAAAGAAAATTAAAAAGACGTCGCCAGTACAGAAGAGGTTAATATATATAATCTACAGCACATTATGTTTATTGTTTTGGAGATGCTATTTCCAAGTCACGGCATCTATACAGTATATCTATTTATTGTTAATCTATCTATAATATTTATCTATCCATCTATCTATCTATATATATATATATATATATATATATATATATATATATATACAGTTTATACATAGAGAGAGAGAGGGAGAGGGAGGGGTGGGGGTTAGTCAATGTATCACTAGAATCAGAACACAGATCAGAGAGGTAGAGACCATGTTCTAGAGGGGAGGGCTATTGATGTACTGTATACTGACAGATACTAGGAGTTACAAGTAATAGTTAGTATCTCAAACACCTTGCAGTCCATTTCGGGGAGATAGTAGACGTGAAGAGAGTTACACAGATACACAGAGTGCACACACCTTGTGGCCCCTATTATAGTCAAAGTTTTTCCAGCTGATGGTAAATTCAAAATCTTAGTCGCTATTTTCTCGATATTTAATGGAAAAACATGAAACTACTATGCCTCTGAATCATATTAAGGCCAGGTTTTCATAATTAACAACATATGTCACGACTAAGCCTTCATCCTCCCTTGTACTAATCTCCTTGTCGCGGTTGGGGGGCTTCGGGGCCGGCGACTGGAGCTTGATGGGGGATGGTTGTGGTAATTTCCTTTCCTCTCCCCTAGAGCTTTCGTCGTCTGCTTGACTAATTTTTAGTAGTTTTTCTTTCCTCTTGCTATGTTTTTCCCCTTCTATTCTTATTCTGTCCCATTCAGTTTTCCTCGGACAACCTATATCACATGCTTCCCTGGCCTGGCTAGGTATTTGGCTCCTGACCTGATTTGTCTCGAGCTGACTTTATTCCCCTCAGTAGTGCATTTTTATTTTGCATCTCGCTGTGATTTTGTTCTACCTTTGACTTGATCTCTCATTCTTCGCCCTGATCACTTCTTGGCTGGTGTTGCGGTGTAGCAGTTCTTGCCTCATCCTTCGGCCCTGCCCTATATGAGCTATGCTGTGGAGCTCATCTGGTCCGACTGAACTAGTGAAATGGCGAGAAATGTCTGAGTGTCTTCACCTTCCTAGATTTGTTCCCCTCCTGCCCTTCCCTATCTATTTTGACTTGTTTAGTTATATATCTTGATCGAATCCTTCGGGCCAGCCCTATGAGAGTTCTTTTATGGAACTCAGTGGTCTGGTTAAACCAATATTAAACAAAATTATAATAATAAGCCTTCATCTATCTATCTATCTATTGCCTGACGCCGTTATCCCCGAAGGGGTGGCCACGAACGAACCGCCCACATGCACCTCTGTCCCCGGTCAGTCGACGCCCCTCCCCCTAACCAGCACCGCCTTCGTTCATATACTTCCTCACTCCAGCCTTCCACCTCTCTTTCGGTCTACTTCTCCCTCTCTGTCCCTCCACCTCGCTCTCGTACACCCTCTTAGTCATTCTCTCGCTATCCATACGTTCATAATAACTGAATAAATTATATCAGAGCATGACAATTTACCATCAGCTGGAAACAACAAATATACTATAGTCAGTCCGGACTTAATTCTAACAAAACTTGCTACTGAGTGGAATGTAAGGATAATAAAAGCAAACAAGCTCTCTCCCAACCCACTATCTTACTTCGTTATTATATTCTCTTATTGAACTGCTCTACGGAAGAACTATTTACAACTTTTGAAGGAAGTTTGAGAGAGAGAGAGAGAGAGAGAGAGAGAGAGAGAGAGAGAGAGCCGAATGGAAAAGAAAGAGAGAAGATTGGCAAACCTAAAGATGACTGACAGAATTACAGAGAGAGAGAGAGAGAGAGAGATGGGCAGAATAGGGTAAAAAACATAATATTCGAATTGTGGGAACATTCTTCATCCCATTTGTTTGTTTATTTTTCGTTTTGTTTGTTACATTCCTATAATTCTGAAGGTGTTAAGCGATTAACACATAGACACACACACACAAATATATATATATATATATATATATATGTTAGTATAGCCAGGTAATAGATTCTCTTTTAAACAGACGAGGTTAAAGGCAACAGCAGTTTCAGCATTCAGTATTTTATTGTTACAGCTTTCAATAGTTCTAACAATTTTCCTCTGGGGTTCAGAGATGAGGTACAACAGGTTAGCAAAATTCATGGTGGATCCAACGTTTCACAAGTAAACATCTTGCATCTTCAGGGAATGGGCAGGTAATGATTAGAGTAAGGACAAAGCAACATATTTATACAAAATTCGAGGATCAAGAATAGGTAGGTGGGCGGAGCTACTGGGTGTGGGGTGGCTGTTCATTGGTGGAAGGCAGTCTATTCGCGAGACGGGCACTAAATCTTATCAGTGGTTGGTTGTTGGCTGTGGGTGGCTGTGATTGGTTGGTGTTGTCAGTTGTGTGCTGAGCGCGGAAAGGTAAGGGAGGGGGGCACAGGGCGAGAGGAAGGAGGGCAGTATGCCTGTAGCGCTTGCCTGAAGGAAGAATTTGAAGGTCTTGTGTTTGGTTGTTGATGCTGGGGTTGAGCGTTTGGATATATAGAGCTTCTAAAATAGCTAGTCTTCTGGGGTCTGATTCTTTGTCGAGTATGGTAGTTTGTTTGTCTAGGTCGGCGCGAGTTAGGGCAAGATGGTGGGGGGCTTGATAGTGATCTTTTATAGCGCCAGATTGAAGGTGGAGGGTTAGTCGACGGGAAAGGCGAGTCTGTGTCATTCCAACATAGGATAGGGGTCCACAGTCCCCAGAGGTGCAAATATGCTGGTATATCACATGATCGTCTTTCGGTTGGTTGGTGGAAATGGGGCGGTTACGGAGGACAAGGTTGGAGGTCTTAGGAGATTTGTAGTAAATAATGAGTTTTATTTTATTGTCAGGGTTGGTGGGGAGGACGTTTTTGTGAATTATTTCTTTCATAATGGATTCGTCTGTTGTGTGGTCGGAAGATATGTAGTTTCTGTAGAAAAATGTAATGTCATTGGCCGGGTTGGTGCTAGGGGGGTCTTGTTTGTACCATTTTTCTAGGTGGTGGTTGATGGCATTGGTGACGTCAGTGTTGGAATACCCATTGTTGACTAGGACCTGGGTGAGCCTTTCCAATTCATTGTGTGTGTGTCATTCCAGGTGGTGCAATGGGTGAGGGCTCTCCTGACATAGGCGGCGATGGTGGACTGATGGTATCGTTTAGGGCATTCACTTTCCCCATTAAGACATTGGCCATTGTTAGTAGGTTTGGTGTACACTGTAGTTTTGAAGCCGTGGTCGTGGAGGGAGACAAGGAGGTCGAGGAAGGGTAGATGACCATCGGTGGTTTCTTCGTATGTGAAGTTGAGTCCGGAGGCGGCCATGAAACGCTGCTGGAGGCCCCTGAGTTCGTCCAGGTCCTTCACCCGCACGAAGATATCATCGATGTACCTGCAGTAGACAGTGGGCCGGTGGGCAGCCAGGAGTTCCTCTTCGATAGTTCCCATGAAGAAATTGGCGAACAGGACCCCCATGGGGCTTCCCATCGCTACACCGTCGATTTGCTGGTACATATTCCCGCGGGGGCAGAGGAAAGGGGACTCCTTGGTACATAGTTCCAAGAGCGTCTTCAGGGCCTTCTCCGGGATGTCCAGGGGGGGCGTATTAGGGCAGTGGTAAACTCGACGTAGGATAAAATCTATGGTCTTGTCAATGGGCACGTTGGTAAACAAACTCTCTACGTCGAGGGAGGCGATGATGTGGTCGTTAGCAGGGGGGGCATCTCGTAAAGACGATCATGTGATATACCAGCATATTAGCACCTCTGGGGACTGTGGACCCCTATCCTATGTTGGAATGACACAGACTCACCTTTCCCGTCGACTAACCCTCCACCTTCAATCTGGCGCTATAAAAGATCACTATCAAGCCCCCCACCATCTTGCCCTAACTCGTGCCGACCTAGACAAACAAACTACCATACTCGACAAAGAATCAGACCCCAGAAGACTAGCTATTTTAGAAGCTCTATATATCCAAACGCTCAACCCCAGCATCAACAACCAAACACAAGACCTTCAAATTCTTCCTTCAGGCAAGCGCTACAGGCATACTACCCTCCTTCCTCTCGCCCTGTGCCCCCCTCCCTTACCTTTCCGTGCTCAGCACACAACTGACAACACCAACCAATCACAGCCACCCACAGCCAACAACCAACCACCGATAAGATTTAGTGCCCGTCTCGCGAATAGACTGCCTTCCACCAATGAACAGCCACCCCACACCCAGTAGCTCCGCCCACCTACCTATTCTTGATCCTCGAATTTTGTATAAATATGTTGCTTTGTCCTTACTCTAATCATTACCTGCCCATTCCCTGAAGATGCAAGATGTTTACTTGTGAAACATTAGATCCACCATGAATTTTGCTAACCTGTTGTACCTCATCTCTGAACCCCAGAGGAAAATTGTTAGAACTATTGAAAGCTGTAACAATAAAATACTGAATGCTGAAACTGCTGTTGCCTTTAACCTCGTCTGTTTAAAAGAGAATATATATATATATATATATATATATATATATATACTGTATATTTTTATAAGAATACTACTACTAATAATAATAACAATAATAATATGAAAATGTATACCTGTATAGTGTATATACTTTATATATAGAATATAATTTATATATACTTCATACGATATCGGATTTTAATGTATTTGCCACTTTTCTCTATCTAAGGTGGTGTCACACGAGCGCTTTATTTACCCAATGTTTGGCAGGCAATTGTGGTGTGACAGACTCTTGAGTAAAAGATTCATATCATTATAGTAACTAAAGGGGAGGGTATATTTTATAGACCCCCTTCCCCATAATGTTTAGCTTCATTAGTTTTGAGATTTTAAGACGTTCGCCCCATTAGCTTGGTGATGTTAAAACCTTTCATTCCATTTCTTTATCAATTTTAAAACCGTCTGTCATTCATGGGTCGATATTGCTCTGGCGAGCGAAAACAAGCCTGTAATTTAGGAGGAACCAGCTTTTGGCAGGGACATTTCTCTTAAGAAAAATGTACATATCTACCTTGATGGAGATCTGAGTAGAACACTTAAAATTAAATAATAATAATAAAATTATCACTCACTCTCTCTCTCTCTCTCTCTCTGTATATATATATATATATATATATATATATATATATATATATATATATACATAATGAAAGAAATGCCAATCAACACCACATTATTTAATATCAGTATATTCTACAAACATCCTTAACATCTAACCACTTACACAATGTTATTTGTAGGGTTAATAAATAATAAATTATTGCAACTACCGGGAATCGAACTCGGGACCCACAAATAGGACGAAAGTGCTCTACCACTGTACCATACATTGTGTAAGTGGTTAGATGTTAAGGACGTTTGTAGAACATAATGATATTAAATAATGTCGTGTTAATTGGCCTGTTTTCATAATACTATATGTATATGTGTTTGAGTACTTCCATTTGACTATCTTAGTAAGGTTGGGTTTAGTGTAACACTCAGTGCATGTTCCTATATATCGACAAGGTATAATATGTACGAAGAGTGTGTGCTAAACCTTAAACATTCTTGATGGTACAGTGGTAGAGCACTGTCGTCCTGTTTGTTGGTCCCGAGTTCGATTCCCGGTAGTTGCAATCATTCACTACTTACTAACCCTACACATTACATTGTGCAAGTGGTTAGATATTTTAAGGACGTTTGTAGAATATAATGATATATATATTATATATATATATATATATATATATATATATATATATATATATATATATATATATATATATATATATATATATATATTATATATATATATATATATATATATATATATATATATATATATATATATATATATATATATATATATATATATATATATATATATATATATAAATATATATATAGTAGTGGCAATAGATTCTCCTCGGGGGAAGCGGAGTCTTATAAGGGCAAGCAACACCAAGGTAAACACGAACATCTTTATTCTGGTACCGGTAACGTTTCGACATTAACATATGTCATCATCAGACCTAAAGCAATAAGAAATAAATGTATTAATACATTATGTTGACATTTAAAGCAAATATATTTTTAATAATGATTTAGAAAAACATAAAAAAGTTAGAAATCGCGAAAAAAGAGATAGAAACAAACACAAGCAACAGAAACAGCTAAACCATATGTGAACTACGTGTAGATATTGTAGGCTAAACTGTACACAATACCTTAGAAACATAATAGGTTGGAGGAGAATTCGTGGGTGCCCAAGGTGGGCTTAAGATGGTGAGTGAGGAGGGACTCCTCATATATATATATATATATATATATATATATATATATATACTGTATATATAATTATATATAATAATTATAATAATAATACTAATAATAATAAAATAGGGTATTCTAGTGTTAGCCAAGCTCCCAGTAATACTGCAAAGGATCCCCGAAAAATTGTGAACACACAACAAATAATAACAATTGAACATGAATCATTGCTGAAGAAATACTCGTGTGATATAGCTTATACCTCCTCCCATGTTCTCTCAAATAATTTAAAACTACGAACCTAGACTGAAGGCAAACACTCACTCTGTGACTCTGTGTAATGTTTATAAAGTCCGCGTCTCGCACACCCTGAGTGTAGGCCACGCACGACATACTGTACACAGACCATGCATACAAATATAAGGAGAGATGGGGCGCTCTTCTGGTCTCCCTTCTTCCTCATGTTTAGCCACATTAGTTTTCAGATTTTTAGACGATCAGTCCATTAGTTTGGCGATTTAAAGACCTTTCGCCCCAATTATGTTTGTTTTCAACATTTAGACTTTTCGTATAATTTAGGTGTCGATTATCGCGAGCCAGGTAAAGCGAGCCCTCAATAACGTCGCACCAGCTATATACAGTATATAGTCCATTCATTAAGACAGGCCAGAAATTGTGACCCCTAACCTCTGTAACTCAAAAAGTGCTAGAACAAATGAGCTGTAAATTTACTTATCTATTCCCTGGCTTACTTCTCCTAAATGGTAGATATATTAGTTCCATTACTCTAGTCGTTTATGAGTTATTGGGGTTGGTGGTCAAGATTTTTGGCCTACCTGTAATGAATGGACAATAGTGTACGGCATGAATCACTCGTTAACCCCTTCAGTAGCGGTGCCGATCTTTTAACTCTATTCTGGCTACTATTAGACGATTATATTCGGTTTGAAAAGGGCCTCCAGCATTTAACAGGCTTAGAACTATCTCACGTAACCCTTTTTGCTACGACAGATCATACTTAAACTGTAAACAATCGCCTAAATATAGCTGGAATAAAATATAAAAAGGCGTCGCCTGTACAGAAGAGGTTATGGGACCTTAGCTATTGTCGTGAAGCAAGCCCCTCTCCCTCCGTCTCTCTCTCTCTCTCTCTCTCTCTCTCTCTCTCTCTCTCTCTCTCTCTCTCAGACTCTCTCTCTAGTTAGTTAGTTAGTTAGTTAACATAGGACTTCAGAGGCTATCAACCCGACTGAATTATTAAGCCAGCACATTGTAAGTCATAAATAACGTCAGGACTGGAGCCTCTCTGCGAGATCTCCAGTCCCTTGACTATCTCTCTCTCTCTCTCTCTGTATCTCTCTGTATCTGTAATCTCTGTCTCTCTATCTCTATCACCCCCGCCCCACCCCCCCCCCCCCCCCTTGGTAAGTTATGTTGGTTGGCAGCACCGGACACTGTAATTGGCCCTCGTAAACCTGGAATAAACCAACCAGGTGGGGGGGCTGGGAGGGAGGGTGTCCGGGGGGGGCGGGGGGGGGGGGGTGATTGGAGGGACATAAATAGATACCAAGGCCAGTAAATATTGACCCCCACGACCACTTTCTGAGAGTTACGGGCTAGGAGAAATGTCTATCTATACCCCAAACGAAGTATAACAAAGGTATATAGTCATGGAATATATATTGATGGTGATGGACAGTTGTATAGTTGGCCACTTTATAATTATATCCTTTGAATACGTCTCACGTATATATATATATTTATATATATATATAATGAGAATATATCGCAAATACACGTGAGCCACTAAATGTTTCTAGTCTCTCAGTGGGGATAGAACCATCGACCATCAGGATGATAGCCGACGCTTTAATCAATTACACCACGGCAGTCTAAAAGACACTCAGCCTTCTATCCTATTTATGTTAGGGAGAAGGGAAACCCACTAGGCGAATATATTTCAATTCAAACCTAGTTGTAGGATCCATATTTCCAGAATACCATACACGGATTTTTGAGTGTCCCGACGCAACTCGGGTAGAAATTCTATCTATCTATCTATTGCCTGACGCCGTGATCCCCGAAGGGGTGGCCACGAACGAACCGCCCCCATGCACCTCTGTCCCCAGTCAGTCGACGCCCCTCCCCCCAACCAGCACCGCCTTCGTTCATGTAGTTCCTCACTCCATCCTTCCACCTCATATTCGGTCTACCTCTCCCCCTCTGTCCCTCCACCTCGCTCTCGTACACCCTCTTAGTCATTCTCTCGCTTTCCATACGTTCCATATGGCCGAACCATCTCAAGTTGTTCCTTTTCACACTTTCCAGCACATCTACCTCCACACCACACCTCCTTCTTACTTCCTCATTAGTCTGTCTATCCCTCCATGTAACTCCGCACGCACTCCTTAAGTAATTCATTTCCACTGCTCTCACTCTTGGTCTGAGTCTCTCAACCAACGTCCATGCTTCGCTTCCGTAAGTCAGTGTCGGGATTACCACACTGTCATGCAAGGACTTCTTCACTTCCATACTGACCACCCTATTTCTTGTTACTGCTTTTAGCGTTCCTACAACCCTCTTCCCCTGTTGTACCATCTCCCGCACCTCTTCATCCATAGTCCCATCTTTATTCAACACACTGCCCAGATACTTAAAAGAGTTGACGATCTCCATAGCCTGACCGTTCAGCTTCACCTCACACTCTGTGACTATTGTCGTGAAGCAAGCCCCTCTCCCTCCGTCTCTCTCTCTCTCTCTCTCTCTCTCTCTCTCTCTCTCTCTCTCTCTCTCTCTCTCTCTCAGACTCTCCCTCTAGTTAGTTAGTTAGTTAGTTAACATAGGACTTCAGAGGCTATCAACGCGAGTGAATTATTAAGCCAGCACATTGTAAGTCATAAATAACGTCAGGACTGGAGCCTCTCTGCGAGATCTCCAGTCCCTTGACTATCTCTCTCTCTCTCTCTCTGTATCTCTCTGTATCTGTAATCTCTGTCTCTCTATCTCTATCACCCCCCCCATTAAAAATTGATTTAATTTAATTCTAACCCACAAAGCATGAGAGTTACAAATATTGAGAATATATCACAAATACACGTGAGCCACTAAATGTTTCTAGTCTCTCAGTGGAGATCGAACCATCGACCATCAGGATGATAGCCGACGCTTTAATCAATTACATCACGGCAGTCTAAAAGACACTCAGCCTTCTATCCTATTTATGTTAGGGAGAAGGGAAACCCACTAGGCGAATATATTTCAATTCAAACCTAGTTGTAGGATCCATATTTCCAGAATACCATACACGGATTTTTGAGTGTCCCGACGCAACTCGGGTAGAAATTGATTTAATTTAATTCTAACCCACAAAGCATGAGAGTTACAAATATTGAGAATATATCACAAATACACGTGAGCCACTAAATGTTTCTAGTCTCTCAGTGGGGATCGAACCATCGACCATCAGGATGATAGCCGACGCTTTAATCAATTACACCACGGCAGTCTAAATCCGTGTATGGTATTCTGCAATAAATGAGGGAGACGGCGCGATTTGCACATTGTCGTGCAGCCTCCCAAACCTGAGACAGTTTGGTTCGTTGCTCATCGCCGCCAGCTCTGATACCTGGTGTCCAGTGGCAAGTGCCATGAGAAAAACCGCTTTCTTAAAAAGTGAGTCAAAGTCCGGCGCATGATTATACTTGCGGGATTGTAGCAATTCCAAAGCTTTATCAAGGGACCAGGTGGGCATGAGCTGGCGAGGAGGAGGACGAAGTTTGAAACATGCCCTCATAAAACCTTTCTCCTCCGCCTGCGGTATGGAAAGGCCGGTGAGATCAAGGAAGGGGGTCCTAATGGCCGACAGATGATTCTTTAACGTTATGACCAAAAAATGTTTCTGCTCAAACAGATAATCTAAGTACTTGAACACTAAGGCTGTCAATGCAGTCGTCTTGCCTTGATTCCACAATCCATGTCGTAAAAGTTTTCCAATGTGATTGATTTTGTCTCCTGGTAGACGGGGTGTACTGATTCATGAGCTTTTGAGTGACACTTGGCCCAAATTTATTTAGCCATTTGGCAGAGAATTTATCCATAAGGCAAAACTGAGAGAGGTCCGAAGGTTGCCAATCGTTTCCAAGTGGAAGGCGGAGACCGGGAGGGACACCGGGGTCCGGCACCACTGTTGCAATTGGTGGTACCATACCTGGGCCGGCCAGAGCGGCGCGATCAGCACTACTCGGCCCCGGTTATCCCTTAGTTTGTGAATGACCTTGCACATTAACACAGAGTCTGGTGGCGGAAACAGATAGATCGAGGTCCACTTGTTCCAGTCCACCAGCAATGCATCGGGTCCCCCCGCCGGGGTTACCCCGTGACGGGTCAGAAAGAGTGGCAGTCTGTGGGTCTCCGTTGACGCAAACAAGTCTACTTGTGGACGGGCCGGCTTTGCAATTATCTTGTTGAAGATCGCCTGTTTGATTGTCCATTCTACTAAAGTGCTCCGCCGGCGAGAGAGAGCGTCTGCCCAGACGTTTGCCACACTGGGGAGGTATGTGGCATGCAGATGAATCAATAGCGAGTCTGCTAGGGTAAAAATTTGTTCTGAAACTTTCAAAAACTCTCCTGACCTCACTGAGCCTTTCTTCTGAATGCAAAAAAGTGCAGTTTGGTTGTCCATTCTGAATGCTATTGATTTGTTCTTCAAAGTCGTGCCGTGAGTTTGGAGAAAGAACAGGGGAACTAAAAGCTCTTGCTTGTTGATATGTGACTGACTGTTTGTCCCCCAAATGCCTTGTCCCTGGTGGCCTAGACTTGACTGATATCCCCACCCCAGGGACCCCGAGGCGTCCGTGTCTATCCATACCGTAGGTGGGGGAGAAACCCATGACATGACTGAGTAGAGGACTTCGTGCTTGGTCCAGGCCGAGAGGAAGTTGTAGATTAATGGAGGAATTGGCCATAATTTCTTCTCCGGCAAGAGAGGGAACACTTTGTTGCCTTCCAGGATTAATCGCCTGGTTTTCAGTCGGCCTAGTTTGACAGTTAATTGTATCCAGTTGAGAGAACCAATCAGGGAATCCCACGTTTTCCTGGTCGTATCCAGACTGTGGAGGAACCGGAACAGTTTCCTTCGAAACCTGTTGCGGTTGTCCGCACTCTGTGTAAGAGTCAGAGCGGCGGTATCCCAGATCACCCCTATCCACTGAATCGTCCTTGAGGGAACAAGGTGTGACTTTGCCAAGTTCACCTTGAACCCTAGGGCATGTACATGAGCTAACACTCGGTTGACAAGGTCCTGACATAATTCTAACGAGTTTGTCACTATTAGCCAATCATCCAGATACCAAAACATCTGTATGCCTTGAACTAATAGGGGTAAAAGGGCTTGCCTGACAACAAGCTTGGTGAAAACTCTTGGTGCTAGGTTCAGCCCGAATGGCATCCTTTGACAGACGTAAGTCTCTTGCCGGATTCTCAGAGCGAGAAACTTTTGGAACCTCTTGTTTATAGGGACATGCCAATATGCATCTTTGAGATCGATCGAACACATCCAACCTTGCGGCGGGAGTGCGAGTCTGAGTTGCTGTATCGTCAGCATCCTGAAGGGTGAATTCTCTATAAAGTTGTTCAGTTGCGAGAGATCTAGAACTGGTCGCATCTGCACACTGTCCCTTTTTGGCACTAAAAATAGGCGTGACGTGAAAACTAGTTGGGATGCGTTGACTCGAATAAGGACTCGTTTGGCAATCATTTCTTGCAACACGGCCTCCTTCTCCTGAGACACTGGGGTATATTCCTGCGGCTGACGTAGTCGGGGCCGCCCGGAGCCATCGCCAGGTAATTCCTTTGCTCACTACTTTTCTGTCCCAGGTATACTTGGGACAGGCTGAGCGGAATGAACGGAACGACCCCAGGTGCAACCGGGGATCGTCCGTCACGGCAACTTCCCAATCCCGGGTCTTTGAGCTCGACTCCAGGATGTGGGGAGGATGAGTGGCTAGTTTTTTTAAGGGGGAGGTGGGTTCGCATCGGACGCTTGACTAGTTTTGGCTGGTGCAGTGTTCTGATGACCTTTATATGGAGCCTATACCCGTGAGGTTTACCTTGTTTGGTTTTGTACTGAGGACCTCCCTGCTGAGGGGGTGGTCTGGGGTCTCGAGATGACTGTTTAGGATGTGGTTGGTACGGCTTGTGACCGCCCCTTGATTTATGAAATGGTTTCTTGGGGGTGTCCTTCCTAGCTTGGGAGGTAACCTGTTTCCAACCGCTGACCAAATTAAAGACTAAGCTCCAAGTTTCAGTGTTAAGCAGGGTGGCCGTAAGCACCGGGGAGAGAGTCACCCGGCGACCTATGTCCGCCTGCAACTTCTTTACCAGATGCACTCTCAAGTCTTGGCGAGCTCGTACCGCCTCCAAAATCGCGATTCTAATGTCGCCTAGGGACTGAATGGCATTTTGAAGTGACAGTCTACGAGACACCTCAATGGCTCTCCGAATTTGGGGGTCAGTGATGGCAGAGATCGTACGTGCTAGAGAGGCGGCTACTTAATGGCTCACCAAGTATTGAGAGAACATCCGGTAAGCCTTATTTCGTAACCTAAAATCTCGCTCCAAGTGAGCAGGTGGTGGTGGAGAAAAGGGATCATCTAAGGCATGCAATGATTCTTTGGGGGCCGCCAGAAAAGTTAGTAAGGCTGGTGGTACCGCGTCTGCTTTGGACACTGGTAGACAAAAATAAGTGTGATTCTCTTGGGGAATTTGATGTGACACTTTGGATGTAATAGTAGTAGCAAATACCTGGGCCTCTATTTCCCAATCCACCCACGGGCCGACTCCCAACTGCCGCATCTGCAGGACCGGGTTCTGAGCTTGGTCCAGAGCCGGGGTTGTAGCCAACTCCGGCGTAAGAGCATTTAAGGCCTTGACATCATTGATGCCATCAACCTTCGACCAGTCAGCAAAAAGTCGTGCAGAAGCGGCGGAAGGAACTGCCAGAGCAGCTGAATGCACAAAATATGCCGGATTAAGGGAACTAGGTACACCTTTAATTAGAACATCTAGCACCCTCCCTGTCTCGTCTTTAGTCCTAAATTTTCGATTCTTATTGATCTCTATGGACCATTCTATGGGGACTGGAGGATCTCCTGACACAGATGGTTGAGCTATAAGGGGGTTCTCTGGTACTACAGGTACCCAAGAGCAATCATCACCATAGAGGAGAGGCATAGGGCCTTTCCTTACCGGTAACTTGTCTAAGGGGGGCGGTTGAACGTCAGTAATCACACTCAGGTTGGACATAGCTAGCGCCGCCGGTCCTATGGGACCTGGGGTCGTTGCCACCACTGGGGTAGGGGATGACGTCGAAATTGACGGAAGATCTAATGGTCTCACCACAGGAGTACTAGCGGGAGCAGTTGAGGTAATAACCGGCTGATCTGACGAGACAGGGAGTTGGAACTGCTGTAATACATTATGTAATAAGTCATTTACCTGGTCCGAAGTCATCCATTGTCGTGAGGGATCTTTGGATGAATTTGAACTAGCCTCAGAATAATTACTTGGAAGAGACTGAGGAGCTGGGGAGAACATAGGATCCACCGGCTCCTCACTCTGCTCCAAGAGTTCATGTGATGCTAACTCTTGAGAGTCCTCGTGATCCATAGGGGGCCAAGACAAATCAGGCACCGAAGATGGCAACACATTGGTGTTGCCATCTTCAGCCTGTTCTAGAATGACATTGATTGAAGGTTCTGGATGGCGCCTGTAACCTCCTGCCGCCAAGGGCTGGGGGTCCTGAGTCATCGGAGAGATAATTTGTGCCCCCCGCCGGACGACCCTTAAATTGATCGGCCAGTAACCTACTATGGCCTGTTGATCTCACACCCCGGGGAACCATAGACAATTTTGGTATTGCGAACGTTACATCACAAGGTACATGCCTAGAATGTTTCTGACTAGTAGTGGGTGTCTGAGTGTCAGAGGGAGGTGTGGGTGGTGACAGTTGGGGGGTCTCCCGCCGGCTGCTTGACGAGGTATACTCTTCTCTCCGGCGTATGTGCGACCTCGAAGAGTCCGAGGTAGAGTCGTGAAAGCATTGCCGTGGGGACTTCGACCTGGCCCTCGATTTCCACCGCGTGGCACGGGCCGAGGAGGGGACCTCCGTGACGCTCTCGCTACTACTATTGACAAACTTTGCTTATGGCTTTAGTTTTGACCTTAGGTCTGACCGCTTTAGAGGGACCGGGTTTTACTAAAGGTGACTTTATAATGAGCTTCTCCCATAGGACCTCGTCATCACACTGGAGGGCCTTATGGGCTATGTCCTTAGCGTACATATTGAATGTCGCTTAAACTTCATGCAGAGCCGCCAAACATGAAAGGTCTGTCTTAGCTAACAAGGCGGACTTTAATTCTGAACAGACGGGGCACTTTTTTTACAACCACACGCCGCGTGAGCGGTCGAGGCACTTGACACATTTAGTGCAAAAAGTATGAGCAAACACTGGTAAGAGGGAACAAGTGGGTGTAGCGGAAAGATCAAATCTAGGCATAGTGCCGTTCAAAGAGAGGGTCCCCTCCTCCGCCGGGATCCGATGGCCAACTCCGCCGGAGAGGTAGGGGGGGGGGGGAGGGGTGATTGGAGGGACATAAATCGATAACAAGGCCAGTAAATATTGACCCCCACGACCACTTTCAAAGAGTTACGGGCTACGAGAAATGTCTATCTATACCCCAAACGAAGTATAACAAAGGTATATAGTCATGGAATATATATTGATAGTGATGGACAGTTGTATAGTTGGCCACTTTATAATTATATCCTTTGAATACGTCTCACGTATATATATATATATATATATATATATATATATATATATATATATATTGAGAATATATCACAAATACATGTGAGCCACTAAATGTTTCTAGTCTCTCAGTGGGGATCGAACCATCGACCATCAGGATGATAGCCGACGCTTTAATCAATTACACCACAGCAGTCTAAAAGACACTCAGCCTTCTATCCTATTTATGTTAGGGAGAAGGGAAACCCACTAGGCGAATATATTTCAATTAAAACCTAGTTGTAGGATCCATATTTCCAGAATACCATACACGGATTTTTAAGTGTCCCGACGCAACTCGGGTAGAAATTTATTTAATTTAATTCTAACCCACAAAGCATGAGAGTTACAAATATTGAGAATATATCACAAATACACGTGAGCCACTAAATGTTTCTAGTCTCTCAGTGGAGATCGAACCATCGACCATCAGGATGATAGCCGATGCTTTAATCAATTACACCACGGCAGTCTAAATCCGTGTATGGTATTCTGCAATAAATGAGGGAGACGGCGCGATTTGCACATTGTCGTGCAGCCTCCCAAACATGAGACAGTTTGGTTCGTTGCTCATCGCCGCCAGCTCTGATACCTGGTGTCCAGTGGCAAGTACCATGAGAAAAACCGCTTTCTTAGAAAGTGAGTCAAAGTCCGGCGCATGATTATACTTGCGGGATTGTAGCAATTCCAAAGCTTTATCAAGGGACCAGGTGGGCATGAGCTGGCGAGGAGGAGGACGAAGTTTGAAACATGCCCTCATAAAACCTTTCTCCTCCGCCTGCGGTATGGAAAGGCCGGTGAGATCAAGGAAGGGGGTCCTAATGGCCGACAGATGATTCTTTAACGTTATGACCAAAAAATGTTTCTGCTCAAACAGATAATCTAAGTACTTGAACACTAAGGCTGTCAATGCAGTCGTCTTGCCTTGATTCCACAATCCATGTCGTAAAAGTTTCCAATGTGATTGATATTGTCTCCTGGTAGACGGGGTGTACTGATTCATGAGCTTTTGAGTGACACTTGGCCCAAATTTATTTAGCCATTTGGCAGAGAATTTATCCATAAGGCAAAACTGAGAGAGGTCCGAAGGTTGCCAATCGTTTCCAAGTGGAAGGCGGAGACCGGGAGGGACACCGGGGTCCGGCACCACTGTTGCAATTGGTGGTACCATACCTGGGCCGGCCAGAGCGGCGCGATCAGCACTACTCGGCCCCGGTTATCCCTTAGTTTGTTAATGACCTTGCACATTAACACAGAGTCTCGTGGCGGAAACAGATAGATCGAGGTCCACTTGTTCCAGTCCACCAGCAATGCATCGGGTCCCCCCGCCGGGGTTACCCCATGACGGGTCAGAAAGAATGGCAGTCTGTGGGTCTCCGTTGACGCAAACAAGTCTACTTGTGGACGGGCCGGCTTTGCAATTATCTTGTTGAAGATCGCCTGTTTGATTGTCCATTCTACTAAAGTGCTCCGCCGGCGAGAGAGAGCGTCTGCCCAGACGTTCGCCACACCGGGGAGGTATGTGGCATGCAGATGAATCAATAGCGAGTCTGCTAGGGTACAAATTTGTTCTGAAACTTTCAAAAACTCTCGTGACCTCACTGAGCCTTTCTTCTGAATGCAAAAAAGTGCAGTTTGGTTGTCCATTCTGAATGCTATTGATTTGTTCTTCAAAGTCGTGCCGTGAGTTTGGAGAAAGAACAGGGGAACTAAAAGCTCTTGCTTGTTGATAAGTGACTGACTGTTTGTCCCCCAAATGCCTTGTCCCTGGTGGCCTAGACTTGACTGATATCCCCACCCCAGGGACCCCGAGGCGTCCGTGTCTATCCATACCGTAGGTGGGGGAGAAACCCATGACATGACTGAGTAGAGGACTTCGTGCTTGGTCCAGGCCGAGAGCAAGTTGTGGATTAATGGAGGAATTGGCCATAATTTCTTCTCCGGCAAGAGAGGGAACACTTTGTTGCCTTCCAGGATTAATCGCCTGGTTTTCAGTCGGCCTAGTTTGACAGTTAATTGTATCCAGTTGAGAGAACCAATCAGGGAATCCCACGTTTTCCTGGTCGTATCCAGACTGTGGAGGAACCGGAACAGTTTCCTTCGAAACCTGTTGCGGTTGTCCGCACTCTGTGTAAGAGTTAGAGCGGCGGTATCCCAGATCAGCCCTATCCACTGAATCGTCCTTGAGGGAACAAGGTGTGACTTTGCCAAGTTCACCTTGAACCCTAGGGCATGTACATGAGCTAACACTCGGTTGACATGGTCCTGACATAATTCTAACGAGTTTGTCACTACTAGCCAATCGTCCAGATACCAAAACATCTGTATGCCTTGAACTAATAGGGGTAAAAGGGCTTGCCTGACAACAAGCTTGGTGAAAACTCTTGGTGCTAGGTTCAGCCCGAATGGCATCCTTTGACAGACGTAAGTCTCTTGCCGGATTCTCAGAGCGAGAAACTTTTGGAACCTCTTGTTTATAGGGACATGCCAATATGCATCTTTGAGATCGATCGAACACATCCAACCTTGCGGCGGGAGTGCGAGTCTGAGTTGCTGTATCGTCAGCATCCTGAAGGGTGAATTCTCTATAAAGTTGTTCAGTTGTGAGAGATCTAGAACTGGTCGCATCTGCACACTGTCCCTTTTTGGCACTAAAAATAGGCGTGACGTGAAAACTAGTTGGGATGCGTTGACTCGAATAAGGACTCGTTTGGCAATCATTTCTTGCAACACGGCCTCCTTCTCCTGAGACACTGGGGTATATTCCTGCGGCTGACGTAGTCGGGGCCGCCCGGAGCCATCGCCAGGTAATTCCTTTGCTCACTACTTTTCTGTCCCAGGTATACTTGGGACAGGCTGAGCGGAATGAACGGAACGACCCCAGGTGCAACCGGGGATCGTCCGTCACGGCAACTTCCCAATCCCGGGTCTTTGAGCTCGACTCCAGGATGTGGGGAGGATGAGTGGCTAGTTTTTTGGAGGGGGAGGTTGGTTCGCATCGGACGCTTGACTAGTTTTGGCTGGTGCAGTGTTCTGATGACCTTTATATGGAGCCTTACCCTTATACCCGTGAGGTTTACCTTGTTTGGTTTTGTACTGAGGACCTCCCTGCTGAGGGGGTGGTCTGGGGTCTCGAGATGACTGTTTAGGATGTGGTTGGTACGGCTTGTGACCGCCCCTTGATTTATGAAATGGTTTCTTGGGGGTGTCCTTCCTAGCTTGGGAGGTAACCTGTTTCCAACCGCTGACCAAATTAAAGACTAAGCTCCAAGTTTCAGTGTTAAGCAGGGTGGCCGTAAGCACCGGGGAGAGAGTCACCCGGCGACCTATGTCCGCCTGCAACTTCTTTACCAGATGCACTCTCAAGTCTTGGCGAGCTCGTACCGCCTCCAAAATCGCGATTCTAATGTCGCCTAGGGACTGAATGGCATTTTGAAGTGACAGTCTACGAGACACCTCAATGGCTCTCCGAATTTGGGGGTCAGTGATGGCAGAGATCGTACGTGCTAGAGAGGCGGCTACTTAATGGCTCACCAAGTATTGAGAGAACATCCGGTAAGCCTTATTTCGTAACCTAAAATCTCGCTCCAAGTGAGCAGGTGGTGGTGGAGAAAAGGGGTCATCTAAGGCATGCAATGATTCTTTGGGGGCCGCCAGAAAAGTTAGTAAGGCTGGTGGTACCGCGTCTGCTTTGGACACTGGTAGACAAAAATAAGTGTGATTCTCTTGGGGAATTTGATGTGACACTTTGGATGTAATAGTAGTAGCAAATACCTGGGCCTCTATTTCCCAATCCACCCACGGGCCGACTCCCAACTGCCGCATCTGCAGGACCGGGTTCTGAGCTTGGTCCAGAGCCGGGGTTGTAGCCAACTCCGGCGTAAGAGCATTTAAGGCCTTGACATCATTGATGCCATCAACCTTCGACCAGTCAGCAAAAAGTCGTGCAGAAGCGGCGGAAGGAACTGCCAGAGCAGCTGAATGCACAAAATATGCCGGATTAAGGGAACTAGGTACACCTTTAATTAGAACATCTAGCACCCTCCCTGTCTCGTCTTTAGTCCTAAATTTTCGATTCTTATTGATCTCTATGGACCATTCTATGGGGACTGGAGGGTCTCCTGACACAGATGGTTGAGCTATAAGGGGGTTCTCTGGTACTACAGGTACCCAAGAGCAATCATCACCATAGAGGAGAGGCATAGGGCCTTTCCTTACCGGTAACTTGTCTAAGGGGGGCGGTTGAACGTCAGTAATCACACTCAGGTTGGACATAGCCGGTCCTATGGGACCTGAGGTCGTTGCCACCACTGGGGTAGGGGTTGACGTCGAAATTGACGGAAGATCTAATGGTCTCACCACAGGAGTACTAGCGGGAGCAGTTGAGGTAATAACCGGCTGATCTGACGAGACAGGGAGTTGGTACTGCTGTAATACATTATGTAATAAGTCATTTACCTGGTCCGAAGTCATCCATTGTCGTGAGGGATCTTTGGATGAATTTGAACTAGCCTCAGAATAATTACTTGGAAGAGACTGAGGAGCCGGGGAGAACATAGGATCCGCCGGCTCCTCACTCTGCTCCAAGAGTTCATGTGATGCTAACTTTTGAGAGTCCTCGTGATCCATAGGGGGCCAAGACAAATCCGGCACCGAAGATGGCAACACGTTGGTGTTGCCATCCTCAGCCTGTTCTAGAATGACATTGAGTGATGGTTCTGGATGGCGCCTGTAACCTCCTGCCGCCAAGGGCTGGGGGTCCTGAGTCATCGGAGAGATAATTTGTGCCCCCCGCCGGACGACCCTTAAATTGATCGGCCAGTAACCTACTATGGCCTGTTGATCTCACACCCCGGGGAACCATAGACAATTTTGGTATTGCGAACGTTACATCAAACGGTACATGCCTAGAATGTTTCTGACTAGTAGTGGGTGTCTGAGTGTCAGAGGGAGGTGTGGGTGGTGACAGTTGGGGGGTCTCCCGCCGGCTGCTTGACGATGTATACTCTTCTCTCCGGCGTATGTGCGACCTCGAAGAGTCCGAGGTAGAGTCGTGAAAGCATTGCCGTGGGGACTTCGACCTGGCCCTCGATTTCCACCGCGTGGCACGGGCCGAGGAGGGGACCTCCGTGACGCTCTCGCTACTACTATTGACAAACTTTGCTTATGGCTTTAGTTTTGACCTTAGGTCTGACCGCTTTAGAGGGACCGGGTTTTACTAAAGGTGACTTTATAATGAGCTTCTCCCATAGGACCTCGTCATCACACTGGAGGGCCTTATGGGCTATGTCCTTAGCGTACGTATTGAATGTCGCTTAAACTTCATGCAGAGCCGCCAAACATGAAAGGTCTGTCTTAGCTAACAAGGCGGACTTTAATTCTGAACAGACGGGGCACTTTTTTTACAACCACACGCCGCGTGAGCGGTCGAGGCACTTGACACATTTAGTGCAAAAAGTATGAGCAAACACTGGTAAGAGGGAACAAGTGGGTGTAGCGCAAAATTCAAATCTAGGCATAGTGCCGTTCAAAGAGAGGGTCCCCTCCTCCGCCGGGATCCGATGGCCAACTCCGCCGGAGAGGTAGCCTGGGGGCCTGGAAAGAAAATTTCCAGGAATCAATGCTCATAAGGATAAACTGCGAGGTATTATACATCCTATCTCAAATCCGCCGGAAATTAGTTAAAAGTGCACCACTATTCTAACCTTCCGCCGGATCTGTCTAGCTGAGTTTCTCAAAAACTTACCTGTGACAAGCATCACAGGTCCCTTGACCTTGTTAAGTTGTGACTCTATTGAACCAGTTTGCAAAACTAATATATCACGTAGTGAACACTTGACTGATGTCGCCGCGGGCGATGAAGTCGTCACGTGTCACTAGGCCAGACAGGGTGAGTTCACTCGGCGAGCCGAGATGGTAGCCCTGGTAGGAATGCAGTTCCGCCGGGAGAGTGTGGTTCAGCCAAACCACGCCGGGATCTTCTGAATGTTCCTATCCGCCAGAGGCGGACTACTTGGACCCACCGCACGGGGCCGCCGGAACAGACAAAAACTGCCGGGAAACAGGGTTGGCACAGCCCTTTTCCTGCAGTCCCACACACATAAATAAAATGCATCATGACATATAGGGATGTCTCCCATGCCCCAAAGTCTCGAGCTCGCATGCAAGAACCAACACAGGGGGAAAACATACGTAATCAATAACAACAGAAAAATTTAGACACCTAGATTACCTGTAGCCTATGATGGAGACCCCTAATTATGATGACCACGTGACCCGAAAACTATCCCAGGTGATGACGCTCCGGAACCCACAGCCGCACCATGTAGAGGGAGGCCCACATCAAGGGGCCTAAGCAAAACACGAACCCTGGAAGGTGGAGCACCACGTGCAGACACCCTTAAACCAGAGCATTTGCTGATAATTGTAGAAAGTGGCATGTACTATCCTCAATATTGACAGTCTGTATCATGCCTTCTAGCTAAGTAAACACAACAGCTAAGCCGTCATACAAAAATAAAACAACACACGCGGTCCACCCATCCGGGACTCCTGGACGCCTGTGACAATGGTACCCTATTTTAACACACTCTTCCTTCGGACCGACCAATCTGGCAGCCGTGCTAGCTAATCTAAACCCTGTTACTACAACACAGATATATACAAATGAGTAAGGACTCACTAGAAGCTCTGCGAACGTCGAATGAAGCAGACACGGGGCGAGCCCTGTGATCGGGAGGGACACGGAAGAAGGAAGGACGAAGATGGCCGATAGGTGGCCTGGTATCAGGAAAGCAAAACATGAGAAATCCACGTATATGGCAAGTCATATGATAACAGTTATTAAATTATCTTTTATTTTTTTATTTTTTACAGAGTTTTTTTCTGTGGGGTACCAAATCAAAATGACGATCCCATAAGGGAATTAACCCCTAAAAGTCGGCGCGCAACTTAAGTCGAGTTAAATAAAGCTGGACTATGTGGCGGCGCTCGACATAGGTCGAGTGGCAATTTCAGCACGTAATGTTGCTGAGAGAGAGAGACAAGTGGTGGCAGGAGAGTAGCGAGTGTATGACTGCTCCAGACCACCGCGGCGAACCTACTGACACGAATCTCACCTCCCTCCTACCTCTCTCACTCGCTATATACGGAATTGTATCGGGAAAGTGGCTAATTACATGCTTTTAGCACTCGCGTTGCACGGTTATTGCAAGAAAACTAGCCATCATAAAAGGATCGTTATGGTGTCATTCGAAAGCTCTGTTTATGCCCTTTCAGGGATAGATACTTGTTTTACGTTCTGGGTCTTATTTAGGCATGAAAATTATCACGTAAACAGCCCTATTTTGGCTAAAAACACCCCGCTGGGCGGTACATATAAATAAACCGCATAGGCCGCTCGTAAAGGGTTAAGCGTGCACTTATGATGAGTACTACATGATCTTCCGTGCGGGTTATTCAAATTGCTGGCGCAGAATGTTGAATGGAGACTATTAACTCCCTGCGACATATTATGTTCCAATAAGTCCGAGGAGGCGGGAGCCCCAGGATCATTGCCACTGCCGCGCACTACACTCAAAACAACACTGCGGCCGTTAGAATTATCGGAGGTGAATGAGGTTGCCACCAACGGTTTTATCGTGAGGTAATTTATCGGACTTACTGAGCTCCATATGACGCTAGTGCATCATATAACTTATTATAAAGGTATAGAGATAAGTCCATATGACGCGATCGCGTCATATGAGTTTTTGGTGGACTTATTCATATGACGCGATTGCGTCATATATGTCGCAAGGAGTTAATGTTAATAGGCGAAGTCGTCAATGATGAAGGGGCCCTATTAAATATATATATATAAAGTATATCTATTTATTTTTATTTATTTTTTCTATGTGAGTAAGGGAGACAAAAGGACGAACTGCCTGTAGCGAGTGCCTCACCTAGAGTTGAAAGAGTGACAGGGCCAAAATCAAGGGACGTTTGAGCCAAAATGCCTGGACACACAGAGTTTGAAAGAATATAAGTCATAGAATGAGGAAAAAACTGATTCTGGGAGAGAGTTCCAGAGTTCAGCAATTGAATAGAAGAAAGACTGAGAATAACGTTTCACTCTTTGGGTTGGACAGTTGCACAGAGTAGGGGTGGGATTGTGTTGCAAGACAGGTACTACGTACCCTACGTAGAGGAGGTGGTATACACTAGGACATCTCTGAGGAACACTGATTATTGTAGTAACCATAAAATAACAAGACAGATGCAACATTGCGGCGAAGAGAGAGAGTTTCCAGAGGGTTGGTGAGTGGGCAGGAGTTAATGATACGAAAGGCTTTCCTTTCTACTTTGTCTAGGAGTGCGGTGTGAGAGGATCCTCCCCACACATGTGAACAATACTCAGTACAAAGACGCACCGTACCCCTGTACAGAGCAAGAAGCTGCGCACGGGTAAAGAACCCCTTGGGGAGGTTGAGCACACCCAGCTTCTTGGAGGCTGCCTTATATGTGTATATATATATATATATATATATATATATATATGTATATATACCTATGAGAATTAAATGCAAACACAGGCAAAAGCGTGTTTGAGGAAAACATTTCTGCGGGTTTTAAGATCAATTACCGAGTCTAAAAATAATGAAGTGCGAAAGACCTCTGACTAAGAGCGGTTACACACGAGTGGTTTTAACCCTTTCGAGATCCGATTACGCATTTTCTTTCTGTTTTCTGGCTATTATTTGACGATTTTATTCAGAGTGTTGTTGTTGTTGTTGTTGTCGTTCCCAAAGCTGCCTGGCCGAACAGCCCCGAGTCCCTAAAGAAGGCCATGACCATGGTCGGGCTTTCCCACAGAGCTCTCAAGGAGTGTAGATTGTGTTGTTGGCGTAAGTGATTGTGTGAAATGCAGCCTTCTATGATGTGTTTAATAGTATGGGGTGCTGTGTTACATTCTGGGCAGGTGTCGACGACGGAGTCATCCGGTGTCTTCTGATAGCTCAGAAGAGCTGGATGGTGTCCGCATCTCAGCCTGGCCAGGTGGACTTTGCCCTCGCGAGGAAGGGAGGATTCAGAAGGATGGATTTCAGGAGGTCGTGCCAGCAGCTGTGTGTTGTCTATGAGTGAGTGGATAGAACGGCGAGAGATATGAGTATGGGTGTGCTTCTAGAAGCTGGTTTGGGGTGGGCAGGGGGGGGTGGGGGGGGGAGAGAAGATAGTGTTTGTGTGTGATACCATGTGCTGGGTTTTGTTTTGACATTTCTTGATGTCTGTGGTTGTGTTGCCATGTAGTGTAGTGGGTGGTGTTGGTTAGTGGAGGTTGCTGCCAGGAATTGAGTGCCTCTCATGTCCAGATGGTCTTCGACTTTGAGGACATTGGTTTTTTGATGTAGGTGCTCTGTAGGTATAGTGGCTGTGCAGCCTGTGATGATTTTAGTGATTTTAGAGATAGCCCCTTTTATTCCCACAGATCCTTCCTAAGCTGTATAAAATCTTAAAAAAACTGAATAAACTTTCAAAATGCGTCATAATCTTCAAAGGGTAACGGTAATTTTCTACTAATAAAATAATTTTCTCGGCAAAGAGTATGGAATATTTGTTTATCCTTTGGGTTTTATGACGCATTTAAACAGTTTATTCTGGCTACCAGTAGACGATATTATACAGCTTAGGAAGGATTTGTAGGAATCAAAACAACCCTCTGACTTCCATATAGCCTTTCTGATATGAATAAGATCGTCTAATATTAGCCAGAATATAAGAAAGAAACGTGTCCTAATCCAACATATACGACACCCCAACAATATAATCGTCTATTATTTGTTAAAGCTATCGAGAAGTTGCCTTGTTCTCTTATTAACCCTTTCAACATCCGACTACGCATTTCTTTTCTGTTTGATGGCTGTTATTAGACGAATTAATTCAGATCCGTGATATAGGAGTCAGAGGATTAATTGAGATAGTTTTTACCCATATAATTCCCACATGTCCTTCCTAAAATGTAAAACATCGTCTAATGATAGCCAGATTAAACTGTCAAAATGCGTCATAATCTAAAAAAAACAAAAAAACAATTAAGAACTTATCGACACATTAGAATTCCCGAATAAATGCCGAATAATTTCCGAAAATTGCTGAAAAATCCCGAAATTGTGTTAGCGCGACGCCACCTTAAAATCTGCCTAATTCCAGGTAGCCGAATATGCCGAGAATATGCCGAATCTTGTCGATAAAAATTGAGCGTTATGAGCGAGACCTACGAGGGTGTGATAAAAGAGGGAATTGAGCCGAATTGGCAGAGGCAGTGGGTAAAAGTGTGGTGTGTGTAAGTGTGAGTGTGTATGTGTGTGTGTTCGTGAAGTACCTGTGTGTGTGTGTGTGTGCTTGTGTGTTTGTGTTCGTATACATGTGTGTGTGCCCGGGTGTGGGTGTTGCTAATTTTTCTTTGCAGGAAAATTGTGTGAATTCAAGGGGGACGTTTTCGTTCAAAACAAATGACCTTTCCTTCACCTCCTTATCTCCCTTCCCCTCTCCCTTCCCCTCTCTCTCCCCCTTTCCCTCCACTCCTCCATTCCTCCCCATATCTCCTCTCCCTCTCCCCTCCACCCCTCAATCCCCACTCTTCCTTCCACTCCTCCCTCCACCTCCCTCTTCCCTCCACCCCTCTCTCCCCACTCTTCCTTCCATTCTTCCCTCCACCCCTCACTCCCCGTCTCTCTTCCCTCCACTCCTCCTTCCACTTTTCCCTCCAACTCTCACTCCCCTCTCCACTCCCTCATTCCCCCTCTCCCCCCATCCTTCATCACAAAAGATCGAGTACACATTTTTCCCTCACTTCTCGACAGGCCATAAACGCATTACAATATTTACTGGTATCCTGGAATTTTAATAGACGATCATTGTAACCCTCTGACAATAGTGACGGTTAATACTGGCTAGCATTAGATGATTGTATACACTATAGGACGGATCTGTGACGGTTTTTGACAGTGTTGATATTTACAATGCTAAAGAACATAATGCTATTGATTTGATATGATTACTATGAGCCATTTAAAGACTTACGTTAACTTTGTATCAACACGTTCTGAATTATTAAGGGGGTGGTTATGCCCTGATTGTATTCAGGATTAACGATTGCGTAGGTGAGTTCTGCAAGACTGGAATATCTGGTTTCATATACATACATGCGAGGAATCAATAGAACACATAAATAGAATCTTGGAATGTGGTTTGTAATACAGCTTTATTAAACTAACACACTCGCGGGATAGAAAAAGAATCAATTCACTTTGGAGAACATGGGTAGGAGTAATAAGTTCAGTAGGACAAACTTGGTCTTTCAATTCTCCGAGCACAATCGTGGACCTGGAGGGAGTCTGCACTGCCACTTCCGAAACTCAGGTATAATTCTTCTGATACGGACAAGATAAGAAGTGAGAAGAAAGTCACTCGAGGGGGGCACTGATTTATGTCTCACAGCATCTGGTACGGTTCGTCAGTTATGCCTAAGGCTTAGTTATTTTATTTAGATGTTGGCTAACGTCAAGTTTCAACTTCACAAGATCTGTCAGAGTAAATAGACAATTAGGATTGTATACTTTTCAACTGTTAATGCATGTATGGGAAATCGTCACTGAGATTAATTCACTTTACGACCTATCCCTTAAGCTTTGGGATCGTAGAATATTCTATACCATAACATCCAATTCGGGAAGGACTCGTGTCGTGGCTGAGGGTAATTATTGTCGCGATAATGATCTCGTAATACGTTTACTAGTGCGAAATCTCTGGCAAGAAACAGGGAACTCTAGGGTCGAACTTGAAACACTCTTCACGGTTAGCAAATAACTTCAAGTGAGTATAGGCACATACAACGGTCTGGTGATACAGTATCTCCGCACTGATAAAATTATAATAAATAGTGCACTGTTGGGTTATCTTCTTTTCCTCTTCATCTGATGTCGTCGGGGGCTTCTTGGCAGCTCCGGGGGTCGTCCAGGGGGTCAAGTTGTGTGGTGAAGTTTACAGATGGGCCATCAACCGTTGATGAAGTTCAGTTAAGGTACTCTCGGGTATAGGATTTTAAATGTTATGCTTCTGGCTGAGGCCAGATGAGCATCCCATCGAACAATCGTAAGGAGAGTCTACTCAAGGACTCTGCTTAACTGTCTCTAATCCATATGAGAGGTTCAAGGAACTCAAGTGGTTTTACCCTTTTTGTCACACACTCTGTGGGGTGCCACAGATGGAGTGTGCCAAGGATTTATTCTTGCTAAGCGCTCCGAAGAGTGTCTTGCATAGACCCTTCTAGCACAGCAGATCTTTCTACCCTAGATCTCTGTGAGTTAAGTACAAGTTAGATGTCTAAAATAATATAGTATTAAAAGGTAGGGATGCCTACGTCTTTCAATAGTTCTCTTAGGTTAGATAAGACACTAGTAACAATAACTATATTAACTTTTGGGTTGCCAGAAAAAATCAGTTATGAATATCTAGTTCTTGTTGCACTCTACATAAATGGTTATGAAACTCAAGTGGCAGAGGTGATACCAACAATGCGTCCTTAATCACTTATGTGTGGTAGATATATGTATTAATCACAGGTCTCTATATTAACCGGCGGGTTGCCACGATTAATAAAGCTCCAGAAGAATAATATATCAATGTCACTGATGTTATCACAGACTTCGGGGTGCCGGTCGTCTATCAGCAATCTTGAGTGGTGAGTAGAAACAGTCTTCAATCAGAGCGGGATGTCGCTCGTCAAAAAGTTATATTTGCACTACAGCCGCTCTCCTCCTCTCGGCATTTATATAGCAGGGTGGCCCGGTGTTGCAGGGGCTGGGGGTTGATGATTTTTGTCATTGCGGGGTTGTTCAGTCAAGGGCAGGGAAGTCTTCGTCTGTTAGGGGCAGCCTCACAGAGGGGCTCACTTCAGAGGGCGGAGAGGAGGCGAATGCATAACTTCTGGGGCTGGAGCTAACAGGCTCTTCAAGTTGGCAAGATGGTGGAGGAGTGGAGGAGGCTGGGGGTGGTCCCTAGTATTCTTGGGGGGGTGGGGGTTGGGGGGGCGGCTGTGCAGGGGCTGTGGAGTCATTGTCTGGTAATTTGGCTCCTCGTTCCCAATGCCCTGGATTAGATAACAGCGTTAGCTCATACACCGGACATATAAGAATAATTAATCGCAGGTGTTCTGACAAGAGACCCCCGTCGTGTTGTTGTTCACGGAGGCTGGGGGCAGAGCACCTCGGCCAGAAGGGTCAGCTGGCTAATTGCCCGACTTTTATAAGTAAGTTACTTTTAAGGTAAGGAAGGAGAGGGGGGGGCGGGAAAGGTGAACAGTTCTCTCGTACCTGTAGGCCTTGACAAAATGAAATGACAAGTCCTGTAATACCTCAGACGCTCCCATACGCGTATACACGTGGTTGCTAACCCGAGGTGTTCTGATGGTCCCTTATGTCGGGGTCGAGGAGGGGCGGAGCAGGTAGAAGTCCCTCCATGACTTGACACGGCTCGGTGGCTGGGCCTCCGAGTTAATTGGTTTGTTGATGTAGGGCCACCTGGGTCGTGCTGGAAATACCCAACTATAGTCCAACCGATCTAAACAGGCCGTTATGGGGGGCGTCGGCTCTGCGTACACTGGTGCCACCTGTCCACTTGACCCTTTCCGTACGACAACCTTTCCAAATTACTCTCGCTACCTCCCCCCGTTCAAGGCCAATGTAGGGAGATCGGCTCTCTCTCTATATACTGTATGTGTAAGACTGTGTAGCCCACATGAATGCATAGAATATTATTGCTATAATAAATTATATTACTATTTATCTCTCTCTCTCACTCACCCTACACACCTCCACTCCCCCCCCCCCCCCACCCAGTTATCAACGCTCTCGCTCTCTCATATATATATATATATATATATATATATATATATATATATACTGTATATATATATATATATAATATTATATGTATATGTATGTACGTATGTATGTACTGGAAATATATTACCATTTTATATTTTTACTTTTTTTCCACCCCACCCAAGAGGTTAAAGTTTCGGCGCATTTTTTTTTAAGAGGTTTCCCCTGGAGGGCTATTCCTCTATATTATGTGTTTCAAAGGTACATAATGTTATTCAGAATCCTCATCAGAAGATGTGAGAGTGATGACGAAAGAATCTATGAATTTATCAATCACCACATCTTTGTTTGCACCATCTGCTTGTATGTGATCCGCATGTTTAACAGCCTTTGTCAAGTTTTCCAGTTTTCTCTGTCTTGAAGTATTGATGAACGTTATATACCATCTGTTTTGTCCAACTATGCAAGTGGGTGGGGCGATTTGGAGCGGCTTCCATTGTGGATGGTGTCAAAGTCAGGAATGAAATGAAGTGAGAGTATAAATTTCGTGCGCCTGGCAGCGCGCCATCACGTGAAATTTGTGATGAGTTTTTTTGGCCGACGTCTGACTACGTCGCAGTAGCCATACTGCCAAGCTGTATACAATGTCCATTGAATTTACTAATAAGCGAATTAATTATAAAAACAATAAAGCTTTTTTGTACATGTAGAAATAGCCTGAGCATTTCAAACCGACTTAAGGTACTTAATACCGAAAATAATATATTTTTGTTGTTCGGGATTATACATGTGGCACCAATGTAAAATTAGTAACTGCTGGTAAAACTGCCTGTTTAGATCGGTTGGACTATAGGCTATACGTGGGCAAGGTAAGGGAAATCAAGAGAGAGACAAGATACAGACAAAAATAGTGATCAACAAAGTAGGGCATGCGTAATCAAGCGGCAGTGCAATTATCATTTTCATGGTGATAGACTGGGTTGGTCACGCACCTGAGGCAAACACACGACGCAAGGCATTGGCGCTTCCATTGTGTGGTCAGGTCATCATCTATTCATGCACAGCTGGCACACCGCCTGGTTGCAACGGAAAAAGGATAGAGTCATGTGAACTGTAGTCCGAGAAGGTAGTGTCTGACGAGGCGTGTAGAGGGCGGGTGGAAGGAAACTAGAAAGAAAAAGGCATGCTGGATTATGTAACACAAAATTTAGAGGAAAAATACCACGCGGGGTTATGGTTTTCTTACTAGTCTAAGGTTAGTAGGTTATTCAGTATGCTGGGTTAGTATGTCAATAAGAGAAACAACAAAATAGGTAATGGTATAAATCAACACAATAACTGGCATGGTTTACATACGTATACCCTCGTAATACAGAGATATAAGAGGTGTGTTCCTCTTATCTTGCTCTTAGGGGGTTGTCATAGTTAAACGTATATATATATCAATTAATCAATAATACATGGTCAGCAGTTATGTTGTCTGTGGCGGTTGTATTTAAGTTTTAGCTGTAGCCAAACGCACGTGAAATTAATACAACGGTAATTACAACAGTCACAGTGAAAATGCACACGACGCGGGCATTATATCTTACGTCATCATAAAGGGTATGGGGTTTACATCATTAAATACGTACTTAGTTGGGGGTTCAAGAAAGGCAGGGAGGAAAGAAATGTGGTTTGTATACTAGAAGACTGTGAGTTAAAAGAGACGTGTAACATGGGGAGTGGAGTGGAGAGGTTTGGTCTAGAAAGGTTAGGAAAGCTCGGTTCACACATACCCGTCCTGAGCTCCCGTCCTTCCCCGACCACTGAAAACGTATGCAATCGTGCAAGGACTCCGACATAAACGGGTATGGTCTGTTCATGAACGTACAGTGACGCCACAACACGGGCCGCGGCGGCGAGGGAGCCGAACATTATTGACATACCTAAAATAAACGGATCAGGACGGACCAACCGCCAAAATCGGTTCAAGGGCGGGTCACCCACGTGACTGGTCAGCGCATAGGCGCCGTGTATAAGCGTCTATGCGCCGCCTAGACGCTACCAGACGTAGTCTATGCCCCGACCAAAATATTTGAAAGTTGAGACTGCGACGTGCCAACGTCGCCTCACGTGATCACCCCGCGCGTCCCCGCTAGTCCCTGCCCACCAAGCGTCCATAAAAGAGCCAGCCGCGTGTGGTCCTATCTCAGTTCCCAAGCCGCTGTCAAAATAAAAAATCCCTCAAGTGGAAATCTGACCTTATTAATACTGTATAGTAGCATGCAGTTGGCTTGCATCTTCGTAGGTTTAATTGTTAATTTGTACATTTGTTGGTAGAAAAATTTCAATTTTAACCCGCTGAGTGCCAGGGACGTATATATACGTCCTCGCCGACAAAAAATCGTAGCAGTGAAACGACTGCACCTATGGCTTTCATATTTTTACCACATGTACATTTACCACATGTTGGCTACCCAGCACAAAAATCCCAAATCCCTCCTCCCACCCACTCGCTGACTGTCGGTCCTCATAAGGAAAAAAAAAGGAAAATCTGTGGCGGCGAAACGACTGCACCAATCGGTTCCATATTTGTGTGACAAGTCCCTTACCCTTCTGCCTTCCCCCACCACACCCCCAACCGCCTCCAACCACCCACTTCCAGCGTATCCGTACGAAGATAAGGAAACAAAGAAAAATCCGTGGTGGCGAAACTACCTCACCAATGGGCTTCATTTTTGTAACATGACTCAATTACGCTTCTACCTTCCCCCCACCATCCCCCAAACCACCCTCCCACGACCCTCCTACCCATACATTCCGATACCATAAAAGTCTCTGTAGTCTATAGTGTCTTTTCAGCTACTTTCGGGACCATCGGGAACCTGATTTCTGTGTTTTTTTTACCATTATCCTTCCTTTCTCTCCTAACTTGATAGATTTAGCCCCCCCCCCCCCCCCACCTCCAAAAAAAAAAATCTGGCACTGGCAGAAGCACACTGTCAAAATTGGCTGGCACTCAGCGGGCTGGTTGAGACTGAGGTGTCTCTGTGCCACGCCCCAATATATATGCATGATGGGGGCCATCGCCAACGACACTGCATCCATCATATTGTGGTCGCAGTGTCGTCGCAGTGCCGTCACAGTGCGTCTCAGACAGGTCGTATTCAGACTTATTAGGTCGCCTTCCAAAGGGACTGGTCGTGGCACCAAGTCGCCGCCCATGATTCGTCTACCGGGGCGGTCACGTGTTGAGATCTCCGTCCACTAGCCGTGCATGCGCCGTCTTCCGGGGCGGTGACGTGTTGAGGTCGGGCATCAGGGCCACACGTGGTCACTCAGGCCCACTCGGGACACAAGGTCATCCGTTTGATGCCGTCCAACAGTTTTTGGTGGTCGGGGATGGACGGGAGCTCAGGACGGGTATGTGTGAACCGAGCTGAATACACACCCTTTGAGAAGGGTTGTGAATATACAACCCTTTGGGGGGCTGGGGGTTGTCGTCTGTGGTCGGCCATTTTGGAGTGAGTTGTCCCTGCTGGCTGACGAGGTAGTAAGCTCCTTGGGATGGGGGATTATCGCGTGAAGGATTAAGGGTCTGGGTCGTTTGCTCTCCCTCCGATCGATCGTGTAGGTGAGTGTCTGTCTGTTGCTTTGGTATTGTACATACTTTAGTTGCTAGAAAAGAGAGTAATTGGGCATGGGGGTACATATATATATACTGGCAATGCAGAGAGATACCAGGTGTCTTTCCTGTCTCTCTCTCTTGAGATGGCCGTCTGCAGATTGATCATAATTAAACATATATAAATCAGCAGAGGTAAATCAATACAATAACTGGCATGGGGTACATACTTATACCTTCGTAATGTAGAGAGATAAGAGGTGTCTTCCCTCCTTGTCTTTCTCTTAGAGGGTTGTCATAGTTAAACATATATATATATATATCACTAATACAATAAAACATAGTTTGCAGTTATGTTACTAGAGCTTACGTCGTATAAATGGGGTCATGGTGGTTACATAATTTAATACAGGGAGGACATAATCATGATCCGGTTCGTTGTGCACTGGAAGCTAAGGTGTCTTGAGATCGCCTCGTACCTATACACAATGAAAGTATTATAGTCTGCATGGTTGGTATCTAATTGAATACATACTTAGTGGGTACTTCAAGAATGTCAGGGAGTAAGGAAATGTGATTTGTATATTAGAAGAATGTGATTAACGAGACGAGACGTGTAACATGTGGAGGGAGGTGGAAGAAAGAGAGGGGCCAAATCGGGGATCTCGCTGGGGGTGGAAGTTTCGCTCCCAGGAACTTCGCTGGGGGTGGAAGTTTCGCTCCCAGAAATTTTCGTTCCTGGGTATTTCAGGGGTTGTATTCGCTTTTTCTGGACCCCCTTCTCCTTAATGTTTACCATATTAGTTTGAGGTTTTAAGGCGTTCGTTCCATTAGTTTGGCGATTTTGAAACCTTTCGCCTATTATGTTGTTGTCAATATTTAAACCTTTCGTGTCGTTTAGGTGTCGCTCCTGGCGAGCGATAGCGAACCTCTAATTTTAGAAAAAAATTACACATTTATCTTGAAAGGGGGTCTAAGGGGTGTTTGTCTAAGCTTGATGGAGGTGTAGCGCGGAAACTAAAATGTAAATGTATAAACAATAAATGATATAGACCAGACAATCAAGCACTAGCCCCTTAACCAATCACTGACATCTTCCTTATTGTACACTCCCTCTCCTATTACGAAGGTAGTGGTAGACTTATTTATAATAGTCTGGTGTACACTTGGATGCCGTAGTCTCTAGCACACCATCTCACAGATATTCAAGGGCTGTACAGTCCGCCTAATAAGTGATGTCTCGGCACCAAGTATATTTTGATCAATAATTGGTATCAGCGATATATAAAACTTGATTTATTCGCTTCGAGTGAGATATACAAACATGTTACTTCACTTACTCAACCTATTCAACATCTGACAGACAATAATACAGCCCAGAGCGAGCCAAACGTAATGACATTTCGGAGATGACGTATTAGCGCCACTGTACCTTTTGCAATTATAGAAGTATATCTCTGGAAACAAAATTTATATTTGTATACATCAACTACAAAACTAGGCCTATATGCACTATTAATTGAAAAGCAAGCTCTATCCAAAAATCAATTCAGATGGTTATAATTGCATTAAGTAAAACATAGGGGGTCCAGGAATTCTGATTAATGTGTTAGAGACTATGGCATCCGAGTGTACATCATTAACCTGATAAAGCCCCAAGCGAAACATTGTCATAAAAGTGCTCCTCCTCGCATGGTGCTTATATTAATAATGTCAACTTTCCTGACTATATTTTTATCAATTCTGGACTGGCAACTGTGAATTTAAGGGGAGATGATTCGTTTTTTCTGATAGAGTAGTGGGGTTTCTGAAAAATGTGAATGTTAGGAGCATTTTTAGGTAAAAGTTGGGAACCAGACTTTTTAGCATATTTCAGGTATGCTGAATTCGATAAACCCGGTTCCCAAGCGAAATTTTGAGTTTTTGACCATCTAATTTGCATAAACAAAATGGCCGCCAAATTGGACATTTTTGACACTTCATGAACCATTTTCTCCAATATCTCTCTAACTAGGCAAGCAAAAATGACAAATAAAGTGTCTATACTTATGTTTTGAGAGTCAGAGAATGTGATTAAGGCATCTTTAAAGTGATTAGTGATAAGCCTTCACGTAAATGTGCAAATTAGTGGCTGCAATTATAGAAAAATCAATTTATCCAATATCTAATGCTAATACTAATACTAATTGTTTCTTTTATTTGCAGACTACAATGGATCCAGTAGTTACTTTGAAGAGGCCTTCACCTGTAGATTACAGCTTGGGCATCTTCTGCCAAACTCACACAGCCAGTGTTATTCCTAGTAATGCAAGTGACCATGGACTCGCAAAAGTCAGGGATGCTGCCAGTACCAGAAGAAAGCTTAGAGACACTAAGAATATCGATGTGATTGACCGTCTTGAGAATGTCTTGGATTCTGCTGAAGCCGAAACTCTTGTGTGGCACAAAATGTGCTATGCCCACTTCACGGACAAAAGTAAACTTGAACGTTTGCGGAAGATGCAGGCAGTGGATTCAAAACAAGAAGCAAGTTGCAGCAGCAGTGGTAACAGATGTTCATTGCGAAGGCACGTGGAACCAGTAAACTGGAACTTATGCATTTTCTGTCAAACTGTTGTTTTGAAGGCACGGTTGATCTCAGTAATGACAAAACAAATGAGTGATCAGATAATTGAAGCTTCCCCTCTCGACTACAAAATTGGCCTTCGATTGGCTGGAGTGATTGACTTAATTGCAGCTGAAGCCAAATACCACTTGAAGTGTCTAAGAGCATTCACCAGATATACCAATAAAACAAAGCTGGACTCGGACAATACAGACCTTGCGATGGTATGGCTATGCAAAGAGTTGCAGCAATCTGCAGACAGAGGGCACGTTATCCTGCTGAATGATGTCTGGGAACGGTATAAGGAGCTTGCTGAAGAATCGTCAACCATAATTCAACCGTCTTACTACAGTAGAAGGACAACCTTCAAGGAAAAGTTGCAGTCATAGCTGGGAGACATTTTCAACTTCTTCCAACCTCTTGACAGGAGCACATCCGAGAGAAAAACCATGCTGATTCCCACAAAGTATCAGCATACTGCAGTTTTGGAAATGACAGAAATTGAGGAGACTGAGAAAATGTTGCCTCAATATGTGCCTCAGGATGACATTTTCCTATCACTTGTACATGTAGCGCTGAGAATTCGTGGAGACATGATGGAATTTCTGGGTCACAAATGTTTCTCTGTAAGTGAAGATGAAGCGATTCAATGCATTCCAGATAGTTTATATATGCTATTGAGACTAATCTTTGGTGGTCAAGAGGTGCTAGAAGATGATAGTTCTGAAAAAAATGAAGATCTTGTCCAAGGCAGAGTTCTGAGTGTAGCACAGGATCTAGTTTACTGTATGAGCGGCGGCAGAAAATGGACTCCCAAACATATTGGTCTTACATCAAGCCACACGATCAAAAGATCTGGTGGAGTTGTTCCACAAGGCAGGCCACTGTTTGAGCTATGAACAGGTGTTGCAAGTAGACACTTCCTTAGCTGAGAGCACCCTGAAATCTATGGACCAAGCAACCGAGGCCATTATTCCACCAAACATTGTAGCCAATGAATTTATCCACTACACTGCAGATAACATTGACATTCTTGATGAGACACTTGATGGAAAAAATACTTTCCATGCAACTCAAATGGCAACATGGCAGCGGGGACAGAAAGCCGATGCTGAACTTCGGATGTTAGAGCCATCTGCTAGACATATGCTGATCGTGCCAGATGTCCTAGAGAACCTGTATCCTGTCAATATAAATCCTGCCACAAGTGAGCCAGTATTCACAGCCCCTGTTGACAAGGTATGGTTCATGAAACCTGAAGGAGACAGTGATTGTGTAAAACAAGCACGAGCAACGGACATGACTTTTTTCCTGCAACGTCAAGATTCTGCCACAAAACCTTCTTGGACAGTATTCAATCAGTCAGTCTCAACAGAGGAACCAGAGCAGACAGCAGTAGGGTATTTGCCCATAATTCTTGCTCCTGCTCACGAGTTAGATACGCTAAATACAGTTGTGAAGAGGTGCATGGCGATATCTTCACATTTCGGACAGGAGCATACAGTCCTTACAGTGGACCAAGCCTTATACTGCAAACTCATGGAACTGAAGTGGTCTGTGGAAGAATATCGGGATAAATTAATCCCTCGCCTTGGTGGACTTCATACCGCGATGAACTTCCTGAAGGCTATAGGAGATCACATGGCTGGATCTGGTTTAGCTGAAGTGTGGCTAGAGAGTGGACTGCTTGGGGAGGGTGCTGTGCAGCTTGTCCTGTCAGGAAAAGCATACAATAAGGCTATGAGAGCTCACAAACTTACTTTGCAAGCTCTTTGGCGGCTTTTGTTGCCAACATTTCTCCTGTTTGCTGCAGAGTCAGATATATACCCATTGATGCAGTTTTCACCAACCTACCAAGAGATTCAACAACAACTCTTTTACCATTTCATGCATTAACCGGGTGCGACACCACCTCCTACATCGCAAATCACACCAAAAGGTCATCATGGAAAGTCTTCAAACAGCACCATCAATTGCTCATAAACTTGGGAATCGGTGAACTCACAGAGAAGACCATTCGATCTTCAGAAACGTTTGTCTGCAGAATATATGATGTGCACAAAACAGACTCTGTTGATGCAGCAAGGCATATACTGTTCTCAAAGACTGCCAAACCAGAAGCAATGCCACCAACACGTGATGCTCTCCACTTCCATTTGATGCGAGTACACTATCAAGCAATGATTTGGAGAAATGCTCACTGTGCTGTACCTGAGCTTCCTGCACCCACAGACATGGGATGGAAACATGGCGATTCAGGACTACAACCCATTCTGATGTCATTGAGTCCGATCCCACAAAGTTGCCTGGAAATTATTTCATGTGCCTGCCAGAAACAATGCAGGACGCGTCGGTGCAAATGCCGCAAATCCGGGTTACGATGCACAGCAATGTGTGCATGTCAGCAACAGAGTGATGATCAAACTCCTTGTATTGCATGAATATGGTCTACTCCAATAAATAGTTCAGGTGAGTGACAGATATTGCCCTGTTTTGCCTGCATAAGCATAAGGAGTATCTTGGGGTAAAGTTGGGAACCATTGATTTTTCTCTAATGACAGCCACTAATATGTATATTAAAGTCTAGGCTTATTACTGATTCCTTTAAAAATGCCTCAGTGACATTCCCTGACCCTCATAACATAGGTATAGATGCTTCACTTGTGATATTTGCTTGCCTAGTTAGAGAGATATTGGAGAAAATGGTTCAAGAAGTGTCAAAAATTTCCAATTTGGCGGCCATTTTGTTTATGCAAATTAGACGGTCAAAACTAAAAATTTCGCTTGGGAACCGGGTTTATCGAATTCGACATGCCTGAATTATGCTAAAAAGTCTGGTTCCCAACTTTTACCCAAAAATGCGCCTTGATTCTTATAGAGGGCCTTTTTTAGGAAATCCCACTATACTATGATCCCTTTTCTTCCTCATATTTAGACGCATTAGTTTTCAGATTTTATGAAATTCTACTCATTAGTTTGGCGATTTTAAGACCTTTTGCCCCATTTCTTTGTCAATATTTAGATTTTTCGTGTAATTTAGGTGTCGATTTCTTCATGGCGAGCGATAGCGAGTCTGTTATTTAAGGGGAATTGGCATTCGGCCGGGAAATTTTCTATCAAAAGATGTACAAATTAATCTCGAAATAAGATTTTGGGGGGTGTGTTTTTTTTTAAAGTTTGATGGAGGTCTAGGGAGGAAACTAAACAAATAAAAAATAGATATGTACAGTCGTCAGGATTAATTTGTTTCGTTGTTGTTGTTGTAAGCTGCCTGGCCGAACAGCCCCGAGTCCTTAAGGAAGGCCATGGGCACGGTCGAGCTCTCCCACAGAGCTCTCAAATAGTGTAAATTGTGTTGTTGGCGTAAGTGGTTGTGTGAAATGCAGTCTTCTATGATGTGTTTTATGGTATGGGGTGCTGTGTTACAATCCGGGCAGGTGTCGACGACGGAGTCATCCAGTCTCTTCTGATAACTCAGAAGAGCTGGATGGTGTCCGCATCTCAGCCTGGCCAGGTGGACTCTGTCCTCGCGAGGAAGGGAGGATTCAGAGGGATGGATTTCGGGAGGTCGTGCTTGCAGCTGCGTGTTGTCAATGAGTGAGTGGATGGAACGGCGAGTGATATGAGTATGGATGTGCTTCCGGAAGTTGGTTTGGGGTGGGCAAGGAGGGAGAGAAGACAGTATTTGAGAGTGATAGCGTGTGCTGGGTGTTGTTTTGATATTTCTTGGTGTCTGTGGGTGTGTTGCCATGTAGTGTAGTGGGTGGTGTTGATTCGTGGAGGCTGCTGCCTCCCAAGGTTCGGCCTTGGGTACTTGGGTTTGAACAAAAACATAAAAACACAAACAAATTTAAATTTCTATGAAAACATTGGTATTAATAAATACGCTCAATGTAATGAATTAAACTATCCCCTGCCCCCTCCCTGGGGGCACGCGTCCTTGGAGCGGCTGCGGTCGCGCCGGGCAATTCTCAATTCGTTTCGTTTTCCCTGTTAGTAGCACTGCACGGTAGAGAGGTATCCCCTCTACCCTCTTTCCTTGTTGGTTCCATACCCCCACCTAAACCCTCCCATTTTCTCTCCGACCCCAGAACTACACCCACTACCCTCCCTTATCTCGCTCTTACCCAGCTAAGAGCTACTTCTGGCACCTCACCGTTTACATTTATTCTGAACACCTGATGAAGGAATGAAGTATTTCACACACATCTCTCGATCACCATCTCCTGAACATTAACAATATGAAATAAACGAAACCTAACCTGAAGCTGCTAATTACTACCGTTACTAGTAGGGTTAACGTTACTGTATAGTGTATATGGATATACCAGGTATGAGGGGTAGGTATACACACTTATATAATTATATATAAGGTATAATGAGATTATTTGGTTATACACGAAACTGTTATACAGAGTGGTATTGTAGTAGAAGAATTATAGATCAGTTCAATATTATAACTCTTGTAGTTAGTCTGGGATATAATAAATGGGCGTTATATAGTTATTAAGTAATTATTCTTAACAAATGTGAATTCCAATTATCTTGAAAGCTATCTCAAGAGAATAAGCTTGAATAGGCGTGAAGCTTTCAATAGTATTATATGGAGTAGATACTCTACGTCTTGCCATTACTCAGGGAGTATTTAACACAATTTGCTATGTTTCAACCCATATTGCTACATAGCCATAGCGGACGCCCCCCTTAACTTGGTTACAACACAAGATACCTGATAAAATAGAGTAACCTTATGGCAAGGTTTTAAGGGTAAGGTGACAATATGAATAAGTCCTTCCATAATGTATGGGTGAACGTAAATGTTGAGGGAAAGGGAACTTTATAATAAGACCCACCCTAATGGATAGATGAGCGTAAGAGTGCCCTAGGGGTAGTTAATGGATAGATGAGCGTAAGAGTGCCCTAGGGGTAGTTAATGGATAGATGACCGTAAGAGTGCCCTAGGGGTAGTTAATGGATAGATGAGCGTAAGAGTGCCCTAGGGGTAGTTAATGGATAGATGAGCGTAAGAGTGCCCTAGGGGTAGTTAGTACAAATAGGGCATATATATTGGTTATCAACCCTTCAGGATTATTTACCCTGTTTAAATCAAGTAATATTTTCAAAGGTGGAGCCTCTTTTCAAAAACTACAGTACCTTGCCTGAGGGTAGTTCGTGTCCCGTTTATATAGAGTAGTTTTACATTATGGTCAATTAGGAGAGCAATATGGCCTAATGATTGGGTAGATAGCTATGTTAAGAGTGTTGCATTCACGTAATGCAGTCACATGGCCGACTCACGGGGCACATTCTCGGCAATAATTCATAGCATGTATTGGCAAATTGGCTGTTTACACTTAATGAGTCCTGAAATGTCTGGCAACAGTGAGATTTGTGGAGAACATTATTAAGCAAATGTTTAGTTCTTGTATACGGTGCTAATAAGTAGTTATATTAGTATTAAATAATGTTATACAAAGAAATAATTCAAAATAATTGAATGGTTTATTGTGTGTGTTTATTGATGGGAGAGACTCATGGAGGAATTGACACAGACGGTCCTCGTTGTCTCAAGCTTGTTACGTAGCCGAGCCTGAGCCATTACAACGATGAAAAGGAAATACAACTTCCCGTGGGTTAGTTTGGCAGCTTTATTAGAGTATGATAGTTCAACAGTATTAAACCATCAGTGAATCGGTATGAAACTTCCAGGTTTCAATGGTAGGCCTAAACGTATCAGTATGAATCGCTCGAATCATATGTAAGGTTTTCGTCGAATATTCCCCCCCCCCCTCTCTCTCTCTCTCTCTCTCTTGCTTTCAAATTTAGTAAAGCTCATACTTAACTCTACTTATGATACATTGCATTCCTTCGTTAGTTGTTCAGAATACATGCAATTGGTGAGGTCCAGAAGTAGCTGGGTGAGAGCGAGAGAAGGGAGGGAGGGTGTAGTGCTGGGGTCGGAGAGAAAATGGGAGGGTTTTTGGTGGGGGTATGGAACCAACAACAAAAGGAGGTAGAGGAGATATCCCTCCACCGTGCAGTGCTACTAACGCCTAGTCCGGGGGAATTGAAACGAATTAATCCTGACGACTGTACATGAGCAAATACCTGTATATACGATGTTGTAACAAGAACGATTTTTTCATCAATTTTTTTACGAACAAGTTTTGTCTAGTAATCTTTCGGCATTTTCTTGGCACTGGTATCGGCAACTGGCGAGCCGTGGCATAGTCAGTAGAGCGTCGGCTGCTGATCAAAGGGTCGGCGGATCGAACCCGCACTGTCAAAATGTTATTGGTAGATGCCAAAACCCAGGTAATTTGAGCTAGCGATCCGTAACAACGCCTAATGTTCATGGAATGTTCAGTAATTACGTCGTTTGTCAAACAAAAATAAAATATATAAATACAAAAGAAACAAAATTACAATAAAATAAAATTAATATAAAATAAAATCGGCAACTATGCTGATAGTAGGTTAAAAAAGGCGCCTTAATTCTGATAAGTCGTAAGTTTTGACCACACATATTACCGGAAGAAACCCTCGTGTAACCCTGCCTTGCCGGGAAGTGCGTTATTGTCATTCCGCTTTTAAGGCCAGATGAGCGTATTTATTTATTTATTTTTGTCTATGTAAGTGAGGGAGGCAAAAGGCAGAACTGCCTGTAGTGAGTGCTTCCCCAACAGTTGAACGAGTGACAGCGCCAAAATCAAGGGACGTTCGAGCCAAAATGCCTGGACACACGGATTTTGAAGCAATATAAGTCATAGGAAGAGGGAAAGACAGAAAGACTGATGTATCTTTTTATTATTGTATTAGTGTCCTCCCTAGACCTCCATCAATCTTAAATGAAACATCCATTGTATCCCCCTCTAGATTTATTTCTAAATTTGTCGGTAGAAAAATGTCCCGGCCGATGGCCGATTGTTATAAAATTACTGGCTCACTATCGTTCGCCAGGAAAAATATTGACACCTAAATAACATGAAAGGTCTTAATATTGCCACAGAAATGGGGGGAAAGGTCTGAAAATCGACAAACTAATGAGCCGTACGTTATAAAATAATCTGAAAACTAATGTGGCTAAACACGAGGAAGAAAGGGGGACCAGGACATCGGCCCATCTCCCCTTAACCACTCACCACTCGGCATTCACTTAACCACTCACCACTCGGCTTTCACTTAACCACTCACCACTCGGCTTTCACTTAACCACTCACCACTCACCACTCGGCTTTCACTTAACCACTCACCACTCGGCTTTCACTTAACCACTCACCACTCGGCTTTCACTTAACCACTCACCACTCGGCTTTCACTTAACCACTCACCACTCGGCTTTCACTTCTCTTGAATAGTTGCCTCACTTTTTTAATTCCTTGCCTCATATCCGCGAACTATTGATTGTCACTCGAATTTGTTTTTTAAGCGAAGATGGGTCGTTTTTCTGGTCCCCTTTCTCCCTCGTGTTAAGCTCCCATTTATTTTGAGATTATAAGACGTTCGGCTCATTAGTTGGGCGATTTTAACACCATTCGCCCCATTTCATTGTTGATTTTAAGACCTTTCGTGCCATTTAGGTGTCGATTTTTTCATGACCAGCGATAGCGAGCCTGATAATATTATATTAAGAGGAACTTGCCTTCGTCCGGAATTTTGTTCTACCAAATAATGTACAAATTTGTCTTGAAGGCGGTTCTATGGTGTATTTTTCTAAGCTTGATGGAGGTTAGCGAAGAAACTAAGAAATAAAATAATAATTGAATTAATAGACCAAAAAAACGACCCATCTCCCCTCTATTAAAAAACGACCCATCTCCTTTATTAAAAAACGGCCCATCTCCCCTTTATTCAATTTTTTTTTTATTTTTTTGCAATTCGGAATAATTTGTACCAGATTCAGGTTCCTTCTAAAATTAGAGGCTCGCTATCGCTCACCAGGAAAAAAATCGACACCTAAAGGGCACGAAAGGTTTATATATTGACAACAAAATGAGGCGGAAGGTCTCACAAAATACCAAACTAACGGAATGAACGTCTTGTAACCTCAAAACTAAAATCTAAGGGGAGGTGTGGTGGAGTGGTCTTGCCACTGGCCTGGTAATCCAAAGGTCCCGGGTTCAAATCCCTATGTATCAATGGGAAGATATTATTGGGATGGAATTTGTGCTGTACCTAGTGTCAGTGCATTACCACAAACCCACCGAAACGTCAATAAAATACCCTCATTGTTCCCTGATTAAATAGCACTGTATGAATATTCCCATATTCAAAATATGCTATAGGGGAGCAATGCCTGGTGAGTTATCTGCTCAACAGGTGGCGTTGTGTGTAATTGTGAGAGTCCGAGTGTAGGGGGTGAGACAGTGAAGCACGGGAACGAGGTGGCTTCAGAGATGGGGTCGTTTCGGGCCATGAGTGAGCACCGTGCCTCATGTGAAGGCAAGATGGCAGATGCTCGTTGTACTCTACGTGCTTCACATGTCTCACTCCCTAGACTGGAACAAGACCTCACGGGCTTCACTGTTCATTGTAAAGAGGTGAATGTTAAGGCTCTCAGCCTATGCCCGAGAGGAAGTAAGTTGGAATATAGAAAAAAATAAAATAAAAAAATAAAAATGCTAAGCATTAGGGAGAAGGGGGTCCATAAAAAGCGAGTAATACCACCTTATTGGCAAACATGCTAACACTATGTCTCCGCGTCACATTATTGCTTATTAGTTTTCATAATGTTTGGAGCAAGAATAATGTGGGCCCCCAGGAGTGAAGACAGAGAGTGATGGCGTTAAAAGACCAATATACACGAGGAATTGTTCAGGCAACTATTATACGTAAATACCCCTCTGGCATCTTGTGTACTGTATTATTCATCACAGTTATGCTATTATATATACTGTATAGGTTTTATACTTGCTTCAATTGTGCCGCCTCTCCACATCTTTCCCCGTAGAACTAGGGCAGCTGAGAGCGCCCATGAATTTACACTTTCTCCTCCACAATGCAGAACTTCTGCTTATCAGAATTAATTTATCCCCAGAGCTACTACTCTTTGGAATTCACTTCCCTCGAATTGCTTTCCACAAACTTACAATCAACAAATGTTTAAATCCAGTTGTTACAAACATTTTATGAATGGAGGATGCCTTTAGGCACATGGACCTTTTTGTTTTATCTGTGTTTTTCCTTCCTCCGTTCATTCTCTTAAAAAAAAATAAAAAATAAAAAATACATATTCTCTCTCTCTCTCTCTCTCTCTCTATATATATATATATATATATATATATATATAGCCTATATATACCGGTATATATATATATATATATATATATATATATATATATATATATATATATATATATATATATATATATATATATATATATATATTCTATTTTAGTTATCTTCCTAAGACCTCCATCAATCCCCCAAGACCCCCATTAGAAATCCATTTGTTGATGTTTGTGTTGAACTGGTTGAGTACATGTGAACTGTGGTGTCGTGGGTGTGGGAGAAAGGCTGGCAGTAGAGGCAGAACAAACCAAACTGTGCCAGGAATTAAGGGGGGATGGCCGTATTTATTTGCTTATTTATATATATATTTATTACTTTTTTGGTTTCCTCCCTAGACCTACATTAAGCATTAAAAAAACACCCCACTTCATGAAAAATTTGTACATTTTTTGATAGAAAAATGTTCTGGCCAGAGCCCGGTTCCTTTTAAATTACAGGCTCGCTATCGCTCGCTAGGGGAAAAATCGACGCCTAAATAACATGAAAAGTCTTAAAATGCATAAAGAAATGGGACAAAAGTTTATAAAATCGACAAACTAATGGGGCGAACATCTGGAAATCTGAAAACTAATGGGGCTAAACATGAGGAAGAAGGGGGACCAAAAAAACGACCCTCTCCCCTTAAGGCTGGCACTAGAGGCAGAACAAACCAAGCCGTGCCAGGAATTAAAGATGAGTGGAGCTTCATGGTCTCATAAATACTGTATATACAGTATATACTGTATATATATATATATATATATATGGAGGTAAAATCACAAATACGTGTGATCAAATTGTGTAGTAAAACTCGCTAGGAAAATTGAAACAATGGAACACCCAGCTTTCGTCTATTCTCTCACGACATCTTCAGGGTAATACAAGAACACAGGGGGAGAGTGAGGCTTAAATACCCGTCCTAAATCATCTGTGAGTTGCTAACTAGCATATAAATACAAAAAGTGTTGCCATCCTACTGCCTGTTGCCATATTTTAGGAACATACTTATTTTATATACAAAATAAATGTCTTACAAATTATAAATACTTATACAAATATGCATATACATTGAAATATGCCTAACAATACAATCTAATCATATATACAATTTGATACACATCAATGAACTTGCAGATCCCTTTCAAACTGTTATCGTAACTTATGTAAATATGAAGAATTACATATACCTGTAGAAATACATATAATTACATATGTGGCAGAGTGGTCTTGCCACTGGACTGGTAATCCAATGGACCCGGGTTCGAATTCCAATATTTCAATGGGAAGATATTATTGGGGTGGAATTTGTGCTGTACCTAGTATCAGTGCATTACCACAGCACACCGAAATGCCAAAACAAAAAATACCCTCATTGTTCCCTGATTAAAATAGCATTGTATGAATATTCCCATATTCAAAAATATGCTACAGGGGGGCAATGCCTAGTGAGTTAATTGCTCAATAGGTGGCGTTCTGAGAGTAAGGGTCCGAGTGTGAGGGATGAGACTGTGAAGCGCAGAGGCGAGGCGGCTTCAGAGATGGAGTTGCTTCGAACCGTGAAGCTTCGCATGTCTCACTCCCTAGACTGGAGCAAGACCTCACGGGCCTCACCGTGTTCAGCGGTAGAGTGTAAAGGCTATCAGCCTATGCCCGAGAGGGAGTAGTTGGAATATAGAAAAACAAAAAGAAATACATGCATACTGTACACACACATACACTATATACATACAAATAAAAATTACATATATAAGAACAAATTAAAAAGGGGAGTCTGCAGAAACCCGATTGGTCACACAACGCAGATCCTTCCCACACCCAACCCTAATTATTAGGCCGAATTATAGGCCCAACTCACTAATACTATGGACCCTGGGGACTGACCTTCCCAAAATGGTCAGATCATTATTATTAAAAGTTTGTTTAACCAGCCCACTGAGTCTAGAACAAGACTCTCACAGGGCTGGCCCATATAGGATTAAATCACATTGCGGTTAAAAGGTTAAAATGGTGGAGATACAGGATTATGGGAAATAAGGAAAAAGTCGGAGAGTCAGATAAAACGTCAGCAAGGGATTTATTACCAAAGTAAGCTGTACGATAACGGGAATAAGCAGGGCAGTTACTAAAGACAAGATGAATAGTGAGGGGAGTATGACAAGTGGTGCACTCAGGGGACAGATCATGAGGGGTGGACATTAAGTAACCATGGGTTAGACGTGAATGACCTATTCGGAGTCTCGTTAACAGTACCTCCTCACGTCTATGAGACTGAAAGGAGGAGGGCCAGGGGCGCACAGTAGGTTTAAGGGCAGGAAGTTTATTAGTACAGGGAGTAGCCTCCCAAAGAGACTGCCATGTAGAGAGGGTATAAGGCTTTAACAAGGACAACCAGTTACCTAAAGGGAGATGAGGCTGCCGGAGTGTCTTGGTAACAGCAGCTTTCGCAGCCTTATCAGCGTCTTCATTACCCTGAATCCCAATATGGGCGGGAATCCAGCAGAGCTGCACCCTCACGCCATTTGCGCGTAACACATGAAGAGAGTACTGGATGGATGATATTAAGACGTGGGAGGGAGAATAGGTACTGAGGGCATCAAGAGCACTACGGGAGTCGCTGTAAATGGCAAACGTCTGTGGAGGCAGGCCGTGAATAGCGTCAATGGCAGATTGGATGGCAAGGATCTCGGCAATGAAAATTGATGCATGTCGTGGGAGGGAAAATTGAAGGGTGGTGGTGCGGGAGACAGCTGCAAGCCCAACACCACCAGGAGACTTGGAACCATCAGTGTATATGGCAACATGGGGGCCCTTACGGCGTATGTGTTCAAGGGCGTGTTGATGATGGTGGCTGGGTACAAACGGATACCTCTTAGATAAATAGGACAGGTGTATGCAAACACTGGGGAGGGAGATAGTCCAAGGGGGAGGACGATCTACGGAAGGGGAGACTGAAATATCTAGACCAGTGGTATTGAGAAGAAGGGTAGCACGGCGAGCGAAGCAAAGGAAGCGTGAATTTGAAGTAGAAACGTCAATGTTTTGGAAAAGGGAATTGGTGGAAGAGTCACTATATTGGATCTTTAGGGCACGACGCATTGTAACTAAGTTTCTGTGGAGGGAAAGTGGATGTTCTCCACTTTCGGCTAAGATGGACACAGTCGGCGAAGATCGGAAAGCACCAGTGCAAAGTCGTATGCCTGGTGTATGAACAGGATCCAGAGTTCTTAAGGCGGAGTCCGAGGCAGAACCATAAATAGGACAGCCATAATCAAGGATAGACAGAACAACGGCTTTGTAAAGCATTAACATGGTGGAATGCCAAGCACCTCAGGTAGTGTGAGACTGCTTTTTTAGGAGACCGAGAGCTCGTGTGCCTTTACATTTGATGTAATGGATATGATCTTTCCAATTAAGGTGTTAGTCAAAGATTAACCCCAGGAATTTAATGCTCGAGTGGAAAGAGAGTAGAGAATTCCCCATCCGAAGTTCGATGGTCTGGTCGCGGAGCCAGCGCTTATCTCGGAAAAAAACAATTGCCTTGGTCTTTTCCGCTGAAAACGTGAAGCCGACTGATGAGGCCCAAGCAACAACCTTCTGAATGGAGAGGTTGAGAATGCGTTGAGCATGACGAAGTGTGCGGGTGGTGCAGTATATAGTAAAATCGTCGACATACAAGGATCCACGAACGCCTGGTGACAGTTGTCGGATAACACGATTTATGGCGATGGCAAAGAGCATGCTACTTAGTACATTGCCCTGGGGTATGCCATTGTGGAGAGGGAAGATGGCAGAAAGAATATTCTCCACACAAGTTTGGAAAGTGCATTTGGTAAGGAAGTTAGAGATGAATATTGGGAGATGACCGCGGGCACCACAATCATGGAGGGATTGGAGTATGAAATGTCTCCAAGTAGTATCGTAGGCCTTCTTTATGTCAAAGAAGACCGCAACAGTGAACTGTTTCCGATCAAATCCCTGTCTGATTTGGGCTTCTAAGAGTGCAAGCGAGTCTAATGTAGAACGGTTCTTCTGGGAACCGAACTGGAGAGGGGTGAGAACCGAATGTTGGCGAAGAAACCAATCAATTCTAGCGTTAATCATTTTCTCCATTAATTTACAGAGGCAGCTCGTGAGGGATATTGGTCGATATTTGGCGGGGACGCTGGGATCTTTACCAGGTTTCGCTATAGGGATGACAATAGCATGTCTCCAAGAGTCAGGAAAAAGGTTGTGGGTCCATAAATGGTTATAAAGCTGTAAAAGATAAGATTTGGCAAGGGGGGCTAGATGAGTAATCATGTGGAAGCTGATGTTATCATGACCAGGAGAGGAATTAGTACAGGTAGAGAGGGCATGATTAAATTCATACATCGAAAAACTAGTATTGTAGTCACAAACATCGAAGGATTGGAAATTGACAGGGACGGATTCAAGACGGTGCTTAAGGAGACGGAAGCGTGCATCATAGTTAGTATCACTACTAACATCGGCAAGATGTTGGCCTAAGAGGTCAGATACTGCCTGGGGGCTATGAACGGCGCGGCCATTATTGACTAATGCGTGACGGGGAGGGGCAATGTGGAGACAATTAATTTTCCTGAATTTTTGCCAGACACATGAGATAGGGGTTGATGGGGAGATGGAAGAGATATAAGATTCCCAGGAAGCAGACCGACAACGGCGTACTTCCGTACGGAATATAGCAGAGATTCTGTTATAAAGGGTCTTAAGTGCACAGATATCTAAGGCAATGGAGGTAAGTGCATGTAAATCAGAAATAAGACGGGGAAAGCGAGAAAGTAAAGTACGGGAACGTTTTTTAAGACGATCCAAACGTCGACCAAGTTCACGTATCCAGCGAATTAGGGTGGATAAGGATGCGGTCCACCAAGGGACTTGGTGGCAACGAGCAGAAGTAGAGGAAAGGGGTATAGATTTAGAAGCTTCAGAGATGATAAATGTAGTGAAAAAGGTAGTAGTTTCGTTATGATCACGGAATGGATGAAAGGGAGGGATTTGGCGCGTGTGCAGTCCAAACTTCTCCCAATCAGCTTTGTGGAAATTATAACGTGGAATAGCAGGAGGAGAACATGGTTGGAAATAAGACAGAAGAATAGGAAAGTGGTCACTGGAGAACGAATCATCACAGAGACGCCACTCAAACTTGTCAACTATCGTAGAAGAACAAAGGGCGACGTCAACCGAGGAAAATGTATGATGAGTACTGGAGAAATAGGTGTAGGAATCAGGTTCGTTAAGGCAACAAAAAGAATCAAGGGATAGAAGGTTCTCAATGTGCACCCCAGCAGCATCTGCAGAGGAGGAGGAAGGATTCCACAGGGGGCTATGCGCATTAAAATCTCCTAGTAGCAGAAGAGGGGACGGTAACACATTAACAAATCTGAAGAGGAGGGAAAGATCATAATGGAAGGCTATCTGGTTATATATATTTCAGATGGTAACCGAGGTATTATCAGGGAGATGAAAAGTAAGAAGAGAATGTTGGAGATAACTATCGCGGATGGGAAGTAGGTCGAAAGTCAAGCTATGGTGTACATAAATAGCAGTGCCATACTCGCCATTAGGGGAAAGCGAGTGTCACGCAAGGTGATACTTAAGGATGGATTTATTGTAATTCCTAGTGTGTTGTAGACACAAGCACATTGGAGCGAAAGTGTGGAGTAAGCGTTGGACCTCACCTAGACGAATTCTAGATGAGAGTCCATTCACATTCCATTGTATTAGATAGGAATTGAATAGGTTAAGTAAGAGAAGTCAGATTGTATAGGTAAACAGTGCTATTGGAATAACGTAAGGGAGGCGGTGGGTGGAGAAACGAATTAGAACGGGTAGATGGGTCTGGTGGTGCAAGGGCGGCGGACGGTAAAGAGTTCCGCCGTTCTGACGATCGAGAGGATGAAAGGGAAGTCACCTCACGGGGAACGGTAGACACTTTTAATCAAGATCGATCAGACTGGAGTTGTAAGTGTACTGCACATAAGCACGAGGGGCCATGTGTGGAAATATTGTCAGAAGTAGGCAATTGACGCTCACGCATAAAATCATGGATAATTGCCAAGACAGATTCGTGGGTGGGATCCGGTACCCTGCAGCATTCCCTAACAAAACAGAGATGGCAGCCGCAATGAGGATCGTGGAGGTCAGACAGAGGGGACGAAGAAAGGGAGGGAGTAACTTAAGAAGGTGAGAGCCGAGCAGATGAGGCGGATCGGCTGGAAGATTTGGAGGTAGGAAGGGGAATGTTAGGTGTAGGACGTGGGGTAGCGTTCAGTCGAGCGGAAACAGGTGAACCTTTAGTCACGCAAGAAGAGTTGGGGTGAGGAGGGTGAGGGGAGGGAGAAATATGACTAGGTCGTGAAGAAGAAGCAGGACGACGAGCCGCAAGGGATTTACGTTTCGACGGATGAGTCGAAAGTGCAGGGGAAGGAGAATCAAGAGCATCAGAGGACGTTTGCTGGAGGCGGAGGCATAGTCCATACGAGGTTCATTGGCACAGGACATAGTGGATCCGGGTGCAGGCAAGGAATTAACCTTAAGTGGTCGGGGAGAAGTACAGGAGAGGACAACTTAGATTCATGGCGTAGACTAGGGAGGCAATTACTGGATGGTGGAGGCTGAAAGGAGGCGGTATTGGTCGTAGAAGTGCAATGAGAGGTAGACACAGGATGCATGGATGGATCAGAAGTTGGGAGCTCCATTAATGCATCAAACCTATTGGAAAGAGGAGCAATAGGAGGAGATACACTACGGGCGGTTTCACTGACAGGTGGAGGAGTGGGGAGTCTAGTCCTAGTAGAGTCCTGAGTGGTCGTGGTCGCGATCGGAGACAATGAGTGAGCACGTGCCCTAACACTGTATGTAGGGTCCCGTGCAGGGTCTTTATACCCTCTGACTCTCAATTCGTGTTTAGCTTCAATGGCCGACATACCCGAACGATCCATGAGAAGCTTCAATTCGGCATTGTAAGCGTAGCACACACATTGCTTTGACCTAGCGTGATGATCGAGTCCGCAATTGACACAATGAGGAGGGCCACAATTCCATTTAGTGGGATGTGTAGAGGAACTGCAGAAGGCACACACCTCACTCTTCTTGCATTTCGCGACAGAGTGACCAAAAGTAGAGCAGCGATGGCATTGAAGAGGTCTGCGGGTATATGGTTGCACCTCACGTCTTTGCCCCTCAATCTTGATGGTAGTAGGGAGGGAACCACCTACAAACTTAATACGGGCCACACGCAATGGACGAGATGGGTTACGTCTGTTTGGGATATTGTAGACGTCTACATCGTGAACATTAGAATACCGGATTTGGAGAGATGATAGCAGCAGGTGTTTATCAGAGAGACCATCGTCATCTCGGGTAGTGGGTAAAATTACTGTTCCCGAAATGTAGTTTAGCTTCATATGATTGGTGACAGAAACATCTATGTCAAAGAGGGAGGTAAGTGACAGTAATGCTTCTGAATGCTCTTTAGTGGCTGCTTCTACGAGCCATTGACTAGGATTAGTAGCTCGAAGTGTCACATCAGCAGAAAGGTAGTGGGTGAGAACGGCATTCTCCGATTTCGCAGCAGTCATAGGAGCGGTGGTGTCAACAACGAGGAAGCGAGGCCAGTTGTCACCGCCAAAGAGGGAGTCGAAGAGTGCCAGCGACGGACTCGGTACAAATTGCCGTTTAGGCCTACGGCGAGAAGATGGAGATAGATTATGAGGTAATAGTGTCGTAATCAGTAGAGACGAGGTAAGAGTGGAGGTAGTGATGGACAATTAGGTTGAAGTGGCACCTAATGAGGTAATCGAGGCCCAGGTAGAAGGCGTTGTCGAGGTTGCACTCGATGGAGCAGGTGAGACCATACTACCGGCAATAACATCAGTGGTAGATGTGGATGTAGTGATGATAGCGGCAGACTGCGCGACTGCAAGAGTGAGAGACGCAGGTTTAGGGGTGGAGGAGTCAGAAGGAATATTCAATAAACGGTCAGGGTCAGTACTACCAGGGACGACGCTATCAACGACGGGCGGCCCATGAATCACCATGGACACCGTAGAAACAGGTAATTTAGTATCAGAGCGTGAGAGACCATCAGACTCGGAACAACTCGGAGGGGGGGTGTCCAAGGTGGTAGACTCAGAGGGCAGAGGAAGGCCAGATGGAGATTCCAGGGGAATGCAAAGGTCAAGTACAGGGGGTGCCAAAGCTGAATCCAGGGGAGGGGGTTTCCATGGCTGATCCATGATGACCCTAGTTGTTTTTATTATTCTATTTTCATTTTATCGGAAAACAAAAAAGAAAGAAAAACATAACCGAGGGAAAAAAAGAATGAAAAAGAAAAAGAAAAATAGGAAACAAAACAATAAATAAAGAACATACCAGAAGGGCCTACAGAGAACCCTCCATCGTGAGTCAGGGAGCCCCAGCCTCTATACCGGTGGCGCAAACAGGGGCAGGTCTCCAGGGGGCTCATCCTCATATCCTACCCCCCTAGACTAGGGGGGGATAGCACCAAAACGCAAAGAGAGGCCAAGCTTAGGCAAAACCGCTATACTGGGACCGAGGGCAAAGTTAATTGCAATCATCCCCAATCCGTGCGTAATGGAGGGCAGCCGGACAGAAGCCAGGAAATCCACCAGGAAGGGAAAACGGACACCTGGAACCGAGACCGGTCCCCACTGATGGGCGACCCCAGGGACATCAACAAAGGAGTACAAAGGAAATCAAGCAACAACAGGTCTAGTGACCCTTCTAGGTTGCTTGTCCTCCAAAACACTGAGGATCAAGTGTCCAAACAGTGGTTTAGAGTGGGTAAGGTAACATTGGAAAGGGAACTACTGCCCTGCCACTAACGTGGCAGGACTAGGAAGTTAGTAGGGGACATATGGGTTAGTAACTGAGGGGAGGATAAAGTTATTCATTTACAAACGCAGTCAGTCGCGGGTTTGATGCGAGATATTTGTCTAGGCGGAATTTAAATGAATCAACGGTGCTGCAGTCTATAACGTCTGGGGAAGCCCATTCCACAAGTTGACAACTCGATTGAAGAAGAAATTCTTAGATTCGTGCAGGTTAAAAGATTTACCAATAATTTTGCAACCGTTTCCCCGCGTGTAATTAGATTGGTCGATAGTGAAGTACTTACTACAGTTCATATTGTCGATGCCTTTGATGATTTTGAACACTTGAATTAAGTCGCCTCTTAATCTGCGCTGGGTTAAAGGAAATAGATTTAATTCTCTAAGACGCTCTTCGTATGGTTTGTTCTTTAGGCTAGGTATCATTTTGGTAACTCTACGTTGAACTCGTTCTAGCTTGTTTATATCTTTTTGGTAATAAGGGCACCAGGATTGAACGCAGTATTCCAGAAGAGGGCGGACTAAGGAATTGTAAAGGGTTAGGATAACTTCTTTGGATTTATGCTCAAATGACCTGCCTATAAAGCCAATTATTTTGTTTGCCTTCTTAACAACTTCTGAACATTGTTGACTCGGTTTTAGGTTACTTGATATTGTTACTCCCAGATCAGTTTCTCTGTTTACATTCTTAAGCTGAGTGCCATTCATCGAATAGTTTGCTTTCTCATTTAGGTATCCGACATGTAGTACTTTACATTTATCCGCATTGAAACTCATTTGCCAAATTTGGGCCCAACATGACAATTTATCTAGATTGTGTTGCATATCGTCAACTTGTTCTTTTGAGAGTACGCTATTTGCAATTTTTGTATCGTCAGCAAATTTTGAGATTGTGCAGGTGAGACCCTCATCTATGTCGTTGATGTAAATTAGAAAGAGAATTGGTCCTAGTACCGATCCCTGGGGTACCCCGCTACTTACATTGGTCCATTTAGATGCCTTACCGTTTATGACTACCCTTTGCTTTCTGTTGCTGAGCCAATTTTCTATCCATTTCAACACACCGTCTTGTATTCCATGCGCTTTTAGTTTTAGCAGTAAACGTTTGTGGGGAACTTTGTCAAAGGCCTTTTGAAAATCAAGGTATATAATATCTACAGCTTTACTCTCATCGTAGAGGTTGAGGATATCGTGGAAGAAGTCTAAGAGGTTTGTTAAACAGGAACGTTTTTTACGAAAGCCGTGTTGAGTATCTTTAAGTATGTTATTTTCCTCTAAGTGATTTACGAGTCTGTCTCGTATGACCGTTTCTAGCATTTTACATACAACTGAGGTTAAGCTAATTGGACGATAGTTACTGGGTAGGGATTTGCTGCCTTTTTTTAATACCGGTGTTACGTTGGCTAGCTTCCACTGATCAGGCATAGTTCCAGACTGCAAGGATTTATTGAATAGTAATGTCAGTGGTTTGGAGAGCTCATTCTTAGCTTCCTTTAGAACTCTAGGCGAGATTGTATCAGGTCCTGGCGTTTTATTTACCTTGAGTTTATCTAAACAATTCAATACTTCTCTCTCTGTAACCGGTGATATTGCTTAGAACATCTGAATTATCAATCTGAATCGGCGATGGTGTAGGGATATCACTGAGGTCTTCTGTTGTAAAAACTGATGCAAAGAAGGTATTGAGGGCATTACTCATTTGTACTTCGTCTTGGTGTATTCTCCTTTTTCATCAACTAACGGTCCAACAGTTGAAGTAACTACTTTTTCTTTCTGATATAACTATAGAATTCTTTCGGGTTTGTTTTACTTTGATTCGCAATATGTAACTCTAAGGTCTTTTTACTTTGCTTAATTAACTTTTTGGCATTGCGTCGTAGCTCTACAAATTTCACCCGTTCTTCGTCATTTTGTGAGGATTTTAATCTATCATTAGCAAATTTTTTAGCAAGCAGGCAGTTTGAAATATCTTTATTCCACCATTTGGGCTTATTATTATGGCCTGGACGCCGTATTTTCGATGGTATGCAGTCTTGCACTGCTTTTAGGTAAGTGGTTTCGAATAACTTCCAAGATGTATTTATGTCGTTATTGTTAATTAAAAAGCTCCAGTCAGTTTCTTTAAACATAGCTCTAAGTTTATGGAAGTTTGCTTTCTTGAAATTAGGGACTTTTTCTATGCTACTATTTGGTTCGTTACTAGTAAACTTTAAAGTGAAAGTTATCGTACGATGGTCGCTGTTACTGAATTCATCACCAACATTCAAATTCTCTATCAATTCTTCTTTTGTTGAAAGTACAATGTCAAGAACGTTATTACCACGGGTCGGCATTCGAACAAATTGATAAAGCGAACTCTCTTGCAAGTTCGTATACAAGTCATGTCCGGAGTGTGAAGTAAGAGTATCGCCCCACTTGGTCACAGGTAAATTAAAGTCGCCAAAAATTACGGTATCTTGTGAGTTACTTACATCTGAATTTGTTCGTAAATTTCTCGGTCAGTTTGCACTGATTGAGCTGGAGGTCTGTATATTAACGCAAGTATTATTTTTGTACCTTTATTATTCTTTATTAGCACAAAAGATGTTGTCGACGTTCACAATTTGAGGTTTTGACACGAGGGTCGGGTTAAGACTTTCTTTGATATAAAATAAAACGCCACCTCCATTTTTATTTATTCGGCTGTTCTCAAACATTACATAACCGGGAAGTGAATACTCTGCTAAAAAGTCTCTATCTTGTGTATTGAGCCAAGATTCTGTTATGCCAATCACATCATAATTTTCTGTAAACACTAGTTCCTCTAAATCTGAAAATTTATTGCGTATGCTACGAGCGTTTGCATAGAAAACCTTTAAAGTTGCGGTTTTAGAACTCGCAGATCGTTCTTTCATCGAATTTTTGGTTCTGGTCGGATCTACATTTACATTCATGGCTGTCCTCGGTCCTCGGTCGTTATCCCTGACGGTTTTGAATTTGGGTCGTGTTGGTGGAGCTTTATCCAAATTCGCGGGTTCTTGACGGATTAGTATTTAATTCCTTTGTAGATTGCCGTCCTCGCTGTCTTCGGTCCTCCTTCCTGGTTGTCCTGTGCTGAGTCGATTTCTTCTCCGAAAATCCTTCACCGCATCGTTGAGAAGACGCCCAAAACGCGCTGCTCCCACCTGGTTCAGATGAACTCCATCGTCCGAAAACAAATAGTCATCGTAGTAGAAATTGTCCCAGGTGTCGACGAATCCCACGTTCTCCTTCCTGCAGAGGTTTGCTAGACAACGATTTGTGCTGGTGGCTATGTTGTAAAATCGGCTCTCTACACCGAGCCGGGGGACGATTCCTGAGACGATGATCCTTGATGACTTCTCCTTAAACGACTTGATCAGCTGCTGGTACTTTAAAAGCAAATCTTCCGACCGGGTTCGCTGTACATCGTTGGATCCAACGTGGATGACGTACATTGTATTAGCAGGGGCCAGCCACGCGGGCAACCACGTCGCCGTTCCTGGGACCAGCCCCCTCGGGCGGTGAGCTAGACCGCCACGGTCCCTGTAAACGGAGAGGAGCCAGGACTCCAGACTCAGCGAGGGAAGGCTCTCGAGCCTAGCCAGCACAATTTAGTTAAAATAGGGAGGAAATCCTCCGCAAAATTAAAACCAAAAATGGGAACACGAAAAACGTCATCACCGGGAGGTTCGGGGGCACTTTGTCCGCGACGCCGATTGAATCCCTGTCCTAAAGAGAGTGACACCAATGACCCCGCTTCAAGCCCCGCCACCACGACAAGGTGGCTCCCCATTGGCGGCGAATGGTCAGATCAACATAAGGATAAAAGGAGTCTGTAGAAAGCCAAATAGCCCACACCTGGCATATCCCCCTCACAACTAAACAGTATATAAATTATACATAAACACACATATACATACACACACCTACATACACAGACACATATACTATATACATACATAAACATACATATATACAATAATTATTATAAAACAAAAAATACATAGTGATCATACCTCATGTGTATAGTATTAATAAGATACCTAACTATCTAATACTATGAGGATAGACCTCACAGAAAGGGTCAGATGTCAAACTACAAGCTGTTTCAATCTATGATCTGATGGTCTGGACATCTATTTCTAGCTCTTTTTATTTTATCATTTTCATTGAGGATTTAGAAGGATGTTATCTATTTTGTAAAGACCATCATTTAGTTTCATAGTGTTTCTACATTCTCTGATCAAGGCGGACTCTGAAAATAGTCTTTCATAATAGCAGCTTGACCAGTAGATCATCTTAGCCTCATCCCAATTCACATTATGGTTTTGTCTTTGTTTATGTTTAAATAGTATTTGTGAGTTGGGCCTATAATTCGGCCTTAAAATTAGGGTTGGGTGTGGGAAGGATCTGCCTTGTGTGACCAATCGGCTTTCTGCAGACTCCCATTTTTCTTTTGTTCTTATATATGTATTTTTTATTTGTATGTATGTAATGTATGTGTGTATACAGTATGCATGTATATGTGTATGTATATGTAATTATATGTATTTCTACAGGTATATGTAATTCTTCATATTTACATAAGTTACGATAACAGTTTGAAAGGGATCTGCAAGTTCATCGATGTGTATCAAATTGTATATATGATTAGATTGTATTGTTAGGCATATTTCAATATATATGTATATTTGTATATGTATATATAATTTGTAAGACATTTATTTTGTATATAAAATAAGCATGTTCCTTAAAATATGGCAACAGGCAGTAGGATGGCAACACTTTTTGTATTTATATGCTAGTTAGCAACTCACAGATTATTTAGACGGGTTTTTAAGCCTCACTCTCCCTCTGTTTTCTTGTATTACCCTGAAGATATCTTGAGAAAATAGACGAAAGCTTGGTGTTCCATTGTTTCAATTTTCCTAGCGTGTTTTACTATATATATATATATATATATATATATATATATATATATATATAATAAGAGCAGGGACAGAGGGCATTTACCTCGGTTAAGGGGACAGTGGGTATTTGTTGGGGTCCATTTATATAATTATATATTCATTACTTTTTAGTTTCTTCCCTAGACCTCCATCATACTTTAAAACACATCCATTTGATCCCCCTACTAGATAAATTTGTAAAAATTTTCGGTAGAAAAATGTCACGACCGAAGGCCGGTTCCTCCACAATTACAGGCTCGCTATCGTTTGCCAGGAAAAATATATCGACAACTAAAGGGCACGAAAGGTCTTAATTTTGACAAAGAAATGGGGCAAAAGGTCTTGAAATCGACATAATAATTAGGCAAACGTCTTAAAATGTCAAAACTAATGGGGATAAGCATGAGGAAGATAGGGAACCAGAAAAACGTCCCATCTTCCCTTAAAAAGTAGTCTGTTTATCACAATTTGACCCATCGATCTTTGACTCCTGAATCATGTCTTGTGAGCATGCATAAACGGTGAGGGTTGGGGTCAGGGGTTATAATCCGTTTCCTAACCAGTACATACAGTTAACCCTTTCACTGCGGCTGATGTACAGTCGGCCTAGTAAGTGATGTCTCGGCACCAAGTATGTTTTGATCAATAATTAGTATCAGTAATATCTAAAATTTGATTCATTCGTTTCAAGTGAGACATACAAATATGTTCCTCTACTTATCCATCCTATTCAACATTTTAGATTTATTTGTTTCAAATGAGACATACAAACATGTTCCTCTACTTATCCATCCTATTCAACATCTGACAGACACTATAATAATGCCCAGAGCGAGTCAAACAGAATGACAGCTGAGACATGACTTGTTAAGTAGCACTACCGTACATGTGGTTAACTTTTCCACTGCGGCCGACATATTGGTATATACAATGTAAAAAAAGGCATATATTGCGAGCGACATACATATACGTTTTAGTAGTACGGGCAGCATTTGAAAAATCAAACAATGGACAACTCCCCTTCCTCGACATCCTCGTAGCTCTGAACGACCATGCGTTCAAAACCACCGTATACACTAAACCAACTAACACAGGACATTGCCTCAACGGCGATAGTGAATGCCCCCGCCGTTATCTTCTTTCCTCCATCTCCGCTTATGTAAGGAGAGCCCTCACGCACTGCTCTACCTGGGCCGACACCCACCAGGAACTAGAAAGACTATCCCAAGTTTTAGTGAATAACGGATACTCCAACTCCGACATCTCCAGCACCATCAACCACCATCTTGAAAAATGGTACACCCAAAGCCCTCCCAACATTGACCCCCCCAATGAAATTAAGATCTTCTACCGCAATTTTATGTCCTCTGAACACAAAAATTACGAGGTCGTCTTAAAAGAAATAATCTCCAAGCATGTCCACCCAACCAACCCGGAAAACAAAATCAAATTAATAATTTATTACAAATCCCCCAAGACCTCCAACCTCGTTCCCCGCAACAAACCAGCTTCCACCAAGATAAAGAGCCCGATGACCGACGATCACGTCATTTACCAACATACCTGTAATTATGAGGACTGTGGACCTCATTCCTATATTGGCATGACGCAGACTCGTCTTTCACGTCGGTTAACTCTTCACCTTCAGGCTGGAGCCATCAAAGACCACTCTCTCACCCCTAACCACCCCCACCTCACACGCAACGAGTTAGAGAAACACACCACCATAATCGATAAAGAAAATGACCCAAGGAGATTACCTATACTCGAAGCGTTATATATCCAAGCCTTACAACCTAACATCAACAACCAAACTCTGGACCTTCAGATCCTTCCTTCTGCCAAAAGGCACTATCCTACAGGACCTAACGCCCCCCCTAGCCCCCCGGTGCCCTTGACGCAGCCCCCCACGCTACCTCCTTCAGCTTCATCTTCTGCCGGCGCCACACGCACTACGCAACTTAGGCCACGCCCCTCGACGCGCAGCCAATCAGCTTTGACCCCGCCGACCGACCACCACCTTCCCGCATCCAGTGCGCCTGCGTGACGCAGATCTCTCTTTAACACTCCTAGAATACCCCTCCACCAATATGAGACTTTTGCCCCTTGATTTTCGCCTCCTCTGATCCTCCACCCTCTATACTATATATGCCCTTCCTGTTTACCTTTTATATCATTCTATCCTTACTTGATAATGCTGGTTGTCCAGTGAAACGCGTCGTATATCCTGTATCATTATGTACATTAATGTAACCCTGTACCACCTTGAATTTTGCTAATCTCATTTGTCTACTTCCTGCCACCCAGCGAAAACTCATCAGAGACCTGGAAACTTTGAATAATAAAATTTCCAACGCAGACATTGCCATTTCTTTCAACCTCGTGTGTATTAAAGAAAATGTATTACCTGGCTTTACTAGCAGCATATATATATATATATATATATATATATATATATATATATCATATATATATATATATATATATATATATATATATATGTACTGTATGTATATATGTATTGATGCGTTATATGTATTTATTCATTAATGTACTTATTAATTTGCTTAATTATTTATTTATCTCTCTTACGCTTTCATGGTTATCAGTTTATTCTTGCTATCCTTCTTTTCACTTACACCACACCCTATCTCACACAGTCTCGCTCTCTCTCTCTCGCGCTCATTTTCTACTTTCTCCTGCTTTCTTGCTTTCCCTTGATTCTCTCTCACTCTCACTCTCTCTCTCTCTCTAAGAAGACGAGTCAATATTGAG
>CM064579.1:2079964-2121932 GCA_032716605.1 Paralithodes platypus | reverse complement strand
GCTGCTGGTACTTTAAAAAGCAAATCTTCCGACCTGTTGTTTCGCTGTACATCGTGTTGAGATCCAACGGTGGATGACGTACATTGTATTAGCAGGGCCAGCCACGCGGGCAACCACGTCGGGCCGTTTCCTGGGACCAGCCCCCTCGGGCGGTGAGCTAGAACCGCCACGGTCCCTGTAAACGGAGAGGAGCCAGGACTCCAGACTCAGCGAGGGAAGGCTCATCGAGCCTAGCCAAGTCACAATTTATTTAGTAAAATAGGGAGGAAATCCTCACGCAAAATTAAAACCAAAAATGGGAACAACGAAAAACCCGTCATCACCTGGTGTTAGGTTTTCGGGGGGGCACTTTGTCCCCGCGACGCCGATTGAATCCTCCTGTCCTAAAGAGAGTGAACACCAATGACCTCCCCGCTTCAAAGCCCCCCGCCACCACAGACAGAGGGTTGCCTTCCCCATTGGCGGCGAATTGTCAGAATCAACATAAGGATAAAAGGGAGTCCTGTAGAAAAGCCAATAGCCACACACCTGTCATATCCCCCTCACAACTAAACAGTATATCATTTATACATAACCACACATAATACATACACACACCTACATAGCACAGACACATATACTATATACATACATACACATACATATATACAATACTTATTATAAAACACACAAAATACATAGTGATCATACCTCCTAGTGTATAGTAAATTAATACGATACCCTAACTATCTAATACTATGAAGGATAGACCTCACATGAAAGGGTCAGATGTCAAACTACAAGCTGTTTATCAATCTATGATCTGATGGTCTGGACATCTATTTCTAGCTCTTTTTATTTTTATCATTTTCATTGAGGATTTAGAAGGATGTTATCTATTTTGTAAAGACCATCATTTAGTTTCATAGTGTTTCTACATTCTCTGATCAAGGCCGGAACTCTGGAAAATAGTCCCTTCAATAATAGCAGCTTGACCAGTAGATCATCTTAAGCCTCATCCCAATTCACATTATTTTTTGTCTTTGTTTATGTTTAAATAGTATTTGTGAGTTGGGCCCTATAATTCGGCCTTAAAATTAGGGTTTGGTGTGGGAAGGATCTGCCTTGGTGTGACCAATCGGCTTTCTGCAGACTCCCCATTTTTCTTTTTGTTCTTATATATGTATTTTTTTTATTTGTATGTATGTAATAGGTATGTGTGTATAGAGTATGCATGTATATTGTGTATGTATATGTAATTATATGTATTTCTAACGGTATTATGTAATTCTTCATATTTACATAAGGGTTACGATAACAGTTTGGAAGGGATCTGCAAGTTCCTGATGTGTATCAAATGGTATATATGATGAGATTGGTATGTGTTCGGCATATTTCAATTATATATGTATATTTGTATTATGTATATATAAGTTTGCTAAGACACTTTATTTTGTATATAAAAATAAGCATGTTTTTCATTAAAATATGGCAACAGGCAGTAGGATTGCTACACACTTTTTTTTTGTGTATTTATAATGCTAGTTAGCAACTCACAGATTATTTAGACGGGGTTTTTAAGCCTCACTCTCCCTCTGTTTTCCTTTGTATTACGCCGTGAAGATATCTTGAGAAAAGAGACGAAAGCTTGGTGTTCCATTGTTTCAATTTTGCCCGTAGCGTGTTTTTACTACCATATCTTATATATATGATATAATTCTATATATATATACTTATATATATATATAATAAGAGCAGGGACAGATGGCATTTACCCAGGTGTAAGGAGGACAGTGGGTATTTGTTTGGGGGTGCCATTTTATATAATTATAGTATTCATTACTCTTTTATCGTTTCATCCACTTCCCTCTCTGAAGACCCTCCAACCTCATACTTTTAAAACACATCCATTTGATCCCCTACTAGATAAATTTTGTAAAAATTTTCGGTAGTCCAAAAATGTCACGACGCGTCGAAGGCCCGTGTTCCTCCACAATTACGGAGTGCTCGCTATCGGATACTTAATGCCATGCAAACATATATCGACAATCTAAACGGCACGAAAGGTCTTAATTTTGACAAAGAAATGGGGCAAAAGGTCCTTGAAATCGACATAATATAATATAGGCGAACACGTCTTAAAATGTCCAAAACTAATTGGGGATAAGCAATGAGGAAGATATGGAAACCAGAAAAAACGTCCCATCTTCCCTTTAAAAAAAGTAGTCTGTTTATCACAATTTTACATCCCCATCGAATCTATCTTGACTCCTGAATCCATGTCTTGTGAGCAAATATTGCCATAAACGGTGAGGGTTTAGGGGGTTCAGCGGGTTATAATTCCGTTTCCTAACCAGTACATACCGTTTAACACCCCTTTTTCACTGCGGCTGATGTACAGTCGGCCTAGTAAGTGATGTCTCCGCACCAAGTATGTTTTGATCAATAATTAGTATCAGTAATATCTAAAATTTGATTCATTCGTTTCAACTGAGACATACAAATATGTTCCTCTACTTAATTCCATGCCTATTCAACATTTTAGATTTATTTGTTTCAAATGAGACATACAAACATGTTCCTCTACTTATCCATCCTATTCAACATCTGACAGACATAATAATAACGCCCAGAGCGAGTCAAACAGAATGACAGCTGGGACATGACTTGTTAAGTAGCACTACCGTACATGTGGTTAACTTTTCCACTGTCGGCCGACATATTGGGTATATACCAATGTAAAAAAAGGCATATATTGCGTAGCGTGCACATACATATGTACTTTGTAGTAGTACGGGCACAGCATTTGAAAAAATCAAACAATGCTGACAACTCCCCTTCTCCTCGACATCCCTCTGTAGCTCTGAACGACCTATGTGGTGGGGTGGGGCGCGTTTTCAAACAACCAAGCCGGTCTGTCTACACTAAACCAACTAACACAGGACAATTGCCTCAACGGCGATTTAGTGAATGCCCCCGCCGTTATCTTCTTTCCTCCATCTCCGCTTATGTAAGAGAGAGCCCTCACTCACTGCTCACTAACCTGGGCCGACACCCACCAGGAACTAGAAAGACTATCCCAAGTTTTAGTCGAATAACGGATACTCCAAACTCCGACAATCTCTTCCAGCACCATCAACCACCATCTTGAAAAATGGTACCACCCCAAGCCCTCCCAACATTGACCCCCCCTCCCGAATGAAATTAAGATCTCTCTACCGCAATTTTAATGGTCCTCTGAACACAAAAATTACGAGGTCGCCTTAAAAGAAATAATCTCCAAGCCATGTCCACACCCCAACCACACCCGGAAAACAAAATGCAAATTAATAACTTTATTACAAATCCCCCAAGACCTCCAACCATCGTTCCCCGCAACAAACCAGCTTCCACCAAGATAAAGAGCCCGATGAACCGAGGCGATCACGTCATTTACCACTAACCTGTAATTATGAGGACTGTGGACCTCATTCCTATATTGGCATGACGCAGACCTTCGTCTTTCACGTCGGTTAACTCTTCACCTTCAGGCTTTGGGATCCATCAAAGACCACTCTCTCCACCCCCTAACCACCCCCACCTCACACGCAACGAGTTTTAGAGAAACACACCACCATAACGATAAAGAAAATGACCCAAGGAGATTACCTAATACTCGAAGCGTTATATATCCAAGCCTTACAACCTAATCATCAACAACCAAACTCTGGACCTTCAGAGTCCCTTCCTTCTGCCAAAAGGCAGCTATCCTACAGGACCTAACGCCCCCCCTAGCCCCCCGGTGCCCTTGACGCAGCCGCCCACGCTACACTCCTTCAGCTTCCAACACTTCTGCCGGCCGCCACACGCACTACGCAACTTAGGCCACGCCCCTCGACGCGCAGCCTATCAGCTTTGATGGATGACCGCCCGCCCAGCCGCCCGACCACCACCTTTCCCCCCTGCATCCAGTGCGCCTGCGTGACTCATATCTCTCTTTAAACACTCCTAGAATACCCCTCCACCAATATGAGACTATTTGCCCCTTTGATTTTCCCGGCCTTTCCCCTCTGATCCTCCAACCCTCCCTATACTATATATGCCCTTCCTGGTTTTACCTTTTATATCATTCTATCCTTACTTTTAATGCTGGTTGTCCAGTGACAACGCGTCCGTATATCCTGTATCATTATGTACATTAATGTAACCCTGTACCACCTTGAATTTTGCTAATCTTATTTGTCTACTTCCTGCCACCCAGCGAAAAACTCATCAGAGACCTGGAAACTTTGAATAATAAAATTTCCAAAACGCAGACATTGCCATTTCTTTCAACCTCGTGGTGTATTAAAGAAAATGTATTACCTGGCTTTACACATATCGATATATATATTATATATATTATTATATATATATTATATATATATCTATATATATATATATATATATAGATATATATTAAATCATATAAATATAATAAATATTGTATTGAATTGATGCGTTATATGTATTTATTCATTAATGTACTTATTAATTTGCTTAATTATTTATTTATCTCTCTTACGCTTTCATTTGTTATCAGTTTTATCTTGCTATCCTTCTTTTCACTTACACACACCCTGTCTCACACACTCTCTCTCTCTCTCTCTCGCTCATTTTCTTACTTTCTCCTGCTTTCTTGCTTTCCCTTGATTCTCTCTCTCACTCTCACTCTCTCTCTCTCTCTAAGAAGACGAGTCAATATTGAGCCTACTACTACTACTCTCACTCTCTCTCTCTCTCTCTCTCACTTACTCTCTCTCTAAGAAGATGAGTCAATATTGTACCAACTACGACTACTACTACTACTCTCTCTCTCTTTCCCTCTCTCATTTACTCTATCTCTAAGAAGATGAGTCAATATTGAGCCTACTACTACTCTCTCTCTCTCTCTCCCTCTCACTTACTCCCTCTCTCTCTAAGAAGATGAGTCAATAATTGAACCAACTACTCCGCTACTCCAGAATGCTCGCTGCGACTCAGAACAATTGTGTTGTCCTGGCCGGTGATCTTCTTTTGTTTCTCTCTCTTAGTTTGTATTTGTTAGTTTATTTTATTTGTATGTGAAATAACGGAAAGACAACTTCCCCGACGTGTTTCACCACCAAGCATCTCTTCTCCTCTGCCCAACACACCTCCAAGCCACAAGGGAACAACACACAGTCCCATAAGATATGCCAGAGTCGCTGCCATCACCGTAACACCTTCTACAACACCAAGGTGAAACTTATACAACCACCTGGACAATCCTGAAGTGCCAAGGAGTACTAAAAGTAGAAGAGAGAGACGACACAAGAAAAAGCACCATACCCAACAAAACTCCAAGCGCCCTTCTACCTCTCAACCACACCACTGCCATGATGAAGAAGCCCAGAAGGACTACTACCAGCCCTACCGGAAGTCCTCCTCACACCGGTGTCCTTATTGACCGGACTAACATCACCCAGGGTAACTCAGCCGAAGGTTTGACCACTGCAGGAAAGTTGAAGATCATCACTCAGTTGGATGGTCAATTTATCTATCACTGGACGATAAGTTGACAATAAGATTGGGCCACCCCTGTTCTCTTTGGGAGTATTGACTTTAGGTGCACTGGTACTTTATTGTCTACCCCAATTAGTGTGTTTGTTGTTGTGGGTATCAACAAGAAAGCTTTATTAGACACTTCACTGGTTGTAACTAATATCCTTTCTTACCCCAACCACGGCGCTATTGTGGATAAAGAATGCTGCCATGGTAAGCGCTTTATCCCGGATAGACCAATATAGGGCTCTGTGAGACACCGTCTACCCCTAACGGCACTCATCAGGGAGTACTTCCGAGATAGCAATATCTCGGAGAAGGCCACAATTAATCCATCACCCCAGTTCTGAAAGACTTTTATAAAGGTCAGAACAGTTAAGATACGTTGCGTTAAAAACAACTATCTTACGTTAGTTCGATAACGCGTTGCTGATGCACTGGCATATTTGCACAAAATATTTAAGACCCATCACCAAGACTCTGGAAGTTCTGCATCAAAACTCTTATAAAGATAAAGACCAGAGTAGTCAGTGAGCTGTCTTCTGCATTAACTCGATTTTACTCTACTTATGTACTGGCATATGGTAGGTATTATTCATAGTCCAACTTCAAGAGTTCGAGCACAACTGTTGTCAATTAGCCACGTCAGGATCACCACCACGGCCCAACTTATCTACCGAAGACTATAGGTATATACTCTACAAATAAATAGTGCAATTATTATAATGTTATAAATACACAGGAGAAACAACTGTGACTAGTGATTTATACTAAGTGCATTTAGAGAGAGTATTTTATAAATGATCAACAGTGAAGAGTACTAATGACGCTCCTATATATACAGAAGTACTCTAGTCAAATCGTACTCTCTGGTTCTTATGCAATTTCAAATATAAAGAAAGTACTAGTGATGCCCAAATAAATTAGGGTAGTACTAATAGTAAATATAGTCATATTAATACCAAGTGAATACTACATATTATAATCCTAACTATCTGGAAAAGGAAATTAGAAAGAAAACCTCATTGTCACTACATCTAAAATAACTCTACACATTGTAATCCAACAATTGTGCATACAGTGATTCCTATCTAAAATTATTAGCACAAGTGAAATACCTCAATTGAAGAGAGTGCTAATCTTATCTTAGAATCTTTACAACAGGACAAGTGTAATTCTTCAATTAGAAAACAGTCTTTATAATCACCTATCATATCGAGTGCAAGTGTAATACCTCGATTGTAGGGAGCATTAATCTATATTGTAGAAGTAACAGTCTTTCGAGTAAAACTTAGTGGAGCCTCCCTCGTGCGTCATAAAATATATTTTGTTCCTTACCATTATTCTAGTATTATGTATGCAATATTTTTGTGCCAATAAATATAATATGAATGGATGTGTTTTTATAATTCTCTTCTATCACTTTCTGTGCATGTGTTAAAACTAATTCGGCTCCTCCAGTCAAGTAGAACCTACCTATTTAAACCAATCAACCCCAATAAAAACCTGGTATAACAGTATGTTTGAAGTTGTTAGTGTAATTTGTTTTTCTGTCTTTTTAGTTGTTAGTTAACTTTGTTTCTCTGTTTGTTTGTTAGTTTATTTTGTTTTAATGGTTGAAGTTTTTGTGTCTTGTTTTTCGGTTTCTCTTTCTTAGTTTCTATTGTTTGTTTGTTTCTCTTTCTTAGTTTCTTTTGTTGTTTGTTTTTCTGTTTTAGTTTCTTTTGTTTGACTGTTTTTCTTTTTTAGTTTCTTTTGTTTCTTTCTTATTTTATTTTGTGTGTTTGTTTCTCTATCTTAGTTTCTTTGTTTGTTTGTTTTTCTCTATTAGTTTCTTTTGTTTTTGTGTTTCTTTCTTAGTTTTGTTTGTTTGTTTACCTTTCTTAGTTTCATTATTTTGTTTGTTTACCTTTCTTATTTTATTTTATTTGTTTGTTTACCTTTCTTAGTTTCTTTTGTTTGTGTGTTTCGCTTTCTTAGTTTCTTTTGTTTGTTCGCCAGGAAAATATCGACACCTAATTCATACGAAAAGTCTTAATAGTGACAAAGAAATGGGACAAAAAGTCTTAGAATCTTCAAACTAATGGGCTAAACATGAGAAAGAAGGGGGACCAGAAAAACGACCCATCTCCCCTTAGGTTCTCTGCCACAACTGTTGGCATTACACACATACACACACACACACACTCATAGACACACATACACAAACAGACAGATACTCACACACACACACACACTCACATACACACACACACACACACATACACAGACACACACACACACACATGGCATCCCTACTTTTATGACATCCCCCAGTTAGTTTGTAACCCAAGTTAATGTTACTGGATGACATTAGAGGCACGGATCGCATCTGTCTTATCTCTCTCTCTCTCTCTCTCTCTCTCTCTCTCTCTCTCTCTTGAGTGAGTGAGTGAGTGAGTGAGTGAATGAGGGAGTGACGAAGACAGAAATAGCCTACAATCCGACTTAAGCAAAATAGTAGATTGGTCAGAAAAGTGGTAAATACCCATTGATGTTGACATATGTCAAATTTTGCACGTTGGTTCCAAAAAAAAAAAACATGATTATCAAATGAAAGGCCAACTAATAATAGCAGACCCTACGGTTAAAGAGCTCGGGGTTAAAATATCAGAAAACCTAAAATCCTCAGAGCAATGTGCAGCTGCAGCAAATAAAGCTAACAAAGCCTTGGAATGCATCAAAAGAAATGTTACCTATAGAAACAAACAAAATAATTTGCCGTTATTCAAAAGCATTGGTAGACCCCATCTTCAATATGGCGTTCAGTTCAGGTCCCCGTATCTCTATAAAGACATTACAAAACTCGAATCTGTGCAGCGTAGTGAAACTAAACTCATTCCCTCTCTGAAAGAAAAAAAATATTATGAAAGATTAAATAAATTACATTTGTTCTCGCTAAAGAAAAGGAGGTTGCGAGGCCAACTTATCGAGTGCTTTAACACCTTACGAGCGGCCTATGCGGTTTATTTATGTGTACCGCACAGCGGGGTGTTTTTAGCCAAAATAGGGCTGTTTACGTGATCATTTTCATGCCTAAATAAGACCCAGAACGTAAAACAAATACCTATCCCTGAAAGGGCATAAACAGAGCTTTCGAATGACACCATAACGATCCTTGTATGATGGATAGTTTTCTTGCAATAACCGTGCAACGCGAGTGCAAAAAGCAGGTAATTCGGTACTTTCAGTACATAATTGAGTATGTAGCGAGTGAGAGAGGGAGGAGGGAGCTGAGATTTGTGTCAGTAGGTTCGCCGCGGTGGTCTGGAGCAGTCATACGCTCGCTAGTCTCCTGCCACCACTTGTCTCTCTCTCTCAGCCACATTACGTGCTGAAATTGCCACTCGAGTTATGTCGAGCGCCGCCACATAGTCCAGCTTTTTTTAACTCGACTTATGTTGCTCGCCGCTAAATAAGGGTTAAGATACTTAAAGGATTTGACAGAGTAAATGTCAGTGCACTGTTCACGATTAATAACTAAAATACCCGAAATAAAGATCACCACCATGCCACAACAGACCAGCCGGAACCAGAAAAGAAGAATGGAAGTAGAAACAGAGACCACGATAAAAGAGAGAAACCCCAAATCTCCGCCCTGCAGATGCGCCACTCTTCCGCGCAGGTTTCCAATCATCAGGGCGGGAATTTCTAAGGGGCATACCTCAACCCCCTAATCCCCCCCCCCCCCCCCAAGGTAGAGTCAGCAATTTGAGGGCTCACTTTACTTGCATGCAAGATTTGAGCCTAAGAATTAACCTCATTCATTAGCATATTCATGCCATGGATGTCTACTTTATTTTTGGAGAGTTCTTTACCCTACTAGTGAACTTGTGTGTTTCCACACCATGGTGTATGAATAAAATTTGGATCTCTTTTAGGCTGCAACTTTTGACACTGAAAGTAGCACCGAGGGCATGCCACAAGCATACTTTCAGGATCAATTCAGTACTCTCCAAAACGCTTAACCTCTCCACTGCGTAGGTGGGGTAGTGGCCACCCCTCCCTGTGTGGAGGTATTTAAAGTGTTTCCTTCACTCAAATCGTCATTGTACCATAAATAGCATTAATACTTATCCATATGCGCCTATTTTACGTTGATTATAAAGGTAATAACCTGTTACCGCAATAAAACAAGTGGAAACAGCGTTTGGATGGTCAAAATCGGCGATAGAGGCCGGGAGTTACATAACGTATGGCTCAGGCAGCCTGCAATGCCAGCCAGCCGTGAAGACGGCTGGAGAGACACTGTTGCGCGGTAGTCTCTCTCTCGCTCTTTCACACGCTTGGTAACACAGATGACCACGCCCTGCTAGCAACTCGCTAATGTTAGCACGAATATATACCTAAGAATAAGGGAATAACAGGGAGAAAAGGTGATAATTGAAGGGGGGAAGGAGGGGATGTGGAGGAGTGATATTTGACATGGCCTCAGTAAATTAAAGTAAAAATAAAATAAAAAAAAATTGATACTGGGCTGATTTAAATGGGTTTTTTTTAGGCCTTGGATTATATAAGGCTTTCCGCAGCCCACCAGTAAAACCTATATCAGTCTTGCAGCATTTGCCGGGTTAAAGAAGTCTTTGCTTGGCAAGACATCTCTTAATAGTTTGGGCTTTGCGAGATACTGTCTAAATAACAGCACTCTGCATACATACATACAATTTTAAGACTGAGTGCTCCACACATACGTGCAGTTTCAGTCTCTTGTCCTAATGGCGGCATTCCAGGCAACCCTATTAAGGGCTACTTCACTTGTCAAGTTTTTGGATTTGAGATCGGCACGTATAGTCCGATCACAGGTCTTCCTCAGTCCACCCCTTGGTGCAGCTCCCTCCACAATCACAGATCTGCATTTTTTCACCCAATTTTGGTCATCCGTTCTCTCCACATCTCCATACCATCCCAGTCTACTTATACGCATCACCTCTCTAATACTCTTTATGCCTAAACATCTCCTCAGCTGAACATTTGGTATTTTATCCTGTAACCGGGCCCCATACATCGATCTCACCATTCTCATCTCATTACGTTCCATTCTGTTGACATCCTCTACTTTAACGGCCCATGTTTCTGAGGCATACGTCATTGCACTTCTAACACATGAGGCATACACCTTTCCCTTCAGGGGGAGAAGTATTCTTTTCATGGTCAGGATTGGCAGCAGTTCTCTGAACCTCCCCCAGCCACATCTAATGCTAGCGACAGTGGCAGCCTCGGCTGGTATCTCCTAGGTAACAAAACTTGTTCACCAGCTCCAATGACTCATTTCCAAAATTCACAGCCACAGGATCATCACTTAACATAAGCTCGCCTTTGCACACTACGCACTCAAATTTCTCTATTTCTGACTTATCCTTCGGCAGGGGTCCCTTTATTCTACTACAGCGCTTACTCCCATGGTGCACCCAGAGTCGACAGATGCTAAAGGTAATCGCGTTAATTGAATCGCGTTAATGCCCACACCCTTTCCACACACTGCGCATGGGTATGCACCGCTCTTTTCCACATTGCCTCGTCTCAATCTACAACACATAACCTTGGTTTTGTTAATATTGACTCCTAAACCCTTGCTCGCCATGCCCTCTCTCCATTCTCTGAATTTGGCCTCGGCATCTTGCATACTGTCAGCTATTAAGACTAAATCGTCTGCATAAAACAGTTCCAACGGGAGTCCGCCTCTAAAAACTCTAGAAAGTGCCTCCAGGACCATATTAAAGAGGAGGGGGCTTAAGACTGAACCCTGATGGACTCGAACACAGACTGCAAACTCATCACTCAGTACACCCTTCACCCTCACCGCACTTCTTGAATCCTCATACATCTTCATTATCACACGCACCAGTCACTCTTCCACACCAAGTTTCCTCATAGCCCACTGCACAACATCTCTAGGCACCCTGACAAAGGCCTTCTCCAGGTCTACAAACACAAAGTAAAGATCCCTGTCTATTAGTAAGTATCTCTCCTGTATCTGCCTGACTATGAAGATAGCATCGGTTCTACCTCGTCCCGGCATAAAACCAAACTGCATATCATCAATGGAGATGCTTTGCCTGATCAAACCCTCAAAGACTCTCTCAGACCTTCATGATTTGGTCAAGCATTTTCAGGTCCCTATAAAGTCCATACTGCATATGGCCAGAACCATGGACGAGGACATAATTATGTTTGTAGAAAGGCATAATAACTGACTCCTGGGTTCTTTGAACACTCTTACAACGGTCAGAGGCAGATTGGGAAAGCTAGTACGATCATGATCTTATTTCTTCTCCACGTTAGCCCGATACCTAGTTACTCTGTCATGACATGAGCGAATCTGTATTACATCAAGATTACCGAAACAGAACTTCACCAACGACTAGTATAACGGTCAGGATAGTCGAGCAGCCACAACTTAAGACATGTCAAAGTTTATGCTCGCATTCATCCGGTAGTATGCAACCTGTGTCATGACATAAGGAACTACTATTAAACTCTCCGCTGCGTAGGTGGGGTATTGGCCACCCCTCCCTTTGCGGAGGTATTTAGACTGTTTCCTAAACTCAAATCGTCATCGTACCATAAATATTATTAATGTTTATCCATATGCGCCTATTTTACGTTGATTATAAAGGTAATAACCTGTTACAGCAATAAAACAAGTGGAAACAGCGTTTGGATGGTCAAAATCGGCGATAGAGGTCGGGAGTTACATAACGTATGGCTCAGGCAGCCTGCCAGCCAGCCAGCCGTGAAGACGGCTGGAGAGACACTGTTGCGTGGTGGTCTCTCTCTCGCTCTTTACCACGCTTAGTAACACAGCTGACCACGCCCTGCTAGCAACTCGCTAATGTTAGCACGAATATATACCCAAGAATAAGGGAATAACAGAGAGAATAGGTGACAATCGAAGGGGGGGGGGGGGGGAAGGGTGGAGGGAGGGGATGTGGAGGAGTGATATTTGGCATGGTCAAGGGGCAATTGAAAAAAAAATAACAAAAATATATATATACAGTATATATACAGTATATATACAGGGCTGATTTAAATGTTTTTTGTTTAGGCCTTAGATTATATAAGGCTTCCTGCAGCGCACCAGTGAAACTTATATGTCTTGCTGCATTTGCCGGGTTAAAGGCCCCAAACCAACTAGTCCATCTGTATCCTTACCCCATTTACCACACAGCAGGACCACCTAAGCGGCACAATGGGACCAAGAGAAAGGACTCAGCTATTAATACTTCAGCCACCAGTGCCAGTATCTCCAAATCTACTCAGTGTTAGAATAGGAGTGTTGAGGGAGTTATATTACTTCCATCACCATTGCAAATTAAGTGTATCTCCGAAATCTAAGCAAGTGATAGAATAGGAGCGCTAAGTGAATGCTATAGGTCCGTCGTGGATCCTCGTCCGTGCTAGGCATATATATATATATTGTGATTATTCTATATATCATGTAAGGTGTATTATTGTGATATGTATTGTTACGATGGTCCACCATGTAAGTTTAATTTAGTTAATATATTTTGGTTATATATTAACATGGTGAATATATCATACCGTCTTGCAGTAACTTCAATGCTGTGTGAAGCAGTAATCAACTATACGACATGAAGCAGTGAGCGATATTTATGATATTTATCCGTATATTATCGTCTGTTTCAAATTCATATTATTTCGTTCAATGACGTGGTCTCTCTGATTTTCCCATTCTCTAAACTGTGGCGATATTATGTAACCCATTTATTATTAATGAGCTTTTCTGGTATATTTATACATTATGCATATAATTGTATGCATTGTATAAGCATTTTGTATTTAGTTGTCTAAGCCTACAGTATATGATTATACTTGTCATAGTAGTAGTAGTGAGGAGTATGTGTGGAGTTACTCGTAGAGACAGATTGAGGAATGAAGAGATACGTAGGAGAGTGGGGCAGCAGGAACATTTGTCAGCCAGAGTGGACAGAAGGGTGCTGAGCTGGTATGGTCATGTTGAACGAATGGGAGATGAAAGGCTTACAAAGAGAATATGTGAGTCAGGTACAAGGGGAGATAGAAGGGCAGGAAGACCCCCATTGAGATGGAGAGACTGTGTAAGAAAGGCTTTGGATGATAGAGGAATGACTATAGATCAGGCAGGGGAAGTGGTGGTGGACAGGAGTGAATGGAGAATGATTGTGAATAGTTGAGAGAACACGTGGTCATTTGGAGTAAGGGGTCGGGCGCAAGTTGGACTAGATAATAGTCCATCAGGCGCCTGGCCCGGGGAGACGATTAATATGAAGGGTGTGCCTGGAAGTGTGGTGGGAGGGCTTGTGGCTTTGGCTCCGCTGCATGTCTGCCTGCCGAGATCGGAACCTCTCCGGGTGGTCAGGGGCCGGGGGAGTGCTGGAGCGACCTTAGTAACCCTGGTCTCTGGGTCTTCTCCTGGGTGACCTGGATGTGTGAGAGTTTGTGTTTTTTATCTGTGTTTATTTTTTGTTTTATGTTGTTTTTGTGTTTTCCCTGTTCTTGCTCTGTCTTGAGTCGGCTACCCCCAAAATGGGGATTGGGCCTGAGCATATAGATAGATAGATAGATAGTAGTAGTATTCTGTTAAGTAGGAGTTGCATTAAAGAACCATCACCCATGTTGAGAAAGGGTGGCTCCATCTTTTGGCCGGCCTGGTAGGTCCCGGCTGTAGGATCACCAGTCCGTTTTTTGTTGTAGAAGGAGCAACAGCTACCTTTCGCTCCTCTCTCATTGGCATTTGTTTATACTTCTTTATTTACTTTTTTGTTTATTCATTAAGCATTTTAACGTAGAACCAGACATATTCTAAGGGTGTTTGTCCCTCCTATTGTAACTGCAGATTCATATGTGCTTTCATAATATTATGTTTTCTTCCTTTCTGTGTTTAGCCGCACCCTTGGCTTTGTTAAGGGAGCCAGTATACTTCGGTATTGGGGGAGGGGTAAGAAGAGTTATTCTATGCTGGCATAATAGCTAGGACTCTTTAATCCATGAACGGCGAGCTTCCTCAATTGAGTCTGTAGTGAGTGAATGCGGGCGTCCTCATATGAGCCAAGGCCTAAACAAAACGTTTTAAAGAGCCCCAGTAGCACTTAAAAAAGAAAGAAATGGTGTTTAAGTGAGACAACTCCCCTCTATACCTTCTATCACTCCTCCACATGTGTCAAAATCCCCCCCTTCCCTCCCCCCTTCAATTATCACCTGTTTTCCCTCTTATTCCCTTATTTATTGGTTTATTATTGTGCCAATATCTCCAAGCCGGTTTTATGGTGTGGTCATGTGACTAGCGAGTGTGTTGCATAAGGGAGAGTGTGAGTGAGTGACTCAGTCATACTTTAGGCCTAGCGAGGGGAAGGTGTACATGCCGCCTGCCTCAGATTTCATGAATGACCGGGTCGGCAATAATTCGCAATTTTGACAATCTAAACACTATTCCAACTTGTTTTACTGTTGAAACATGTTACTATCTTCATATTAAACGTAAAATAGGCGCATATAATAATAATAATAATAATAATAATAGTTCTTAAAGCTAGCGCATGCTAAGCTAGCTAAGGATAGCTCAATAAGGCCGATTAGGCGTATTTCCATTGGGGTCCTGTACTACTACCCCATCCCTTTGCTCATGAGGGATGGTAACGACTCAGTGCTTGTGAAAAATCTTTAATGCGCCGAGCGTGGGCGCGAACCCGGGCCTTCTGGGTGGAAGTCCGAGACGCTAGTCACTACACCAAGCGAGCCGCTTCGTGTAGTAATAACGATAACGATAATAACGATATTTATCTTAAAATTACAATTTTAGGCGGGAAAGAGGCCTAATATCGTCGCCCAGTTACATGGTGTCCACTATATACAGCTCACGCTTTAGAGGTTAAGCATTTAATTTTATTCCTGCAGTGGCGTGTGTTTATTACCAGCTGATTATTATTTATTTTATGAGCATTATTTTTGCTAGGGGTCCAGTCTGTTGGGGATACTTGGTTCGAAGTAGTGGGTGGTGGACTTCAATAGTCTTTCCGTTACAGGGTGGATTACTACGGCCCAAGCAAACCGGTAGTCTGGACAAAATAGACTATGGCATTTTATAGTTGTGTTGGAGTGCCCCGCAAGTAGGGTGTGTTGCCTACCTGGGTATTATTTCTTTACTAGCACGAGCAATGGCGCAATTATAAAAGCCTATAAGTTGAAGTCGGCTTAGGACGCCTCAACGATTATTAGGATAAGCTTAGGTAGGTGCTGGTTGATAGGTGTTTGTTTGATCCGTGATTAATTTGTTTATGCTTGATATTTGCTTCATTATTTTGGCATTTATTGTTGGCATGTATTTACCGTAATTTTATTAACGTAATTTAAATCAGAGCTTTCTCTTCTTTGTGCAGCTTAGAAAGGATCCTCCTCATTATTGCCATTTGGTACTGAGTGTTGATGATAGTTGTGGCTCAAGATATCTTTTCACCACAACTAGGGGTTCCAGTTTTTGCATTATTTGTATAACGGAACCAGTTGGGGGATTGTCTGCACCTTTGGTCACCAGAGAGCCTGGAAGTTGCGAATGAGCTCTGTTCTGTTGCGATAGGCTGTGTTACGAGTTAAGGCTACGGAAGTGCTGAGTATTTAATTGTCTGTGTTAGTCCAAGGACTAGAAGACTCTACTGTCAGTCGCAACAGTATTAAGTGATCATTAAAAGGAAATTCATGTGTGTATTCAGTATTATATTTACCCTTTACAACTTTTGTGCATGTGTAGTTTGGCTTTAGTGTCTCCAGTCAAGTAATGAACCTACCATTGTCAAATTAAACCCCAGTAAAAAAACGGGCATAACATTGGCGGCAGACGGTGGTTCTTGATTCAGGAAGAAAAGTCATTCAACACCAAAATCGAAAGAAGTAAAGCGTTGTATAATATTTGTCACCATGGCGAATAATCGCTCACATATCCCAATTCCCAAGTACGATGGTAACACAAAAGACATCGAAACCTACCTGGACATAGTTAAGCCAGTACTTGACTTGGCTTACAACAGTGATCGAGAAAAGATCGCTGTACTTTTAACTCACCTGGGAAAGGCTGTTTCCCTGGTGGCCAGACAGGTAACCCCAGTGCTCACCTGGGATCAGTTCCGGATAATTGTCATTGATGCTGTACAGCCATCATTGGGCTCCGTCGTAGCATAAGCAAAGATCGACGAAATAAGGTACGAAGGGGACATAGACGTCCCCCTAGCAGCCTTACATCAACATGTGAAATCCGTGTATCCATTCCAGACTGCTGACCAACAAAAACAGCAAGTTTTTACCACATTACTACGAGTGCTCCCAGAATTCGTAAAAAAGCACTTTACCATCCATGACCCGACAGGATTCCAACGAGACATCATCACAATCCACAAACTGTTGGCTGCCCGCCCAAAAACATCCACTGTGGGCACAATCAAGAGGTTCCCCACTCATCCACAAGCCAACAAAAGGCCAGGAAACTACTACAACAATTACGGATCCAGACCACCACAGGGTTGCCCTCAACCATAATTATACCGGGTGGCCCCCACAACTTTAGACCACAAACATCCCAAGGCGCCCCACAGAGGATATATCCCCCCTCAAACCAAACTGGACAAGGCCCCCAGAGAGGCCCCTAGAATTACCAACCTAGGGATCACCCCTTAGTCACCATCAATCCGTTTGATTTCCGGGCCTGTAATTCACCCTGTCCCCTGCACTTTATTAGGGATCAGGCCAAAGGTAAAACTTTCTCATCTCGAGTTTTAGCTGCAGAAGAAGAGTCCAGGGAACTTGAGGAAGAAAACCAAGAGGAGCAATACGCCCCGGAAGACATCACACCCATCCACACCCTTGAAGAGGAGGAAGAAATCCTGGAGGAGACAGAAGATCCCCTACAGGATTTTTAACACCTCCCACGCCCTGTATGGCTTCGGGGGGGGGGGGGGGGGAGTCTGTCATGACCAAACCACCACCTATCTCCCACCTGGCAAAGACTCAAGGTATCCCAGTCTGACTACTAATAGACACCAGTGCAGCCAGATCGTGCCTGTTTAATTCCTTTTATCAGAAGCACTACTGGAAGCTGGGATCACTGAATGCCGCCACCACCAACCTCATAAGTGCCGGGGACACACCCCTCATCATTCGAGGCGAGACACAGCCCCTTCACATCACTACTCCCCATCCAGAAGCCTCCTGCTGACATCTGTTCGTAGTCTTCTACTCAGAGTGTAACCAGTACGACGGCTACATGGGACTCGACGTACCCCAACTCCTTCAAGCACAGTTAGATTGCGGAAGGCGGCAACTCAAACTTAAAAGAAAAAACAAAAATCAATCCGCCAGTAACTCCACCAAAAATCATCGGGAGAAATAAGGCAAAAAAATAAAAACAAAAAAATACCATGTCCATCCGACAACCGATCTCCGACAACAAACAACAACAACCCCGTCCACACCTTAACGCCTCCAAATCAACTCAAGCCACGCCCCCTACTGACACCTCTCCACGAACTTCAGAAACCCCACCCCCCACCATAGTGAGCCCAGCTGTATTAACTCAACGCATCTCCATATCCCCACATCACCAGCAATGGGTACTATTATGCCGGTGCAAAATCAACCTATGATATTCACCCCTCAAATATATGCCACTCATTCAGACCGCTGTCGCATCCAACCTGCAATTCTCTCCCCCACCATCATCGCCGCATTAATAGCCAATATCTATGAAGACCCCCTCACTCTGCCCAAAGGCCTCATCAATGGAGACCTCGAGACGTTTGATGACATCTTGCCAAAACAAACCACCACTAGCGTACCCCTCATCCTTCCCACCCCTTCCAAAAACTCTAACTACCATGCAACGGCAACAAATGAACAAGCTGCTCCACGATTGCTCAGACGTATTTGCCCAATCTTCCACTGAAATAGGACAAACCAACATGGAAAAACATCTCATCCACACCACCGGACCAGCTATTCGACAGACATCTCGCCAAAAAAAATCCATTGCAGAGACAGGAGGAACATGGTCAAGTCCAAGAGATGCTGGATGCCGGCATTGCTACACCTCTGTCAGCCCCTGGTCCTCTCCGGGTCAACTAGATTCTGCGTCGATTACCGACGGTTCATGACTCCACCATCAAAGACGCCACGCCCCTTCCCAGGATAGACGACTCTTTAGATTCATTGCATGGCTCCAAATGGTTTACCACCCTCGTCCTACAGGGCGGATACTGGCAAGTACCCATAAAAAAAGAACATAAACAAAAAAACGCATTTTCCACCAGCGGAGGGCACCTCTATGAATTCAACGTTCGCCCTTTCGGATTGTGCAACGGCCCTGCCACCTTCTCTCACCTCATGGAGTCGGTATTAAAAGAACAAACGTGGGAAACATGTTTTGCTTACCTGGACGACGTAATCATCTACGGGAAAACCTGGCCAGAGCACCTACAGTGACTTCGTCAGGTCCTCCAACGCATCGGCGAGGCAGGCCTAAAACTCAAACCCTCCAAATGGGAAGTAGCCAGAACTACAGTAGACTTCCTGGGACACGTCATCTCCGCCGAGGGCATCTTCCCCGACCCTCGGAAACTATCTGCAATTGCAGCTCAAGAACCCCCCACCACTGTAAAAAGCATCAGGTCATTCCTAGGTCTAGCCAAATATCATAGGAGGTTTGTAAAAAAACTTGGCTGAAATCGCTAGGCCACTACACGAACTGACCAGGAAGGACGGATATTTCAGTGGACCCCAGACCGAGATGCTGCATTCAACACCCTGAATACCATCTAGTTAACGCACCCACCGTCGCATTTCCTGACTACCGACAACCTTTTCGTCTATATACAGACGGCTCTCTATACGCTATAGGTGCCGTACTCGCCCAAGTGCAAGATGGTCGTGAACACATAATTGCATGTGCCAGTTCCACCCTCTACATCGCCCAGCGAAATTACGTGGCCATGAAGCGGGAGTGTTTAGGAGTCATCTGGGCTCTAAGCCACTTACGGTCATTCCTCATGGACACCAAAGTGGATATCATCACCGACCACCAATCCCTGCAATGGCCAACGGCGCTCCGAAACTAACTGTGCCTTACTAGTTTGATGGCGCAAGACATTAGAAGAATTTTATTTTGAGATTCACTACCGACCAGGAAAACTGCATACCAACGCAGACGCTCTCTCTCGCCTCCCTGTGACCCACCTACACACACAAGCCCTCGCAGCCCTAGCTACCCTAACTCTGCCAAACAACCAACAAAAACAGTCTCAAGACGAGGACACCCCATTACTAAAAGCTTGGTTAACAAAACTCAAACTAAAATGGATATCAAAGAACATCTTCTACAACCTTCACCGGGCAGGCGATCAGCTCTACACCGAGTTCAGCCATATTGCAGTCGACCCACACACTGCCCAAGACCTACTCGTAATCATTCACGAGGGAAATGGCATCCATTTAGGCCAAAAGAAGATGCTCCAAGTATTTCAACAGGTGTACTGGACAGCAAGACCATCTACGATCGCCAAACGAGTCACAGAATCCTGCAAACCCAGCGCCATGGGCAAAGACTGAGGAAAGACTCCAGGCCCCGCAGGAAAACTAACAGCTAACAAACCCTGGCAAACATTATCATTAGATATAATTGGCCCTTTCCCAGCAAGAAACGACAAAATATTTATAGTACCTTTTGTAGATATCTACTCTTGTTTCCTCATAGCTTGCCCCATCAAAGACCACAACGCTCTAACTGTCGCAGAAGTCCTAGCCACTGACGTTTTTGCTAACTTCGGAATACCTGTCACCCTTTTGTCTGACAATGCCCCAGAACTCTCCGGCCAAGTATGGGAGAATTTCGCAAAAATATGTGGCCTAAAAATTGCCCATTCCTCACCCTACTGGCCTCAAGGCAACACCATATGCGAAAGAAGCCACAAAACGATAAATAACCAACTTTGCACTCGCCTAATTGCCCTACAGACGCAAGATTGGCCCTCCCAAATAAAAATTATTCAGTGGGGTATCAACTCGTGCCCTCGGGCAGACGGGATCACCCAACACGAATTTCTATACGTAATCGCCCCTCTACTGCTGCCCTTCCATCACCTCGACCAAAAGACTACTTCAAACATCACAATTGCCCTACTACAACACCTGCGCAACACACTTCACACTGCACAGGTCTGCCAGGATACCAACCGCGACGCCACGCCCCCTCAAAACCCAACGCAATAGGAGACAGCGTAATGGTTGCAAAATGACCAGTCCTCAACAAACTTGGCCTACGCTACATCGGGCCATAGAAAGTGTTGAGAGTTCCAAACCCTTTCAAATTATCGTAAATTATCAAGGAGAAACTAGGACATACCGTAATCGATTCGTGAGGATTTACCGTCCTTTGAATATTGGTGAGGACCAGCAGATCAAAATTCCTACCCCGCCACACAACACCAGCCACCACCCACCTCCCACCAAATACCAACGAAGTTCCTAGACACCACCAGCCACCAACCCAGGAGAGCCACCCTGCCTAAACATTAACAAACGCCACCACCACGTTCTCCTGCACCCTCTCCTCCCCCCTCACCACCCTCTTCTACCCCACTTCCCGCAACTAACATCCCTCCCCCCCTTCACTCCATACCTGCACCCATTCCTCCAACCTGTCCTCGTTATCTTCTTCGCCCTCGCCGCCCCTTACTTCTTGCGAAACGTGGGCCCACACCCATCAACCCCCTCCACACAGTGGCGTAGCCAGGTTTTTTTCAACAGGGGAGCACCTGGGGGGGCACCACTATCATGGGAGGGGCACCTGATACTCAGGGCCAGGTAGAGATTTCATTGGGCCCTGGCGCTGTGGGCCCCTATACATTGATAGGCGAGCAAAGCGAGGCAATCCAGCTGGGGGGTTCGGGGGGGGGGGAGGGGCGGGGGAACCTGTGAGACCCCCCCTCCCCCGATTTTTTTTTAAATTTTACTACTTAATAGACTCAATTTGAAGCCATATTTTGTTTATAAATAGGACATTATCAAACTAATGATTATAAGAAACTCCTCTTTGATTTTATCTTTAGCTTTGTCTATATGGTGTTACGATCGGGTCTCGTATAAATCAGTGGCTCTTATACATTGGACTAGACTGGCATAAATGCAACAACGGAAACGCTAGATCCAACCCCTGATATATAATCCCGTCGAACAAAGAACACATATACCCTCCAGAGTTATATCTGCGATAGCGGGGTATCTTAACTCTCAGTATCTATGTGCTTCTACTATAGGCTGATGTTCTCTGAAACAGCCTATTACCTATAACATATGGTTGCTTAGTTATGGTACACAAGGAAAAGATAGTTAACTTAATTAAATCACAAGAGTGATCTAATGCAAACAAGAAGAAGGTTTACTTAACGTTACTTTAATCAATAATATCTGTCACTCCTTTATGAAAGAAAGTGTTGTAAAGTCCTCAAGCACCGAACAAGGAATCTTCTGAATAATGTCGGATGCTACTAAGAAGAACGTATCGGAAATGGAACCACAAAATAGCAGGAGGCAGGACAATGCACATGTAGGCTAAATACACAAAAAGGCTGGACCTATAATGTTATTGGACACAAGAATATTATAAGCGGTGCAACAGTAATAATGCTCGCCACGAAAAAGTAGTACTCCTATTAACAAAACCGGTCTATGCTGGTTGTGTCTCTCTACAGCAACCTAGACCTCAAAATGCTTGTGTAGAAATAATGGGTATGCATAAAAGAGTATATGATCTAATCCAGCTAATGTCTACCCGGGTTAATAAAGTCTAGCTGGGATGCGCAAAGGTACAGAATTCTGGTGGAGCAAGGCAGCTCCTAGCCTAGTGTGGACCTTGGGTCTGTGCGGCCTGATTACGTTAATATGAAGGGGTGTTCTCTTGAGGATTCTCGATCACAAGTATCGAGTATCCTCCTGGCGACCCTCAAAAGTAAAAACAAATAGAGTTAGAACAGTGTTGGGTGGATTAGGCAAGCAGCCCTCACGCACTACACAGTCTAAACTCCAAGGTACACAGACAAAAGATCCACCCAGGTAACCCACAGAATCCGTAGTGTCGTGCAGCTCAAAAGTAGCCTACATACAGTGAAAACACCAACAGCAAGGTACCTGATCCCTAGTCTAGCATTATTTAACCCTGTAGAAACATTAGTGATTGATGGAGACAGTCCGAGCAATACAATCTCCCAAAAAGACAACGACTATCTTCAACCTTAGCCTAGTACATAAGAAATGTGAGATCCAGCATATAATACATTTCACTGCTCAATAGGTGGCGTTCTGAGAGTGAGGGTCTGAGTCTGGAGGGTGAGACGGTGAAGCACCTGAGCGAAGCAACCGGCCGCTTCAGAGATGGAGCTGTTTCGAGCCATGATGGTTGCTTCACATGTCTCACTCCCCAGACTGGAACAAGACCTCACGGGCTTCACCGTGTTGAGCGGTGGAATGTACAGGCTCTCAGCCTATGCCCGAGAGGGAGTGGTTGGAATATAGAAAAAAAAAAAAAAAAAAAAAAAAAAAAAAATATATAATACAGTCTGGCCACCAATTCAAGGTGTGGATGCAGGGAACCAGAGGGGGACTGATATTAATAAAAGGTGAGGAAGTAGTGGAAATGATAGAGGCAGTAGGAGAGAAAGATTCTAAGACAAGAGTGTGGAACAGTTCATGGGAGATGCTTAGAGTATGCTGTCTGGGACGAATCTGACCAGGATATTTCCAGGGACCGCATGGCTGGAGTCCCAGTTCGCAGGAATGGCACGAGGGCGCGCAACAGTCACCCAGTAAGCAGCCGCCTAGTAGGCCGTGATAGGCAGGAGGCAACGAATCCGGCGAGGCCTATGTAAGGGGGCCGGCCACGTGCCACACTCACCACCAAGTCACACCACCTGGTCTCTCTCTCTCTCTCTCTCTCCCGCTCGCCTTCCCATCATTCAACTACTTAACACAATACTTTCAATTGACTAAATAAAATAGAAAGGATTGTGACAGACGAAAACAAAGAACAGTTCTGAACTGTCTGCAACACAAGCTTTCTCGAGAAGGAAAGTACACAATGATAGGAAGACTGTAGCTACATTCTCTGCCCTGGCGAGTCCTAGCGAGTAAGCCATGCGGTTCTGGGGGAAGCGGTGAGCATCACACCCCACCCAAGATTTTTAAGAGGCTCCAACTATGAGCTCTAAATCTGACACGCGGAAGCCATACAAAATTCGCCACTCCTAGTCACCCAGCGACAATGAAATGTAAAACACAGTTCTCTTCAAAATAACACATTATAAAAATGAACAACCCCTCCCAACACAATAGATTAAATTACATAGTTATGCTCATAAGAGCGAGCTTCACTAGCCCAGCCTTCTGAGAGGAGTACAACTTAGAATTTCTGCTATAACATACTTAAAACAAATTTAACTATCAAAGAAAGAGTTTTTATAGGATGTTTATATTTTTAACATGTTTTTGGCAGCTGCACTACAGGGGCAGCCTAGTTTTTTCGTCTATACCAACACAGCAACTCCTACTTTTCGACCCAATACGCTGGGCTACCCACGCGAGCCAACAAGCACCAGACGTAAACATACTAATCAAACCAAAGTAGGAGGCTACCCTTGTGATGATCTACCCCGGGTCTTCCACCCTCGATAAGCAATCTGCAATCACATTCTCAGAACCGGCAATATGGCGTATGTCTAGGTTGTATTCCTGCAACATTAATGATCACCTGGTCAGCCTCATATTCCGGTTATGGAATTGATTCAGGAACTTGAGGGGGTGATGGTCGGTGTAGATCACCACAACTGGTCCATAGGCTGGAACATACACCTCAAAGTGCCTGAGCGCTAGCACAATCGACAGCAGTTCCTTCTCAACTACTGAATAGTTCTTCTGCGCCGAGTTGAACTTTTTTGAGAAGAAACTGACTGGGTGCTCCAGCCCATCTTCGTCTGATTGCATCAGAACGGCACCAGCCCCCACACCACTGGCATCAGTTGCCAGCTGGAATGGTCGGCTAAAGTCCGGGGCCCTGAGGATTGGGTGAGTACACAACAGGTGTTTTACTAGCAAAAAAGCCCTCTCACACTCAGGCGCCCACTTAAACTTTCTATCTTTGGCCAATAGGTTCGTCAGAGGAGCCAGCACAGTAGAATAGCCCTTTATAAAGCGGCGGTAGTAACCAATCATGCCCAAAAACCTCATGATCTGCTTCTTGGTGGACGGCCTGGGGAAGTGGTTAATAGCCAATATCTTGTTCTGTGGGGGGCACACCTGGCCCAAACCCACCATGAACCCCAGATATTGCACGGTAGCCCGCACAAAATCACACTTTCCCAGGTTGACCACCAAGTATGCCTCGCTTAATTTCTTAAATAGGGATTCTACATGTTCACAGTGGCTCTTGAAATCGTCATCGTAGATAATGACGTCGTCCAGGTACACGGTACAGTTCGGAATGTCAGCCACTAACTCGTTCATCAAGCTTTGGAAGGTCGCTGGTGCGTTCTTTAGACCGTACGGCATGACATTACAACGATATGTAGCACCATCCACCACAAAACCACACACCTCTTTCGCCCGTTCAGACAAAGGCACCTGCCAGTAACCTTTTACCAGGTCCACCTTTGTCAAGAACTTGGCCCTGCCAATCTTGTCTACACAGTCATCGACCCGGGGAAGAGGATTTGGGTTGGTGGGAGTCAAGCCGTTTAGCCTGCGGTAATCAACACAGAAGCGCACCTTGCCATCCGGCTTAGGTTGCAGCGTTACGGGAGATGTCCACTTTACCGCCCCCTTCTCGATCAGTCCCTGTTGCAACATATACTCCAACTCCGCCCGGAGGGCCGGAAGTTTAATAGGGGGCACCCTATAGGGCACTGATTTGAAAGGTGGGTGGTCTCCGACGTCAACGTCGTGCACCTCATGAGTAGTGAGGCCTGGGTGTTCCGCAAATACAGTAGGGTATAAACAGAATAGGCGCTCGACAGCCACACGCTGTTGCTCAGGTAGGTGTTGCAAAGCCTCATGAGCCGCCTGTCTCGTGTTTCCCGCCCACTGATCTGCAGAAACATGATAATCCCAGTTGTCATCCACCTGCGCATGACTGTCCCGTTCTCCTTCTCCACCTTGACTGCTGAAAGTCATCACGGGGACAGTGAGAGGCTCAGGTGGGCGCCTCACATACTCCTTCATCAGGTTGACATGACATAACTGATTCCTCTTACGCCTGTCTGGAGTGGCCACCAGGTAATCTAAGTCCGAGAGCTTCTCTGCTACCCTATAAGGACCAGCGTACTTTGCGGATAAGGGGTGACTTACAACAGGGAGTAGTATCAACACCTTCTGACCCACGTGAAGCTCCCTGAGTTTCACCTTGTGGTCGTACCTGTCCTTCATGAGGGCCTGAGAGCCTACCAGATTGCGGCCAGCCAACTCCAGACTACGCAACATTCGTTCTCTACTCTCAAGGACATACTTAAGCATAGAACATGGTTTAGCGGTGCCTTCCCATATCTCCTTTACCATGTGGAGAGGCCCTCTGACGCGGTGTCCAAACACAAGCTCATTAGGGCTAAACCCCAAACTCTCCCCAGGTACCTCTCGTGCAGCGAATAACACATACGGCAGGCCAAGATCCCAGTCCTTGCCGTTCTCAAGACAATAGCAGCGAAGCATGCTTTTTAGAGTGGAATGCCACCTCTCTAACACCCCCTGACTCTCTGGGTGATAAGCAGATGACACTACAGTGACTATCCCGTGCTGCTTCATTGTCTGAACGAACAAGTTTGAGGTGAAATTCGATCCTTGGTCTGACTGTATCTCCTGCGGGTATCCGTACCGAGAGAAGTATAATAGCAAATTACGGACCACCGTCTTCGCCAAACCATTTCTCATCGGGTATGCGTCTGGGTACCGAGTTGCTACGTCCATGACTGTCGAGAGATATTTATTTCCGGCACTTGTGGGGGGGAGGGGGCCAACCATGTCGACTACTACTTTACTAAATGGAGGCCCACTGACGGGAATTGGGTGTAACGGAGCCTTTGGGATGCTCTGGTTAGGTTTCCCGACCTTTTGGCACACACTGCACATTGCCACCCATGACACCACTTGTGCTCTCAAACCAGGCCACCAAAACAGTTTCCCCAAAGCCGCCACCGTCTTACGGACACCCAAGTGTCCCGCCAGCGGTACATCATGAGCCAACCTAAGTAGGCTATCCCTGCATACCCTCGGTACGACCAGGTGGTCTACCACTCCTGACCCACCCTCCCAACTTCTCTGCGGGTCTTGGAATCGCCGATATAAGATGCTATCAATGAAAACAAAAATCTCCAGACTTTGCATCCCTGTCCTCTTCGAGTTCGATAGCACCGTTACTACAGTTTAGAACCTCCGGGTCTTCTAGCTGCAATTTGCGAATATCTGAGGGAGCTAGCCTGTCTAAGTGTTTGCGAAACAACTCATGCCCTCCCCCAACATCGAACTTTGCATCCCGTTGCTCTCTCCGTGTATACCGTTGCTGCCTCTGAGTCTCTTTAAGCCCTGCCTCTACACTCTCAGTGACAGGTGGTGGTGCTTCTCCAGACTCTAATAACGGTGCTAATACTGAGTCCCCTAGAATCGCTGCTGGTACTAGACTCTCCACCGTATCAGCTTTCAGCACCTTCTCGTGACCGTTCCTCCGCTTATTTGAAGACTGTTGGTTAGGCTGTGACTCCCTGGATGCGAAAGATCTGGTTACAACACACGCCATTGGTTGCACCTGACACTTCTCAACCCCCTCCTGTTTCTCCCTACTCACGTCGGCCGGCTCCTCGGCAACGACTAAGGGTGAAACCTTTGAAGCAGGCACCGCAAAGTCATTGCCGAGAAGGAGGTCGACGCCCCCAACAGGCAATTTCTCCACGATTCCCACATCCAGTTCGCAAGTCACACCGTCAACTTCAAGCTCCATTCTAACAAGCGGGTATGACCTAGTTGCATTAACTCCCTGCACGACAACTACCTGCGCCGCGTTTATGGGTCTACCCGTGAAATTCTTCAAGAGTGTCTGAGAGGCACCTGTGTCACGCAAGAGCTGTACCCCGTGCTTCTTGCCCCCCAACTTCACGCAGCCATGCCCTCTATGGTCGCAAAAGGCATCGCGGACAGGGTTCGAGCCTTCCGGATCCTTCTTCACTGGCGGTGCTCCATCCTCTGATCTTATGCCTCCAGCAAACACAGAAGACTTCTGGAACACCCCAATGCTGCGAGCCAATGACACAGCCGCCGAGGGAGGTCTGCTCGGACATGCTTTTGCCATGTGCCCCTCTTTGTGACAGTGATAACACTCAAATTTCCCCTTGGACTTATACTGAGGTGTAAAAGTCCCCTGACCCTTCTTAAACGGGGCGGTGCTAGGTTTGTGATCAGTCTTGGTGTCATTGCTTTTAAATTTATGTGTGTCCATATTCCGGGGAGGGGGAGGGTAACGCTCCTTAACGCTTACATCGTTTCTCTGTGCAGAGCCGCCCCCCCGAATTAGTGACAACCGAAGATCAGCCATCTCTGCTGCTTCTACGAGAGTTCTTGGGTTCTTCTCTTTAACCCTTAAAAAGCGGCTCACCACTTAAGTCGAGTTAAATAAAGCTGGACTATGTGGCGGCGCTCGACATAACTCGAGTGGCAATTTCAGCACGTAATGTGGCTGAGAGAGAGAGACAAGTGGTGGCAGGAGACTAGCGAGCGTATGACTGCTCCAGACCACCGCGGCGAACCTACTGACACAAATCTCAGCCCCCTCCTCCCTCTCTCACTCGCTACATACTCAATTATGTACCGAAAGTACCGAATTACCTGCTTTTTGCACTCGCGTTGCACGGTTATTGCAAGAAAACTATCCATCATACAAGGATCGTTATGGTGTCATTCGAAAGCTCTGTTTATGCCCTTTCAGGGATAGATACTTGTTTTACGTTCTGGGTCTTATTTAGGCATGAAAATGATCACGTAAACAGCCCTATTTTGGCTAAAAACACCCCGCTGGGCGGTACACATAAATAAACCGCATAGGCCGCTCGTAAGGTGTTAAGGTTTAAAGTCAAGTCGCCGCCCGTCCACTTATAAAACTGCTCTAGAATCATCAACTGTTTCATCTCATCAAACGTAGTTGTCTTCTCTGATCTGAGCCAGTTTCCCATAGTGTCGGACAGGTCCCGGGTGTGCTCCAAGAAGGTACTGTCTCGCCCCTTAGTCACACCCCGGAACTTTAACCTATATGTCTCGGGTTGTAGCTCATATGCCCGCAGGACAGCCTACTTGAGCTCCTCATAAACAACGCAGGACTCCAAAGGCAGTGCATCGTAAGCCTTGAGCCCCTTACCTACGAGTCTAGAGGACACAAGGGCCGCCCACTTAACTTCAGGCCACTGATGCTCCCGGCACTTCTCAAATATATTGAAAAACTCTGTGACACCAGACTCGTCAAATACAGGGACCAGTTTGAGAAGGTGCGACAGAGACTGATCATGCGCACGGTTTCCAGTACCGAGTCGCTGTCCCGTCGTCTCAACACGCGACTTCTCTAAATCCATGTCAGCACAGTATCTTGTAGATTCTAGTTCAGTCCTAAGTTCAGCTTTCCTCGTCTGTTGCTGCATCCTAGCCACCTCTTTTCTCTCTTCTATCTTAGCTAGCTCTATCTGCTGTTGACTCTGATGGTGCATCTTTGCCATCTCGAGCTGAAAGAGCATCTCCGGGGTCAAACCTTGAGGAGGAGGAGGAGATGCAATGATGTTAGAAATATCCGGTGATCCCCCCAGGGGCAAACCACCCTGCCAGACACTACCCACCTGCGGAAGCGTGCTCAGGGTCGTTACTCCAATAGGAGGATTGGGAGTCGAGTGAAGGGGAGGCTCGGCCAAAGGGCTCTGAACACTCACCCTACCTCGTACGCCAGTCACCCTACCCAGCACACACGTCATCAGGTCATCCTTGGTCATGCCACTAGTACATACATGACCGATAGCTGCGGCTAAGCACTGGAGACCGTACCGATTCATACCCACCAACCTGTCGGAAGTAACAGGCCATTGTAAAAAATTCCTTGCATCCTCCTCACTGTTCACCAAGTTAACAACCTGCCCATGCTGCTGCTGCTCCTCAGCTTCTACATCACGTACTGTGTCCTCATCCTGCACTGATCCGCTATAAGACATGATGCTCACTGAAGATTTTTCACTTTGATACACAAAAAAGAAGTACCCCAAACTCTTATACCACAATATTCACAATAAAAAATTCTCGGAGACCACTTAAGTGCTATATTACTTTGCTAAAAAATAATTCTTGCATGTCCTCAAAAAATATTCCACAAAATCAACAAATGTTCACTGCCTAAACTGTGAGAAAAATCTGCACAATAACCTGCAATTATATGTCAGTTCACCAAATCCAGAGCTAGGTCGCCATTTGTTACGATCGGGTCTCGTATAAATCAGTGGCTCTTATACATTGGACTAGACTGGCATAAATGCAACAACGGAAACGCTAGATCCAACCCCTGATATATAATCCCGTCGAACAAAGAACACATATACCCTCCAGAGTTATATCTGCGATAGCGGGGTATCTTAACTCTCAGTATCTATATGTTTCTACTATAGGCTGATGTTCTCTGAAACAGCCTATTACCTATTACATATGGTTGCTTAGTTATGGTACACAAGGAAAAGATAGTTAACTTAATTAAATCACAAGAGTGATCTAATGCAAACAAGAAAAAGGTTTACTTAACGTTACTTTAATCAATAATATCTGTCACTCCTTTATGAAAGAAAGTGTTGTAAAGTCCTCAAGCACCGAACAAGGAATCTTCTGAATAATGTCGGATGCTACTAAGAAGAAAGTATCGGAAATGGAACCACAAAATAGCAGGAGGCAGGACAATGCACGTGTAGGCTAAATACACAAAAAGGCTGGACCTATAATGTTATTGGACACAAGAATATTATAAGCGGTGCAACAGTAATAATGCTCGCCACGAAAAAGTAGTACTCCTATTAACAAAACCGGTCTATGCTGGTTGTGTCTCTCTACAGCAACTTAGACCTCAAAATGCTTGTGTAGAAATAATGGGTATGCATAAAAGAGTATATGATCTAATCCAGCTAATGTCTACCCGGGTTAATAAAGTCTAGCTGGGATGCGCAAAAGCACAGAATTCTGGTGGAGCAAGGCAGCTCCTAGCCTAGTGTGGACCTTGGGTCTGTGCGGCCTGATTAGGTTAATATGCAGGGGTGCTCTCTTGAGGATTCTCGATCACAAGTATCGAGTATCCTCCTGGCGACCCTCAAAAGTAAAAGCAAATAGAGTTAGAACAGTGTTGGGTGGATTAGGCAAGCAGCCCTCACGCACTACACAGTCTAAACTCCAAGGTACACAGACAAAAGATCCACCCAGGTAACCCACAGAATCCATAGTGTCGTGCAGCTCAAAAGTAGCCTACACACAGTGAAAACACCAACAGCAAGGTACCTGATCCCTAGTCTAGCATTGTTTAACCCTGTAGAAACATTAGTGATTGATGGAGACAGTCCGAGCAATACAATATCTCCCAAAAAGACAACGACTATCTTCAACCTTAGCCTAGTACATAAGAAATGTGAGATCCAGCATATAATACAGTCTGGCCACCAATTCAAGGTGTGGATGCAGGGAACCAGAGGGGGATTGATATTAATAAAAGGTGAGGAAGTAGTGGAAATGATAGAGGCAGTAGGAGAGAAAGATTCTAAGACAAGAGTGTGGAACAGTTCATGGGAGATGCTTAGAGTATGCTGTCTGGGACGGATCTGACCAGGATATTTCCAGGGACCGCATGGCTGGAGTCCCAGTTCGCAGGAATGGCATGAGGGCGCGCGACAGTCACCCAGTAAGCAGCCGCCTAGTAGGCCGTGTTAGGCAGGAGGCAACGAATCCGGCGAGGCCTATGTAAGGGGGCCGGCCACGTGCCACACTCACCACCAAGTCACACCACCTGGTCTCTCTCTCTCTCTCTCTCCCGCTCGCCTTCCCATCATTCAACTACTTAACACAATACTTTCAATTGACTAAATAAAATAGAAAGGATTGTGACAGACGAAAACAAAGAACAGTTCTGAACTGTCTGCAACACAAGCTTTCTCGAGAAGGAAAGTACACAATGATAGGTAGACTGTAGCTACATTCTCTGCCCTGGCAAGTCCTAGCAAGTAAGCCATGCGGTTCTGGGGGAAGCGGTGAGCTTCACAATGGTTAATCATTAGCCTATATTGTATGAAATTAAACTAACACTAACTCAATTTACATAACCAATTTGGTATATAAATAATATAAACACACAATCCTCTGAGCTTTATTAAACACTTGTACTGTATATTTGTGGACATCAATTTTGGAAATTTGAAGTTAATTCGCATAATTGAAACTGAACCAAAGACATCTTGTGAGACATATTTTACTACAAAAATTACTACTGCATAATCTAAGGGAGGGTTGAAGGGAGAGCTTTATTAATTCACTTAAGTTATGAAAATAGTAATGTACAGTACTTGCAGGATTAGGCTATATATTGTATTTATATGGTGTACTGTATAATCTCTCTCAGAGGATTGTGTGTTTATAGTATTTATATACCAAATTGGTTATGTAAATTGAGTTAGTGTTAGTATAGTTACTACAGTATAGGCTAATGATTAACCATATAGACAAAGCTAAAGATAAAATCAAAGAGGAGTTTCTTCTAAACATTAGTTTGGTAATGCAGTCTGGAAATATGCCTGATCAGTGGAAGCTAGCCAACGTATCACCGATATTTTAAAAAGGCAGCAAATCCCTACCAAGTAACTATCGTCCAATTAGCTTAACCTCAGTTGTATGTAAAATGCTAGAGACACTCATAAGAGACAGACTCGTAAATCACTTAAAGGAAAAAAACATACTTAAAGATACTCAATACGGGGTTTTCGTAAAAAACTTTCCTGTTTAACAAACCTCTTAGACTTCTTCCACGATATCCTCAACCTCTACGATGAGAGTAAACCTGTAGATATTTTATACCTTGATTTTCAAAAGGCCTTTGACAAAGTTCCCCACAAACGTTTACTGCTAAAACTAAAAGCGCATGGAATACAAGACGGTGTGTTGAAATGGATAGAAAATTGGTTCAGCGACAGAAAGCAAAGAGTAGTCATCAATGGTAAGGCATCTAAATGGACCAATGTAATTAGCGGGGTACCCCAGGGATCGGTACTAGGACCAATCATCTTTCTAATTTACATCAACGACATAGATGAGAGTCTCACCACTACAATCTCAAAAATTTGCTGACGATACAACAATTGCAAATAGCGTACTCTCAAAAGAACAAGTTGACGATATGCAACACAATCTAGATAAGTTGTCATGTTGGGCCCAAATTTGGCAAATGAGTTTCAATGCGGATAAATGTAAAGTACTACATATCGGATACCAAAATGAGAAAGCAAACTATTTGATGAATGGCACTCAGCTTAAGAATGTAAACAGAGAAACCGATCTGGGAGTAACAATATCGAGTAACCTAAAACCGAGTCAACAATGTTCAGACGTTGTTAAGAAGGCAAACAAAATAATTGGCTTTATAGGCAGGTCATTTGAGCATAAATCCAAAGATGTTATCCTAACCCTTTACAATTCCTTAGTCCGCCCTCTTCTGGAATACTGCATTCAATCCTGGTGCCCTTATTACCAAAAAGATATAGAGAAGCTAGAACGAGTTCAACGTAGAGTTACCAAAATAATACCTAGCCTAAAGAGCAAACCATACGAGGAGCGTCTTAGAGAATTAAATCTATTTCCTTTAACACAGCGCAGATTAAGAGGCGACTAAATTCAAGTGTTCAAAATCATCAAAGGCATCGACAATATGAACTGTAGTAAGTACTTCACTATCGACCAATCTAATTACACGCGGGAAAACGGTTGCAAAATTATTGGTAAATCTTTTAACACCTTACGAGCGGCCTATGCGGTTTATTTATATGTACCGCACAGCGGGGTGTTTTTAGCCAAAATAGGGCTGTTTACGTGATCATTTTCATGCCTAAATAAGACCCAGAACGTAAAACAAGTACCTATCCCTGAAAGGGCATAAACAGAGCTTTCGAATGACACCATAACGATCCTTGTATGATGGATAGTTTTCTTGCAATAACCGTGCAACGCGAGTGCAAAAAGCAGGTAATTCGGTACTTTCGGTACATAATTGAGTATGTAGCGAGTGAGAGAGGGAGGAGGGAGCTGAGATTTGTGTCAGTAGGTTCGCCGCGGTGGTCTGGAGCAGTCATACGCTCGCTAGTCTCCTGCCACCACTTTTCTCTCTCTCTCAGCCACATTACGTGCTGAAATTGCCACTCGACCTATGTCGAGCGCCGCCACATAGTCCAGCTTTATTTAACTCGACTTATGTTGCTCGCCGCTAATTAAGGGTTAACTCACACAAAGCTAAAAATTTCTTCTTCAATCGAGTTGTCAACTTATGGAATGGGCTTCCCCGAGATGTTATAGACTGTAGCACCGTTGATTCATTTAAACTTCGCCTAGACAAATATTTCGCATCCAACCCGCGACTGACTGCGTTTGTAAATTAATAACTTTATTTTATCCTCTCCTCAGTTACTAACCCATCTGTCCCCTACTAACTTCCCAATCCTGCCACGGACATTATTTCCAGGGCAGTAGTTCCCTTTCCAATGTTCCCTTACCCACTCTAAACCACTGTTTGGACACTTGATCTTCAGTGTTTTGGAGGACAAGCAGCCTAGAAGGGTCACTAGATCTGCTGTTGCTTGATTTCCTTTGTACTCTATAATTAAGGTTTAGTGACATTATTGTGTTTACACAATGCCTGAAAATTATTTTAGAGTTGAATAGATAATAAGACATCATGATAATCGTATAAGAAATGCCACACCTAAAGTGTCCACCCTCGTCCCTCTCTTCACCACACAGCAATCAGCTGAGCGATTATTAAAAAAAAACAAAAACAAAATCCTAGCATTCATTCGAAAAGAAATTATGTTCTTTTGTAGTAATATTTTGTTTTCTTTCTGCCTTAAATTCACGAACAAAATTTAAACTTATTATATTAAGAATAAGATATAGTTCAGATATAACATTACTATTCAATTTTCCAATCTAGGATGGATGAAAAATCAACGCTCCAACAAAACGAAAGAAAACGAGCCTCCAACCGATGATTAAGGCGGTAACTATCATCATTATTTACTCCTTTACAAATGTTCACTGTTACTGCTGTTTGTGAAGTGATAATTTTAAATGGAGATACTTATGATCTTTATTTATTTTAATTGTTGTTTTCGGTGGTGGTGCCTTCTATCCAGGAGTTCCTAACTTCCTATTGAATACAAATTAACAATAACAAATTAGGTATACATGTAGGGCTGTGGTGTCTGGTGGGGGGGGCACCTGGGGGGCACAGGTTTCTCAAGGGGGGGCACGTGCCCCCCCATGCCCCCCTTTGGCTACACCACTGCCTCCACCCCCCCCCCCCCTTACAAACGCGAACCCACAACCCCACATCACAACCGCCCACCCCCCTCACCATCATCACCCAAATGCCAAAAACCTTCATCGCCCTCCCCATCCCCCCCTAAATCTACCCCTATCACCCGCACCTCATCCTCCACCCCATCCCTATTTCACCATCACCTTATCTCAATCTCACGCCCTACCCTACCTCAGCCTCTGCAACTTAACCGCCCACAACCTCCCATCCAACGTCAACCCCAGAACTTGCCTCACCCTCAACGTTCAACCTCACGACAACCCCAACCCATTCCAACACCCCCCTCGCCGTCTAGCTCCCCCCACCCACTGACCTTACCCCTCTACCATCGCCTCCCCCTCAAGCCATCCCACCCCAAAATCCTCCATCTCTCAACCCTTAACCTTACAACCCCACTAAACCACTGCCCCCACCACCCCTAACCCTCGACCAAACCCCACCCACTCAACCACTTCTTCATCTTACTCAGAAACTACCACCACCCCGGCCAAACTTTTACACAAGATCAGGTTGCCTATCCAAACCCCCATCCCGTTTTTCTTCCATATCCATCCACCATACTAGAAACATAACTCAACCTCACAATCCACATAAATCAAACACACCACAACCAACACAACCCCTCACAACACTGTGTATATCATGCGCAACTAACACAAACACCACCCCCATTCCACCTTTTTCTTCACACTCACGTTACCCTGATATTACAACGTCCGCAAAGGTAAATAAAACCCCACAGGTCACCACCCAGGTCATCACTTGCTCTGTCACCATAGCCGAAGCAACACAATCTCCAGTCAACTTTACTGCATCATTACCAATATAAACTCTACCAAGCCCTACTTTGCGAGAGTAAAATGGAGCGAAGACCATCACAAATTCCACAACATCCGCTTCATTGATGAGGCACAGACGGCTTCCATTATTAATTTTGTGATAAGTCATCTTTCTTGTCAATAATTACAGACCCCTGCAAACCTGCTGGCGAAAGATCACTGAACTGGTGGGAATACCTTAACACCCTCAGTACCTTCACCCGCCACGGAAACCGCTTTTATTTCCAGCTGGAGCCACGGGGCCGTGTCTACCACCCCCAACACGGAAATAAAATACCCGAAATAAAGATCACCTCAACCCCCTAATCAGCCCCCCCCCCCCCCCCCACATACACACACACACACTACCCCACCCGCACCTACGACCTTCTGACACCCAAATACCAGCCCTGGGACATAGCAGCACACATCATGACCATCTCGACAAAAACAAGGTAGAGTCAGCAATTTGAGGGCTCACTTTACTTGCATGCAAGATCAAGTTCCTAGGTCATCAAGTAGACGTAGAAGGAATCCACACTATGGATGATAAGATCCGTGCGGTACAAAATTTCCCACGACCGAAAACTGTAGAGAATATCCGAAGCTTCATTGGCTTATCAGGCTACTATCGTTCTTTCGTGAAGAACTATGCGAGTCTGGCAAGGCCTCTGACCCAACTGCTCCGAAAGGAAGCACCGTTCGAATGGGGCCCAGAGCAAGAAGAAGCCTTCATCAGCCTTAAGCAGGCTCTCACCTCTACACATGTCTTAGTTTTCCCTGACTATGATCAACCATTCACACTTTGCACCGATGCATCCCTCAAAGGTCTTGGAGCTGTACTGATGCAGCCAGATGAACGAGGCAAAATGCGAGTCATTGGTTATGCAAGTAGAGTGTTGAATGATGCCGAGACTAGGTATCACTCTACGGAATGGGAAACCCTTGCAGTAGCTTGGGCCCTGAAGCATTTCCGAGATATCATCCTCAGCTATCCGATCGATCTCTACACCGACAATGAGGCGGTCACGAAGATATTCAAGGGTGGTAAGAATCTCACTGGCAGACTAGCGCGGTGGTACGAAACGGTATTACAGTTTGATCCGACTCTGTATCATATCAAAGGTCTGGCTAACGTGGCGGCGGACGCACTCTCCCGAAATGTGCAAGTGGCCCCAGTGATCCAGCTACCGACGCTAACACACGCCCAGGTGCAAGAAGAGCAATGCAAGGATCCTCTGTGGTCCACAGTCATCTATTATCTGGAATCAGGGGATGCTACAACTCTCCCAGCACTACCGGTCCCCCTCACGCAATTCCAATTGCAGGACGGACTTTTGGTTAGAGTTATTCCCAAAGCCATTGACACACGACCCTGTGTAGTGATTCCAAATACTCTCACTGAAGCAGTACTTCAACAGCAACATGATGCTCCCCAAGCTGGTCACCCAGGACGGGACAGAACACTTGATGCTACCAGAAAGAAGTACTACTGGAAAACGATAAGAAAGGATATTGAACAACACATAGCAAGATGTCTCTCCTGTGCCCAGCACAAGGGAACCTGTGATGGTCCCGCACCAATCTTGGAGTATCCAACGCCTTCACTTCCATTCGACACTGTATCAGTGGATTTGCTGAAGTTGCCGCGGAGTCACCAGGATTCACAGTATCTTCTAGTATGTGTTGATTTCTTCTCAAGATTCCTAGTTCTAGCCCCGCTTAAACCTAAAACAGCGGATGAAGTTGCTCATGCACTAGTAACGCATCTCATCTGTCCGTTCTCCTGCCCTAAGACTCTCCTCTCAGACAACGGGTTGGAATTCAAGAACCAGGTGATTGCAAGTATCTGTTATATCTACAATATCAAGCAATCGTACATTGCAGCATACCACCCAGCCTCAAATGGGTTGGTTGAACGCATGAACAGGACCCTCCTAGAAGTCCTACGGCATGTAACAAACCCGCTCCAGGAAGCATGGGAAGACTGGCTTCCACAGGTAGCAGCTTGTGTAAACGGCTCTGTAAACTCCTCTACAGGTAAGACACCACACTACATAGTCTATGGACAGGACAAGATTCTGCCATATGAACTACTCTCCAAGCCTAGCACACCAGTTTACAATCTAGAGGACTATGCTAAGAGACAACTCCAGGTCTTTAGCAAGATCCACCACCAAGTCCGAGATCATTTACAGGCATCCCGTGCAGAAATGATAAGGAAACAGCACAAAAGAGCACAGCAAACTGTCCTTGACGTAGGTGACAAAGTTATGTGCCTAGATCCGACGAGAATGTCTAAGCTCTCGCGGAAGTATAGTGGACCCTATGTTGTTACGGACACAACATCCGGTAACAAGTTTGAGGTTCGAGACCCTACCACTAACAAGGTAGAAGTAATCCATGGTGATAGGTTGAAACGTGTGAGTCCTGAACTCCCAGCAGATGGAGCACTCACACCTATTCCCTCACCTTCGACGGTGCAACCCACTGCACCCCTGTCGACTGACTCCGCGAACGTCAATGAGTATAAGCGGAAGCTCCGTTCTGCTAGCAGAGTGGATCATTGTTCTATTGAGATAGCATATCTAATGAAACAAGCCGCACACCCAGGTGTGTAGAAAAGACTAAACCAAACCAACTCACCGTTCTGTTAACGTCACACTTCTAACAGAGCAGGCCGCTCACCCAAGTACATCCTACTGGGCGAGTGAAGTATTTAATTAGTACACATTTCTAATAGAATATTGTCCTTTCGTCAGAGAAAGATGAACTGGTTAGTGAAAACACTTCTACTACTTGGAACACTAATAGTGGCTGATGCAGCATCACCTTCGTTGCTGAAGCCCGGCGCCCTTGTTGCCCAAGTAGGGAGAGTGCTAATTGCGGAAGATGTAGTAGCAGTTCAGTATAATTTCGGAGACCTCTTTGACATTCCCCGTAGTGTTGAGACGCTCCAACGTCGCCTAGACAAATTACACTCTACATTTACCTTCCTACTGACTAATCAGACACTGCCCCGTGACTTACGACTTACAGTTATACTCCAACGCTCACGTGTAGCTCGTATGAATCGTAATTTACGGAAGATCCAATTGGTCCTGCCTGAAGACCCTATCCAGGTAGCCAAACACGCTCACTCACGGCGTACAAAGAGAGGACTTTTCAATTTTGTTGGCTTGATCTCCCATGAGCTCTTTGGAACAGCCCGAGCTTCTGATGTTGAAAAGCTGGGAAAGAGACTTAGTGTACTGGAGACAGCAGCAAGAGCCATGAATAGAGTCTTGAAGTACGACTCAATAGCAATGACGGATGTATTTACGACAGTTAACTCGGTAATTACGACTATTAATAACTTGACACAAGTAGTTAATTCTCTAGTTTCTGATGGACATTCCACAGATAAAGTAATTTACTTGTCCGAGAATTTGCAAGCTACTGAGGATGATGTTAGCGATTTATTTCAGGGTACGAAGAGGGTTCTAGCAAATCTCGTTGATGCTGCCCTAAGCCGAGTCACCAGTGACCTAGTACCTGTCGAACATCTCAGTACGGCAATAGAGATAGCGAAAGATCAGTTCCCTGATGCCGCTATTTGATGGAGGTGAATGCGAGTTCTACTACCCTCTACTGGAAGCAGTTCTTACTCACTCATCCATTTTAGTCCATATTCCGTTCAAGTCCTCACATATGTTCAATGCTTGGAAAATTATTCCGTTCCCGTTTCTCTTAGACGGAAGATTACTAACCGTGACTGACACAGCGGACATGATGCTCGTCTCCGACGACCTTCAACTTGTGACTGTGACTGACAATGACGCACTTAACTTATGTCGGTCCTCGTATCTTCATCTATATGTGTGTCCAGCGTATGTGTTTTCCTTTACGTCCCCGGACAAAACTGCATGCGAACTTACTTTGACTCAAGCCACTGTGACTGACACTGGAGCTATGAAAGACTGTACGTACGCCCCAGCTCCTGAGCTCCCCGTGTTTCATAAACACTTGCTAGATATTCAGTTCTTTTACTTCCCTAACCAGACCCAGGTGTCACTCATTTGTCAAGATTCTAGAAATGTATTTCATGCACAAGGGATGTATCAGGCCCCTGATCACTGTGAAGTAAGGAGTTCACTCATTCATACTCTGCCTTCTCATCAGCACCAAGCCCTGATTACTAACCTCCCTTCTGAGTTCATCCCTCTTAACATTTCTATCACAGGCAAACCCTCAGACCTAATCATCAAGTCACGTAGCATTAAATTGTTAAATGCATTGAATTCTTCTGAGTTTACTAATCTACTTAGTTCATCTCTCCCCATGTCCCTCAGCCCGCACGTTATCTATCCTACAGTACTAACCACCGCTTTGGCTCTCTCAGTAATAATTCTAATCCTTGTAGGCCTCTTCCTTCGCCTGAATTTCAGGGTTAATCGCCTGACTCGTAGACGTAAGGCTAAGCTGGCAACTGCCGAGGCGACTGTGTAAGTTAGTCCTTACCGTTTCATACCTTCTTTGGCACTGCTATACACTGGGAATAGGGTTATGTAAGTCATAGGGATGATAGGGATAATATGTATGTTCGGTGGGCCTCACTTTACGTGGCCGAGCGGTGTAACAGCGCATTTTGAGCGACTGTACACTCTAGGGTAACTCATACAATCACTTGTATAACTCACACCCTTATAACAGTTATTCACTTACTTAAGTATACTACTGTACATTCTAATTGGGCATGATGTCCCCTATAGAAGATCATCCCACCTATAAAGGCCTTGGTATAATTCTTGCAAGCTAAGCAGGGGTTCTCACGCTCCCTTCAGAGAATTGCAGCAACACCAAGATGATTGCTTCAACTAGTAACGTGTGACACCACTCTAGTAAGAAGCCGGCGCCCACAGTGGGAAGGCAGACAGCCAGTAGCAGATCTCAAGTCCAGCCATAAGGAGGGTCGGACCCTTGAGCGGCTGAGGTAAATTATACAGTGACGTATACAGTGACAAGTGCGATACTGTGCGATATTAGTGTGTGTACCGTTTACCTATTTTCGCTATTCTTAATTCATCTATTCTTTACAGGAAGGAATTACAGATTACAGGAATTATAGCTCAATCTAGTTGTTAGCCAGCTTACTGCTTTTAATTAGGTAGATACTTCCCTGCTGGGCAATACAGTATCTACACAGACCTTATCACTATTTACAAAACCGCATAGTTCTATATTTTGTGTTAAATAAATATATATAGAAAAGCCACCAGTGTTTTTGCTTCAAATCAATTACCTCTATGATTTACCTTTCAACATGTGTTTACAGTGTAAACCTGGACTACAAGCATTACAAGGAAAATCAAGGTAAGAGGCAAAAAGGTATCAAAACTGTATAATCCCCATATATATATATATATATATATATATATATATATATATATATATATATTAATGAGAGAGATAGAGCGAATGAAAGGTTATTACTTTATATAACACTCCATATATCTATCTATCTATTTATCTATCTATTTATCTATCTATCTATCTATCTATCCATCTAACTATCTATCTATACCTGTCTGTGAGTGACCTGTGCTGTCATGTCCTGTCCCCGTTTTCTTGTATCGGGTCGTGTTATATGTCTGTCTCTTTATCACCTCTGCTTTTCTATTCGACTTACCTACCTACCTGCATACCTACCTACCTACCTACATACCTACTTACCTATATACCTACCTACCTACATACCTACTTACCTACATACCTACTTACCTATATACCTACTTACCTATATACCTACCTACCTACCTACATACCTACTTACCTATATACCAACCTACCTACCTACCTGCATACCTACCTACCTACCTACCTGCATACCTACCTACATACCTACTTACCTATATACCTACCTACCTACTTACTTACCTATATACCTACCTACCTACCTACCTACCTACCT
>CM064579.1:2054964-2077464 GCA_032716605.1 Paralithodes platypus | reverse complement strand
GTTCAAATCTCAACCGTTAAAAAAATATTAAAGGTTTAATGTAGTGTCCTCCCCACATCACTTTAATGGACTCTTCCATTTCAAATAGTTTCCAACTGGTCCATAGTGAGCTAATATATCTATAATCATTTTGCAACTTACAGAATTATAGTGTCTTTACAATAACATGGTAACATAATTGCAGAAAGATGTAGGTGGTGTAGGCACTAGGACAGCTAGGCCAGCCTTATGGGGAAATACTGAAGAAAATACCATTTTCAATATGCAATATCTGTATATCGGTGGAGATTTTGAATATTTTTCATAGAACATTTTAGGCTTAGAATATTTTGTTTATCATTTCCCAAAGTTATGCTCTTTCCTCCTGGGACATCCTGTATATATATATATATATATATAAAATTCTCCATAAAGTATCGATAAATCAGGTGTTTAAGGATTCAGGTTTCCTACAGTATGTGTTTTAGGCTGGATGTTGCAAGCTAAAGGGAGCGAACTATAAAAAAATCATAATAATAATGAAGAACATTATTGAGTCTTCATTTCTAAATTTCGGCTACCACTTTACAATGTTAGTATGCACAGCGTATACCTACCTCCTGTTGTCAGAGAGACATATATAATATTTCCAAATCGACCAAAATAGCCGCATCCGTGTGTAGGTTGGTAGGTAGGTAGGTAGGTTGGTAGGTATATAGGTAAGTAAGTAAGTTAGGTAGGTAGGTGGGTAAGTAGGTAGGTAGGTGGGTAGGTATATAGGTAAGTAAGTAAGGTAGGTAGGTTGGTAAGTAGGTAGCGTAGGTATATAGGTAAGTAAGGTAAGTAGGTGTAAAGTAGGTGGGTAGGTATATAGGTAAGTAAGTAAGGTAGGTAGGTAGGGGGGTAAGTAGGTAGGTAGGTGTGTAGTATTATAGTAAGTCATAAGTATAGGTAGGGTAGGGGGATGTGGTAGGTTTGGGTAGGTATATTATGCACCCAGAATACCTCCTGTTGTCAGAGAGAGAAATATAATAATTCCAAATCGGCCAAAATAGCCTGGACATAAAACCACACCAGCGACTCAACCTTTTCGCGGATTTTATTATTCGCGTTTGGGAAATTTCATCACTCTTGTTGCTCTTGACGAGTTGGACGGCTTACCTGTGCCCCCCCTCCCCCCCCCCCTCTCTATCTCACACACACACACACACTCTCTCTCTATATATATATATATATATATATATATATATATATATATATATATATCCCTCTTAGTCGCACTCTCACTCACTCTTACACTCAGTCTCACTCTCACTCTCTCTATTTGTGAAGGAACATTCTTCTTTGTTACTCTCTCCTTCCAGTTTCCCATACTATCGTGTTTGCTATCTCTACAGGAATTAAGTTCTGACCACCTCTCTGGGATCGTAAGGTCTGTGTGGCCAGTGTATCTATCTTTATGTAAACCTTTTGACTCGTGTATTGTACATGCAATATATTATTATCAAATCTGGAGTATCATTAATGCTATTGTTATGATAATTACCCCTTCTATACCGGTGACGTATTTTTCATTATATTCTGGCAACTATTAGACCCTTTCATTGAGCTTAGGAAGGACGTATACTAATAAAAGGCTACAGACTATCTCACTTAATCTTTATACCTACCACATATCCTTCCTAAGCCTCATTAAACCATCTAAAAGTATCTGAAATAAAATAAAATAGACGTCGGCGGTACAGAAGGTGTTAAGAAGATCCTGAAACAACAACCCCCCCCCCCCTAAAAACCCCCACACAAAACAAAAAAATCATCAATAACCCAAAGAGACACAGCGAGGTATAGAGTTATCACATCGGGCTGGTCAAAAGGTCATGCTAGGTCAGAGGTGGTCAAGGACAAACACAACAGTATTAAATGGGAGATGGGTCGTTTTTCTGGTCCTCGTTCTCCCTCATGTTTAGCCCCATTAGTTTTCATATTTTAAGATGTTCGCCCCATTTCTCGATCAATATTAAGACCTTTCGTGCTATTTAGGTGTCCATTTTTTCCTGGCGAACGATAGTGAGCCTGTAATTTTGCAAGAACAGGCCTTCGGCCGGGACATTTTTTCTACCGAAAAATGTATAAATTAATCTAGAAGGTGGATCTAATGGATGTTTATTTAAGTTTGATGGAGGTCTAGGGAGGAAACTAAAATAATAATTAAATAAATAAATGAATTGACCAACAAAAATTAGCACTGCCCCCTTAATAGAATTCCTGTGTCAGAGATCGGCCAACATTTTGTCTGGACGCTATTTAGGTGCTGTGATTATCAAATGACGCGTTTTATTGATTTACTCATGGATTTAAATATATATTATTTATACTATTATTGTAATTTTTATCATTATTATTATTATTATTATTATTATCAACTCTGCGAAGCAGAGTGGTATCGCGCAAACAGATCCCGCCCGTATACTGTGCACCACCAGCCAGCCTGTCTGTCGTCGTCGTCCGTCGTCGTCCGTTGTTGTCGTCGTCGTCCGTCTGTCTGTCCGGAAACTCCTTCTAGACCGTTCGATGGATTTTCACCAAATTCCACAGGTATATTAATTTGGTCAATGCGATGGTCAGTCAAAAAAGCATTTGCCATTTAACCTAAAGGTTAAGGTCAAAGGTAAAGGTTAAAAATAAGGTCAATATTTCATATTTTGTAGACTTTACTCAAATGTCTTTATTTTCACTATACAAGTTACTGGTAACTATAATATCGTATTGACCAAATTTTAGGTAAATATTCTTAAGATTAAGGTCAAAGGTCAAGGTCAAATGTCAACATTAGTTTTTCACTAGTATATCTTATACTAACTGTTAGATTCTCACTAGGCTTACCATGTATATTTGGAATACCTAGGCCAAGGTCATACAAGAAACTATTCAATTCCATATGAAAGGTCAAGGTCACAGGTCATGGTCAAATAAAAGATCAATATGCTATTTTCTTTACTTTTCATGCAAACTTCACAAAATTTGGTGAGATAGTTGCACTTTAAATGAAAAGTAAAATAATACATTTGGACACACATATCAAAATGGTCAAGATAAAGGTCAAAGGTCAAGGTCAACTATTTTATTAATATATATGAAACTAACTGATGGGTTTTAATGAAATTAGGCATGCTTATTTGATTTTCCGGGGCAATGTCAATGACAAAAAAAAAATACTCTTACATAAACGTCCAGGTCACAGGTCAAGGTCAAAGGTCAACTTTTACTATATATTTTACTTTTTACTCAAATGTCTTCATTTTCACAATACAAGTTACTGGTAACCTTAATATTGAATTGCCCGAATCTTAGATAAATATTGTAAAGGGTATGGTCAAAGTTCAAGGTCAAAGGTCAAATGTTTTTGTTACTAGTATTTCTTATACTAACTGTTAGATTCTCACTAGGTTTACCATGTATATTCCGAATACCTAGGCCAAGGTCATAAAATAAATGATTTAATTCCATATGAAAGGTCAAGGTCGCAGGTCAAGGTCAAATAAAAGGTCAATATGCTATTTTCTTTACTTTTCATGCAAACTTCACAAAATTTGGTGAGATAGTTGCACTTTAAGTGAAAAGGAAAATAATAAATGTTGAGACATATACAGTTCAAGATAAAGGTCAAAGGTCAAGGTCAACTCTTCTATTAATATATATGAAACTAACTAATGGGTTTTAATGAAATTAGGCATGCTTATTTGATTTTCATGGGCAATGTCAATGCAAACAAAAATGTACTCTTACATAAAGGTCAAGGTTACAGGTCAAGGTCAAAGGTCAACTTTTATTATTTATTACAAAAATTTGTCAAATTTTGGTCCCTGGCTGTGTTATGGCTTATTACTTAAATATCATATATATCAAATTTCACATATATATTGTAATAGTTAAGGTCAGCGTTCAGGGTCTAAACAAGAGTATTTACCATTTACCCTCAACTCCTCCTAGACTGTTTAATGAATTGTCACCAAATTATACAGGCAAATTCAGTTGGTCAATGCGAAAACCATCCAAATATATGTATTTTATTTTATGTCAAAGGTCAAAGCTCAAGGTCTCAGTATATGATCACTATTTATAATCAAAAGGTTTTTTATACGAATTACACCATATTCATAATGCTAGTTAATATGAACCTTGCTGTTAAGCTTACTAAATCCTGGATAAGAAATTCTAAGATCGAAGGTCAAGGTCAAAGGTCAAGTTTAAAGTTCGAAATATGATTTTTACTAGTTCAGTATTTCCTATTTAATGTAAGATTCTCATTAGGCATATCATGCATATTCGGAATGCCTAGACCAAGGTCATACAAGTATGAATATAATTCCATTTGATAGGTCAAGGTCACAGGTCAACATCAAATAAAAGGTCAATAAGCCAATTTCTTTACTATTCATGTAAACTTCACAACATTCGTTGAGACAATTGTGTTTTGTGGGAAAATTAAAATGTTAGTTTTTCAGACATCATGAAGGTCAAGATGAAGATCAAGGTCAACTATTCTTTTAATACCTCTGAAACTAACTGATAATTGTTAATTAAATGTTACACCCTTATTTGATTTTCTAGGGTTACATCAAAGCAAACACAAATATAATCCTACATAAAGGTCAAGGGCACAGGCCAAGGTCATAAGTTAACCTTCATCATAAAAAAACAACTAAATTTTCGACAAGCTGACAGCTGTTAGTTGCATTTTACTTGAATAACATATATTTCAATAATATATATATTTATATATACAGTATATACAGTACATATATATACAGTATATATATATATATACCGGTATATCTATATATATATATTATAATACTTAAGGTTAAAGGTCAAGGTGAAAGAACAAAAGGAGAGTTGATAATTGTCTTTAACACCTTACGAGCGGCCTATGCGGTTTATTTATGTGTACCGCACAGCGGGGTGTTTTTAGCCAAAATAGGGCTGTTTACGTGATCATTTTCATGCCTAAATAAGACCCAGAACGTAAAACAAGTACCTATCCCTGAAAGGGCATAAACAGAGCTTTCGAATGAACCATAACGACGTTGTATGATAGTTTTCTTGCAATACCCGTGCAACGCGAGTGCAAAAAGCAGGTAATTCGGTACTTTCAGTACCTAATTGAGTATGTAGCGAGTGAGAGAGGGAGGAGGGAGCTGAGATTTGTGTCAGTAGGTTCGCCGCGGTGGTCTGGAGCAGTCATACGCTCGCTAGTCTCCTGCCACCACTTGTCTCTCTCTCTCAGCCACATTACGTGCTGAAATTGCCACTCGAGTTATGTCGAGCGCCGCCACATAGTCCAGCTTTTTTTAACTCGACTTATGTTGCTCGCCGCTAATTAAGGGTTAAGCTCTTCCTAGACTGTTTAACCATTTGTGTACCGGTGACGTGTTTTGTATTGTATTCTAGCTATAATGAGACTATTTAGTGGAGCTTATGAAGGATCTGTGGTAGTAAAAAGTGTTTAGATAGTTGAAAGCCTGATAATATTATGGAGGCCATTCATAAGCTAAATAAAATCGTCTTAGTATCCAGTATGAAATGAAACCGACAGAACTGTACTGAACAGGTTACGTATCGTCACCAAATTTTGCTGGCAAATTTGGTTAGTCAATGTATTTTGTGTTTTTATTCAAAGGTCAAGGTGAATAGTAAAGATCACAGAAGATGGTCACTATTTCTTTCTTATATAATTATATTGTATATACATTTTATATATATATACAGTATATACAGTATATATATATATATATATATATATATATATATATATATATATATATATATATATATATATATATATATATACTGTATATAAACCTATTTTACCTAAGAGATTCTATACTACTTGCAGAATTATAGGTCGCAAAGTTGGGTATGCCTTTATTTTTTTATTTTTTTATTTTTTTTTGGTAATGCGAAAACTGCACACCTACTTTATTATTGTTATCAACTCTGCAAAGCAGAGGGGTATCGCGCACACAGATCTTACCCGTATACTGTGCACCATCAGTCAGCATGTCTGTCGTCGTCCGTCGTCCGTCGTCCGTCTTCGTCGTCCGTCCGGAAACTCCTCCTAGACCGTTTGATGGATTTTCATCAAATTTCACAAGTATAATTATTTGGTCAATGCTAAGGTCAGTCAAAAAATAAAAAAAAAACATTTACCTTAAAGGTTAAGGTCAAAGGTCAAGGTTAAAAATAAGGCCAATATTTCATGTGTCCTAGTTTTTACTCAAATGTCTTCATTTTAACTATACAAGTTACTGGTAACCTCGATATCTAATTGACGGAATAATAGATAAATATTCTGAAGGGTAAGGTCAAGGTCAAAGGTCAAAATATTGTTTATTAGTATTTCTTATATTAACTGTTAGAGACTCACTACACTTACCATGTATATTCGAAATACTTAGGCCAAGGTCATACAAGAAACTATACAATTCCATATGAAAGGTCAAGCTCACAGGTCAAGGTCAAATAAAAGGTCAATATGCTAATTTCTTTACTTTTCGTGCAAACTTTACAACATTTGGTGACATACTTGCACTTTAAATGAAAAGGAAAATAATAAATGCTGAGACATATCATGAAGGTCAAGGTGATATCAAAGGTCAAGGTCAGCTCTTCTATACATATATATGAAACTAACTGATGGGTTTTAATGAAATTAATCATGCTTATTTGATTTTCCTGGGCAATGTAAATGACAAAAATTGTTTTACTTTTCATAAAGGTCAAGGTCACAGGTCAATGTCTAATGTCAACGTATACTATTTATTTTTAGTTTTTATTCAAATGTCTTCATTTTTACTATACAAATAACTGGTAACCTTGATATCGTATTGCAAACATTTTATATAAATATTCTAAAGGGTAAGGTCAAAGTTCAAGGTCAAAGGTCAAAATAGTATTTTTACTAGTATTTCTTATACTAACTTAGATTCTCACTAGGCTTACCATGCATATTCGGAATACCTAGGCCAAGGTCATACAATAAACTATTCAATTCCATATGAAAGGTCAAGGTCATAGGTCAAAGTCAAATAAAAGGTCAATATGTTATTTTCCTTACTTTTCATGTAAACTTCACAAAACTTGGAGAGATAGTTGCACTCTAAGTGAAAAGGAAAATAATAGCTGTTGAGTCATAATATAATGGTCAAGATAAAGGTCAAAGGTCAAGGTCAACTATTCTATTAATATATATGAAACTAACTGATGGTTTTCAATGAAATTAGGCATGCTTATTTGGTTTTCATGAGCAATGCCAATGCAAACAAAACAAAGGTCAACTTTAATTATTTATTAAAAAAGATCACTCATATCTTAGAAACTGGCTGTGTTATGGCTTATTGATTTATCATATAAATCAAATTTCATGTCAATATTGTAATAGTTAAGGTCAGAGGTCAAGGTCATAACAGGAGTATTTATCATTTTCCCTAAACACATCCTTGACAGTTTAATGTATAATCATCAAATTATACAGGCAAATTCAGTTGGTCAATGCGATGACCATCCAAATATATGCATTTCATTTTTAGTCAAAGGTCAAAGATCAAGGTCACAGTATATGATCAATGTAAACAAGTTTTTATACAAATTACACCATAGTCATAATGCTAGTTAATACGAACATTGCTGTTACGCTAACTAAATCCTTAAGGTCGAAGGTCAAAGTTAAAGGTCGAAATATGATATTTACTAGTATTTCCTATTTAATGTAAGATTCACATTAGGCATATCATGCATATTCGGAATGCCTAGACCAAGGTCATACACAAATAAACATAATTCCATTTGATAGGTCAAGGTCACAGGTAAATGTCAAATATAAGGTCAATATGCTCATTTCTTTCCCATTTATGTAAGCTTCACAAAATGTGTTGAGACAGTTGTGCTCTAAGGGAAAATTAAAATGTTAAATTTTCAGACATCATGAAGGTCAAGATGAAGGTCAAAGGTCAAAGTCAACTATTCCTTTAATACCTCTGAAACTAACTGATGATCTTTAATGAAATTTTGCACTTATATGATTTTCTAGGGTTACATCATAGTAAACAAAAATATAATCCTACATAAAGGTCAAGGTCAAAGGCCAACGTCATAAGTTAACCTTCATCATAAAAAATACTCAATTTTCGTTAAGCTGACGACTGTTAGTTGCATTTAACTTAAATAACATATATTTCAATCATATATATACTTAAGGTTAAAGGTCAATGTCAAAGAACAAAAGAAGTGTTAATAATTTTCATTAAACTCTTCCTAGATTGTTTAACCCTTTGTGTACCGGTGACGTCTTTTTTATTGTATTCTAACTATAATTAGACGATTTTGTGGAGCTAATGAAGGATCTGTGGTAGTAAAAAGGGATAATTAAGATGGTTGAAAGCCTGCTAATTTTATGGAGGCCCTTCATAACCTAAATAAAATCGTCTTGATATCCAGTATGAAATGAAACCGACAGAAATGTACTGAACGGGTTACGTATCGTCACCAAATTTTCCTGGCAAATTTTGTTGGTCAATGTAACGATTGTCCCAATTTTGTGTTTTTGTTATTCAAAGGTCAAGGTGAATGGTGAAGGTCACAAATTATGGTCACTATTTCTTTCTTATATATATTTTAAATTTGAATTACACCATTTTCAAAATGCTACAAAATAGTGTTATGCTGACCTTATTATAGATAAATATTCCAATGGTTAAGATTCAATGTGATCATAAATGTAATAATTATACTGTATAATATATATATACTCCCAGGCGGACATGAACTACGAACAGTCAGGACGAGTGTCTATGCTTTAATCCACTGCACACAAGTATTCTCTGTCACGCCGTGGTATAGTGGATTAAAGTATTGGCACTTGTACTGAATGTCAGTGGTTCAAGTCCGGCTGTGAGTATACAAACATTTAGTAGCTTATGTGTATTTGCGATATATATATATATATATATATATATATATATATATATATATATATATATATATAAATATATATATACCGGTATATATATATATATATATATACTGTATATATATATATATATATATATATATATATATATATATATATATATATATATATATATTGCATAGAAATATAGACTGTATATAAACCGATTTAATCAAAGAGATTCAACACTACTTGCAGAGTTGCGTATGCATTTTTTTATTTTTGTTGGTAATGCGAAAACTGCACACCTACTTTATTATTGTTATTAAGGTAAAAAGGCAGCCAGCCAATCAACGCGCTCCCTTTAACCTTCCCTTTAAACCCTGCTGAGTTGATACTCTGGACTCTGGAGGTGAACATGCCACACCTTCCCGGCCGACCAATCAGAAGCCTCCATTTTCGGAGCTGACAGCTACGTGTACAGCTTCACATTCAAACTCACTCTTGCTCTCTCCACAGGCCGTTTCCTCTGGTTGCAATAGGTCTAATGCATCAATGCCAGCCCTATACTCCCGTAAGCCACTAAAATACATTCGCAACCAGCTTCCAGGAACTTATTATGGAGAGAAAAGAGTTGAAGTGAGGGAAAGAAATATTCAAGCCGTGTGGCCAAAACATCGACTGGCCGAGCGGGTGGCTCAGCCAATCACAGCGCCGGAAAGTGGGAGGCGGGGCTATATCAAGGGGGTGGGGGATGCACGACTCCTAGTGTGCTATCGTCGTCGATTCAAACAGAACAAACACAACCACATACCAGGCCGAGTACGTTACGACCTCTCCAACCTCAGAACTCACATGCTTAACAGCCTACAATCTGATCATGACGCTCACTGGACTCACCTAGTACACTCAGCAGAACAAAACAGAAACACTAAGCCCTGGGAATTCTGGCAACACATAACACGTTTAAAAGGTAATACCACTCCCAGAACATCCTCCCTCACTGTTAATGGCAACAAAATTACTGATCCTAGGGCTATCACAGATACATTTAAACAGACATGGCAACAAGTATACCACCCACACCCCATTGAAAGGCCTGCCGAACAACACATCCGCAATATAGAACATCTCACTACCATCCCTGACAACATCTCCCATGACACACACATTTACCTAAACACACTTGACCCTCAAAACATACTCACTGCTCCCATTGTGCCAGACGAAGTCAAGTTCATCCTGTCTAAAACACGGAGAAAGGCGCCTGGTGCCACGGGTATTAATCACCACCTTGTAAAGCACCTACCTAACACTTTCATAACAGCACTCACTCGCCTCTACAACACCATCCTGTCATCAGGCTACTTTCCCGTCTGCTTCAAGACAGCGACCATTATCCTCATTCCCAAGAAAAACCAAGACAAGACTAATCCACTAAACTACAGACCCATTAGTCTACTTGAGACTCTTGGGAAGACTCTAGAACGTATCATAAACCACCGACTCAGACTATTTCTTGAAGATGAAGGACTCCTCACGAACATGCAATTTGGTTTTAGACAACACAGATCGACACAAGAAGCACTAAACATTATCACAAACTACCTTCACATAAACAAACAGTCCAGACGAAAAAACAAGACAGCCATAATTACAAAGGACATAAAACGAGCTTTTGACACAGTGTGGCACGAAGGCTTGAAGTACAAAATCGGCGAAAATTTCAACTTCCCATTAATTACTCAGAAACTTCTCTGCAACTTTTTGGATAATAGAACAGCCAAAATTAAGTTTTCTAATCTTTATTCAGATTCATTTGCACTAAACGCAGGCGTACCTCAGGGCTCAGTGCTCGCTCCTACCCTCTACATCCTATACACAAATGACTTTCCCAACCCCACTCACAATGACTCTCTCACAGTAATGTACGCAGACGACGTGACGCAAATAATAAGAGCAGACACAATAGACGCATTGACAAACAGAGCTCAAAGAGAACTTGACAAAGTAGCACAATGGGAGCAAAAATGGCGGATTCAGGCTCATCCTCAAAAATCACACGTCACATACTTTGCCAAAGGACATCTCCGCCCAAGACCCTTATTCCTGAACTCCCGAGCACCTGTCCCTAACCGCACACAAATAAATGTCTCTCCCACAAACAAAGTACTCGGCCTCACATTCGACAAAAACATCCGATTTCACAAACAAGCACAAACTTCCATTGCCATCGCATCTAAATCCCTACAAACCATCTATCGATTCAGAAATGCCTCAATAAAAACCAAGCTTCACTTATACAAAGCACTTATAAGACCTCTTTTGTGCTACGTCCCACTCAGCATTTCACTTTCGGCCCATACCAACCAACTAAAATATCAAAGAATACAAAATAAAGCACTGAGGTGGATGTTCGGGACTCAGTGGTATGAATTCCAGACGGCACAACATCTTCACAATCTAGCCCACATCCCCCCTCTAAATACTTATTGGCAGCAATTAGCAGAAAAACAAATTATAAAACTTGAGACCTTTCATGATAACTTCATCCAAATTTTCAACAGAATTTTATATCCCCCCCGCCCCTTGTCAAACCTCCTTCACCTCAACAACAGAGAGGCACCCATTCCAAAATTCACTTAAAATCAGGATTGGTAGAGGAGGTGGGTCATGCCAGCTCGTCCACAGTCCAACCTCCCTACCACTTTTGGGCGTCTTCTCAACGATGCGGTGAAGGATTTTCGGAGAAAAAATCGACTCAGCACAGGACAACCAGGAAGGAGGACCGAAGATAGCGAGGGCGGCAACCTGCGAAGGAATTAAATGCTAATCTGTCAAGAACCGCGAATTTGGATAAAGCTCCACCAACACGACCCAAATTCAAAACCGCCAGGGATAACGACCGAGGTCCGATATCAGCCATGAATGTAAATGTAGATCCGATCAGAACCAAAAATTTGATTAAAGAACGTTCTGTGAGTTCTAAAACCGCAACTTTAAAGGTTTTCTATGCAAACGCTCGTAGCATACGCAATAAATTTTCAGATTTAGAGGAACTAGTGTTTACTGAAAATTATAATGTGATTGGTATAACAGAATCTTGGCTCAATACAGTAGATAGAGACTTTTTAGCAGAGTATTCACTTCCCGGTTATGTAATGTTTGAGAAAAGCTGAATAAATAAAAATGGAGGTGGCATTTTATTTTATATCAAAGAAAGACTTAACCCGACCCTCTTGTCAAAACCTCAAATTGTGAACGTCGACACATCTTTTGTGCTAATAAAGAATAATAAAGGTACAAAAATAATACTTGCATTAATATACAGACCTCCAGCTCAATCAGTGCAAACTGACCGAGAAATTTATGAACAAATTGCAGATGTAACTCACAAGATACCGTATTTTTTGGTGACTTTAATTTACCTGTGACCAAGGGGGGCGATACTCTTACTTCACACTCCGGACATGACTTGTATACGAACTTGCCCGAGAGTTCGCTTTATCAATTTGCTCGAACACCGACCCGTGGTAATAACGTTTCTCAACAAAAGAAGAATTAATAGAGAATTTGAATGTTGGTGATGAATTCAGTAACAGCGACCATCGTACGATAACTTTCACTTTATAATTTACTAGTAACGAACCAAATAGTAGCATCGAAAAAGTCCCTAATTTCAAGAAAGCAAACTTTCATAAACTTAGAGCTATGTTTAAAGAAACGGACTGGAGCTTTTTAATTAACAATAACGACATAAATACATCTTGGAAGTTATTCGAAACCACTTACCTAAAAGCAGTGCAAGACTGCATACCATCGAAAATACGGCGTCCAGGCCATAGTAATAAGCCCAAATGGTGGAATAAAGATATTTCAAACTGCCTGCTTGCTAAAAAAATTTGCTAATGATAGATTAAAATCCTCACAAAATGACGAAGAACGGGTGAAATTTGTAGAGCTACGACGCAAAGCCAAAAAGTTAATTAAGCAAAGTAAAAAGACCCTAGAGTTACATATTGCGAATCAAAGTAAAACAAACCCGAAAGAATTCTATAGTTATATCAGAAAGAAAAAAGTAGTTACTTCAACTGTTGGACCGTTAGTCGATGAAAATGGAGAATACACCAAAGACGAAGCACAAATGAGTAATGCCCTCAATACCTTCTTTGCATCAGTTTTTACAACAGAAGACCTTAGTGATATCTCTACACCAACGCCGATTCAGATTGATAATTCAGATGTTCTAAGCAATATCACCGTTACAGAGAGAGAAGTATTGAATTGTTTAGATAAACTCAAGGTAAATAAAACGCCTGGACCTGATACAATCTCGCCTAGAGTTCGAAAGGAAGCTAAGGATGAGCTCTCCAAACCACTGACATTACTATTCAATAAATCCTTGCAGTCTGGAACTATGCCTGATCAGTGGAAGACAGCCAACATAACACCGATATTAAAAAAAGGCAGCAAATCCCTACCCAGTAACTATCGTCCAATTAGCTTAACCTCAGTTGTATGTAAAATGCTAGAAACGGTCATAAGAGACAGACTCGTAAATCACTTAGAGGAAAATAACATACTTAAAGATACTCAACACGGCTTTCGTAAAAAACGTTCTTGTTTAACAAACCTCTTAGACTTCTTCCACGATATCCTCAACCTCTATGATGAGAGTAAAGCTGTAGATATTATATACCTTGATTTTCAAAAGGCCTTTGACAAAGTTCCCCACAAACGTTTACTGCTAAACTAAAAGCGCATGGAATAACAAGACGGTGTGTTGAAATGGATAGAAAATTGGCTCAGCGACAGAAAGCAAAGAGTAGTCATAAACGGTAAGGCATCTAAATGGACCAATGTAAGTAACGGGGTACCCCAGGGATCGGTACTAGGACCAATTCTCTTTCTAATTTACATCAACGACATAGATGAGGGTCTCACCTGTATAATCTCAAAATTTGCTGACGATACAAAAATTGCAAATAGCGTACTCTCAAAAGATCAAGTTGACGATATGCAACACAATCTAGGTAAATTGTCACATTGGGCCCAAATTTGGCAAATGAGTTTCAATGCGGATAAATGTAAAGTACTACATATCGGATACCTAAATGAGAAAGCAAACTATTCGATGAATGGCACTCAGCTTAAGAATGTAAACCGAGAAACCGATCTGGGAGTAACAATATCGAGTAACCTAAACCGAGTCAACAATGTTCAGAAGTTGTTAAGAAGGCAAACAAAATAATTGGCTTTATAGGCAGATCATTTGAGAATAAATCCAAAGACGTAATCCTAACCCTTTACAATTCCTTAGTCCGCCCTCTTCTGGAATACTGCGTTCAATGCTGGTGCCCTTATTACCAAAAGACATAAACAAGCTAGAACGAGTTCAACGTAGAGTTACCAAAATGATACCTAGCCTAAAGAACAAACCATACGAAGAGCGAAGAGCGTCTTAGAGAATTAAATCTATTTCCTTTAACCCAGCGCAGATTAAGAGGTGACTTAATTCAAGTGTTCAAAATCATCAAAGGCATCGACAATATGAACTGTAGTAATTACTTCACTATCGACCAATCTAATTACACGCGGGGAAACGGTTGCAAAATTATTGGTAAATCTTTTAACTCACACGAATCTAAGAATTTCTTCTTCAATCGAGTTGTCAACTTGTGGAATGGGCTTCCCTGAGACGTTTTAGACTGCAGCACCGTTGATTCATTTAAATTCCGCCTAGACAAATATCTCACATCAAACCCGCGACTGACTGTGTTTGTAAATGAATAACTTTATCCTCCCCTCAGTTACTAACCCATATGTCCCTTACTAACTTCCTAGTCCTGCCACGTTTGTGGCAGGGCAGTAGTTCCCTTTCCAATGTTCCCTTACCCACTCTAACCCACTGTTTGGACACTTGATCCTCAGTGTTTTTGAGGACAAGCAGCCTAGACGGGTCACTAGATCTGCTGTTGCTTGATTTCCTTTGTACTCCTTTGTACTCCTTTGTACACTCTTGACCTAGATTCCTAGCTTCACTTCCCATTAAAATGTATAACTTCACAGACAAAGTACACGACAACAACCTTTTAACGTAACTTCTATAATAAGAACAGTACAGCCTTCTTACAGGTTCTGCCACTGACAGACTTCCCCAGCAGTACCCCTTTTGACTCAATGCCACCCAAAATTACCTCCCCCTTTTATACCATTTTCGAATTACTACCACCCAAAAATACAACCCCAAAACATGCAAGCACTTTCGATTTTATACCACCCAAAATTAACTTGCTCCCCATCCCTTGCCCCCTTCTTGGCAAGCCATCCTGAATCTCATTAAAGTAACTTCTCCAACTAAATCAACTCAACCCCCGCTCAATTATTCAACTCACGCACGTTGGGTCAAGCCCCGACACCCTATTTCTCCCACTATTATCACTGTCTCTCCTACTTAACCAATACAAACTTCCCTTCTTTCACCCTCACCCACCTTTTCTATATGCATTCATTCATTCATTCTGCAGGGTTCATTCACCTCTCGGACTCCACTGGGCTAACTTCTTGCAACCCACATTCTCTCCCTCGCTTGAGCACCTATGGAAACTTGGATCCACTTGTTCCAGCCTTCCAGCCCACACCATTAGTTCCAGTGAAATCCACCTTGGGCCTAGCATCACTCTCCCTTACTAGGCGGATACACCTTCAGTATCCGGCCGCCTGTCGCTGGCTTGCACACCTACAGCCAAGTGATTCAAGAGGGACGACAAATAGTAGATGGGAGCGAAGATTTCCAGTTGAGCTATTGGCCGGCTCTGAGGTGGTGAAGATGTTCCAGTAGATACCTAAGACTGTCTTATATTTTTAACACCTTACGAGCGGCCTATGCGGTTTATTTATGTGTACCGCCCAGCGGGGTGTTTTTAGCCAAAATAGGGCTGTTTACGTGATCATTTTCATGCCTAAATAAGACCCAGAACGTAAAACAAGTATCTATCCCTGAAAGGGCATAAACAGAGCTTTCGAATGACACCATAACGATCCTTTTATGATGGCTAGTTTTCTTGCAATAACCGTGCAACGCGAGTGCAAAAAGCAGGTAATTCGGTACTTTCGGTACATAATTGAGTATGTAGCGAGTGAGAGAGGGAGGAGGGAGCTGAGATTTGTGTCAGTAGGTTCGCCTCGGTGGTCTGGAGCAGTCATACGCTCGCTAGTCTCCTGCCACCACTTGTCTCTCTCTCTCAGCCACATTACGTGCTGAAATTGCCACTCGAGTTATGTCGAGCGCCGCCACATAGTCCAGCTTTATTTAACTCGACTTAAGTGGTGAGCCGCTTTTTAAGGGTTAAAGGACCCATATTGGGCCCGAACCAGATTTCGAGAAAGAGAGAAAATGCTTGACAAACCCAGTGGTTCCAACCAATAATATCATTGATGTGTTCTTATAGGACAAAATATAGAGAAAGATACTAGACTTATGTAAATAAATTAAATAATGATGTGTTAAATAATAGTTATTCTTGATAGAGAAGGCTCCATGCCGATTAGCTATCAATAGTATAGGATCTTGTAGGGCAGCAAATATATATTAACATTAAAGTAAGAGGGGATAATTCAGAAATAGATAAGCAACTATAGGGCTCAGGGGAATAAAGAATAGATGCAATTAGATCAGCTTTAGTTTGAGAAATAGGTAAGGAGGACACTAGTCCGTATGATCAACTATATATTTTTGTTATAAAGGAAATATTAGCAATCATATTGTTTAAAGGAATATTCCGTCGGTTCCGTGGTAAAACGTTACGAGTATTAAGTCTAGGATAATATTGTAATCATAAAATATATGTAGAGGATTAAGCGGTGAATATTGTTCATGTAGGTGTTATGAGATACCGATCATATCAAGCCATTTGTTGAGATATATTATTGGAATAGGTGGTATACGTGGCATGCGGACTTATTGGTAATAGGGTTACGAGAATATATAATCTAAGAGTGTTCTAGATAGGGAGGTCGAGGTCATGTGTAGCAACGCCCTGGTCGTTTGAGTAGATATATTATATAGGGTTAAGATAATATACAATATAAGAGTGTCATATGTAGTAACGCCCTGGTCTCTTGAGTAGACATATTAGGGCCCGGTAAAGTTATATTATTTTGGAGTTTAGTTAAGAATATATCTCTTGTTCTAGATAGGGAAATAAAGGTCGGATTTATTAAAGCCCTGGTCTCTTGAGTAGACACAGTATGGCGCGGTAAAACTATATTATTTTGGAGAATAGTAACGTGCATTTAGATTGAAGTCAAAGTGAGTCAATACCTGAATAGCGGGAATCCAAATAGGTGGTAACGGGAGCTCTCGAGTTCCAATGTACAACCTATGGTGGGTCGACGAAGTATTCAATCTGTGTATTGAACTAATTTCGGCCCGAACAGAGAAATAGTTACTAGGTTAGCATAAAGTTAGTAGTAAGTTTGTTAAATAAAGTATACGAACTTCTCAATGACTGTCGAATTACTCCCCACCTTAGTAGTATATTTAGAATAAGAAAATAAGTACTACATTTTGGTGGCAAGCGGTGGGATTCGACAAATTGTTTAGATTGAGTACATTTGTTGAGGAAGAAAATCGACACCTGAAGGGCACGAAGGGTCTTAATATTGATAAACAAAAAATGATCGAAAGGCCTTAAAATCGACAAACTAATGGAACGAACGTCATAAAATAAAAACAAAATAATATGCTTAACATGAGAGAGAAGGGGGTCCAGAAAAAGCGACTACCTACCCCTTGATGGGAAAAATAGGGTACTGCAATCTGTCTGTCGTGTCAATGCCGAGTCTTCATATATATATATTTTTTTCGCTTCACAGTTTTCGCAATAGTCGAGTAATTAGAACGTGAACATGGCAATTTATCCTCAGCTAAAAATAAAAAATAAATAAAATAACGCAAGAAAAAATAAAAAACAAACTGTAGGACACCTCTCCAACCCCTCCCTCCCCACATCCCCCCGTCCCATCCCAACTCCACCCCTTCCCTCACTCTATCCCTCTCCCCCTCCCCTCCTTCCCTTCCCCATCCATTCCCTCCCTCTCTCCATCCACTCCCTGCCTCCACCCCTTCCTTCCCCCCATCCACTCCCTCCCTCCTTCCCTCTCCCCCTTCTCCCTATCCCCCTTCACCCCTTCATTTCCCTCTCTCCTCCCATCCCTCTTCGCCTCCACCCACCCCTTTCCTCCCTCCTCCCTATCCCTTCCTTCCTTATCCCTCCCTTCCCCCTCCGCACCTTCCCTCCCCATCCACTCATCCACCCCTTCCCTCCTTCTATCCCTCTCTCTCTCCTCCCCTCCTTCCCCATCCTCTCCGTCCCTCCACCCCTTCCCTCCCTCTATCCCTCTCTCCCCCACTCCCCCCCCCCCCCCCCCTCCCCCCCCCCCTCCACGTCTAAGCTGATTGAACCAGCTGATCCAGGCGGTACCAAAACTGAATTCACTTGCAGGCAGGGAAAAGAGAGAGAGAGAAAGGAAGAGAGAGAGTGCAACGATGTAAAATAGTTGACAGCAGACATGTTTCTGTATTTCTCATTTTACCGTGTTAAGAATATGTTACTTTATGTATGTACCGTATGTTGCTGAAATTCAATAGGTGAATCTCGAAATACTTGAAATGAAACACCTATGCAATCTCTCTCTCTCTCGTTTTTTCTCTCTCTCTCTCTCTCTCTCTCTCTCTGTATCTGTGGTAATATTATTCAAACCACACATAATTATGAGTCTGCCAGCGCGGAGATCATCATTCATAGCGGTGGTTGGTAATGGTGAAAGGTCTTCATCACCAGTACCACTACCACCGCCACCACCAGCACTACCACCACCACCGCCACCACCACCACTACCACTACCACCACCACTACTACCACCCCTACCACCACTCTACTACTACCACCACCACCACTAACACCACTACCACCACTACCACTACCACCACCACCACCACCCCTACCACCACCACCACTACCACCACCACTAATTTCAAAACCTTTAAAACAGCATATAGCAATGCCTTGAAGCGCATGTGTTATGTTCCATATTATCCCAGCAACCCCTTAACAGCAGAGAGATGTAATCAATTACTGTTTAAACACGTAGCGTCCCTGACTCGAGCAATGTTTTTAAACAGATTAATGAAATTGCATAAACCTCTTATCAAATGAATTATACAGTACTATAAAAAAAGGTTTATTTATGAAACACACTGTTGGCCTATATAAGAAGGAGTATACTATGGTATTGATAATTTGCAACAGGATCTTGATGTCATTAAGTAAAGAATAATTTGGGTACAGCAACATGAGGAAAGGCGAGGTCCCTGTATGTTTTATGGATATTTGCAGGAATTATGTTTGCCGTAATATTGATCTTCACTCAAAATAACTATGTTTTAATATATTTTTTTAAATAGTGCTGCACTAAACATTGTTATTATTATACTATAGTATGTGATTCCCTTTAAATAATAACTATTATTATTTTTAACCGGAGTAGTTTCAAATGACTCGTCTGGACAAGGGAAACAAATTATATTCAGACAATGTTTGGCTAATATTGACCGTTTTACTTGTACTGGATCCTGTAGTTTAACAAATTAGGGATAATTGCTAACAATTCTTACCGAATTGTAGCATGATGATAAACTACAAGAGACTTTACAAGTCAAACGGTCAACATTAGCCAAACATTGTCTGAATATAATTTGTGTTCCGTGTCCAGACGAGTCATTTGAGACTAGTTTGACATCTCCATCACGGTATACAGTTTGGGGCAAAAATAAGTGTTTCAGAACTCTATTGGAAATTAATTGAAAAGGGGCTGCCACAGGCACCAGCATGAAGATGTAGATTCCCTCCACCATTTAAAATGTTCCCATTGTGTCCTAGTATCAGTGTACTGAGTATAATGCTTTAGTCACAAAGTGCACAAGTTGGCCAAAAATTGTTCCTCACAAGCTGCACTATAGCGGGAATCTAGGCAGAGTCAATATTTATAGACTCTAAATTGTAAATCCCCCTCCACCCCTTCTCCCTATCCCATTTCACCCCTTCCTTTCCCTCCCTCCCCCATCCCCCTATCCCTCTCCCCTCCACCCCTTCCCTCTCCCTATCCACTTCCTCCCACTGCCCCTTCCCTCCCCCCTATCCCTCTCCCCTGCACCTCTTCCCGCTCCCTATCCACTTCCTCCCACTGCCCCTTCCCTCCCCCCCTATCTCTTTCCCCCTCCGCCACTTGCCTCCCTCCTACCTATCCCCCTTCACCCCTTCCTTTCCATTCCCCCCCCCCCCCCTCCCTCTATCCCTCTCCCCCTCCACCCCTTCCCGGAATTGTGCTCGTGTGATACTGCATTTAAAATCATAGTCTATTTGTTTAAGCCTAATTTACTCTTGTTTTCATCCTTGTATTAAATGGATTTTATAATACTAATATACCTGGATACGGATACAGTATAATGGACATTTGAATAACCCTCTTCCTACCCCTAATTTTCTGTCAGTGTAGGCCAGAGAAACCATCAATGAGAGAGATAGTTACATAGCGTTACATAGATACACAGACTACACAGTCCTCTCGGTCCCTACTAGGTAGTCCGGAATTAATGCTAAAATAGAATTTGCTACAAGTGGAAGGCAAGGATAGCAAAGAAGAACGTTTTCTCCCCACCTACCTCTCCCTCCGACTGTTGGTCGGCATGAAAAAAATTAAGTTGGGGAAAAAAAGTCCCCCAGCAGAATGAGAAAAGCTTCTACTGGGAAATTTATAGTAAAGAACGAAGATGCACAATATTTTATACTACTGATGCTTAACCTATGTTTTTTTTGTTTTTGTTTTTTTTACCTATATTAGGCCTATTTCCTATATCAGGCGCCTGGCCCGGGGAAACGATTAATATGAAGGGTGCGCCTGGAAGTGTGGTGGGAGGGCTTGTGGCTTTGGCTCCGCTGCATGTCTGCCTGCCGAGATCGGAACCTCTCCTGGTGGTCGGGGGCCGGGGGAGTGATGGAGCGACCTTGGTGACCCTGGTCTCTGGGTCTTCTCCTGGGTGACCTGGATGTGTGTAAGTTTGTGCTTTTTGTCTGTGTTTATTTGTTGTTTTGTGTTGTTTTTGTGTTTTCCCTGTTCTTGCTCTGTCTTGAGTCGGCTACCCCCAAAATGGGGATTGGGGCTGAGCATATAGATAGATAGATAGATAGATATTAGGCCTATTCCCACCTCCTCAAAATTAACGTCTAGACTTCTTTTGAATGTGTCAATTGTCTTACATTGTACCACTTTCTCAGGCAATGTGTTCCACTCGATGACCACACTGTAGGTGAAGAAGTGCTTTGTGACATCAAGGTTGCCCCTCCTGGTTTTTAATTTCATTCCATTTCCCCGAGTTAATGAACTATTATCTATTTTGAAAAGCGAATCTACATCAATTTTGTCAAATCCCTTTAGTATCTTGAAACACTCGATTAATTGACCTCAAAATCTTCTTTTCTTAAGTGAAAATAAATTTAATTTGATTAGTCTTTCATGATAAGATTTATTTCTTAGTGACAGAATCAACTTTGTCGCTCTACGCTGCACCGACTCTCGAGCTTCCCAATGTCCTTGCTCAAATAAGGAGACCAACATTGCACACCATATTTCAAGATGGGGCCTGACTATGCTTTAAAATAAAGATACTGATACTATAATGTTCTAATTGTTATTAGTAAAATTTCTGTTAATACATCCCAATGCTCGATTGGCCTTATTCGCAGCTGCTGCACTTGTGTTTATTACCTATTTGCAAGACCTGGCATTTGTCAACACTGACAAAGAGAGAAAGAGAGAGAGATAAGTTTATTAATAAGACATAGTATTGTTTTATGGAGCCGTGTGAGAGAGAGAGAGAGAGAGAGAGAGAGAGAGAGAGAGAGAGAGAGAGAGAGAGAGAGAGAGAGAGGGGGTAGTTTATTATGAAGACACAGTATTGGTTGTGGAGGCTTGTTGTGTACCTGTTAACGACATGGTATCCAAAGAGTGAGAGAGAGAGAGAGAGAGGGGGGGGGGGAGTTTATTATGAATGGTTGTGGAGGCTTGTTGTGTACCTGTTAACGACATGGTATCCAAATAGTGAGTGAGAGAGAGAGAGACAGAGAGAGAGAGAGGGAGGGGGAGAGAGAATAACCTAAACCTAACTAACCTAACTTAACCTAGCCAAACCTAGCCTAATCTGACCTAACCTAACCAAGACTAACCTAACCTAACCAAGTCTAACCTAACCTAACCAAGACTAACCTAACCTAACCAAGACTAACCTAACCTAACCAAGACTAACCTAACCTAACCAAGTCTAACCTAACCTAACCAAGACTAACCTAACCTAACCAAGACTAACCTAACCTAACCAAGTCTGACCTAACCTAACCAAGACTAACCTAACCTAACCAAGACTAACCTAACCTAACCAAGTCTGACCTAACCTAACCAAGTCTAACCTAACCTAACCAAGACTAACCTAACCTAACCAAGTCTAACCTAACCTA
>CM064579.1:2022464-2049964 GCA_032716605.1 Paralithodes platypus | reverse complement strand
GATTTTCGAAATACACTAGTTGTTAATCCAGAACCCGTTTTCATTACAATTACATCCAAAAAAGGTAGGCAGCCCTCTTTTTCTATTTCCGAAGTGAACTTTATATTCGTATGCTGTCTATTCATATACTCTAAAAACATATTCACATGTTCAGCCTTCCTGAAAATTAAAAAGCTATCATCTACATACCGCCTATAGAAAACAGGTTTAAAACTTAAGGGGCACTCATCTAGTCATTCAACTTCGTGTTTACACATGAACGCATTAGCATAAACAGGGCCCAGAGGGGAGCCCATGGCAATTCCGTCTACCTGATTGTATAGAGCATTATCAAACATGAATACACTATCAGAAGTGGCAAATGTTAACAGCTTATTCACAGTCTTTCTATCGAGTCCATAACATTCATCAGGATGGTATTTGTCCAGAATAATATTTGTAGTTTCTTGAAGAGGGACATTTGTGAAGAGGGACTGTACGTCGAAACTAGCCATTACACAGTCTGGAGGAAGATTTAATGATTTGAGTTCATTGACCAATGTTGCTGAATTATTAACTGTATATTCATTGTTGGTAAAAGGTGAAATTAATTTAATTAGAAATTTACCCCCGTTGTAACCCGCCGTGTTTATAGTTGAAATCATCGGTCTTAATGGTCTACCATCCTTATGTATTTTAGGGGACCCATACAATATTCCTGGCAAGTTACCTGAAACATACATGTTATCATAGTTAGAGATCCCAATTTCGCTTTTTATTGCACGTAGTATACGGTTGAGTCTATCTTCTAATTTCATTATTAATGTCACATTAAACTTGTTTAAATATATCCATATATTAAATACAAAGTTTTAACAGGTATCATGTTTGTTTTCTAGGATCGTTGGTGTTTCACCTGATGATGAACAGAGTTGTTCGAAATATTGTCAAAAACTTAAATAATAAACAATGAAAATGGAGTTGATGTTTGCTCTCGGCATCTTATTTATTCTATATATATATATATATATATATATATATATATTGAGTACCTTACACTACTCAATTAGTTTTCCAGAACGCCCCAGCCAGCAAAAACAAACGTAATGAAGCCATGCAATACTTATCTTCTGATCTAACTAATATTTCCAATTATGGCAGAGAAAACCTTGTTGCCTTTAATGCTTCCGAAACCTAATTTCTCCATCTATCTATCCGTCCGAACTCCCAGAGGACTATTCATTATTCTTCAACAATACAAAAATCAATCTTTCATGTAGACACACACACGTTCCCTTCTTTTCATTCCTACATACACACTCAAACACACACAATATACAGTGCACACACACACACACACACACACACACACACACACACACACACACACACACACACACACACCCTCTCTCTCATCTCCTTCCTGTTTATCACTCCCAAATTGAGATAGCTGGTGCTGAGGGTAACATATACAGTATAGCCCCCAATCCCATTAATTAATTTATTTATTAATTTATTTATTTATTTATTGATATATGTACTGAGTTATACATAGTTATTTGTATATATATTGTTTTATTTTCAATTATTTTTGTGTTGTCATAGTTTCTTCCCTAGATCTCTATCAAGCCTCTCTGCTGAATATGTTGGTCTCTCTACTGAACATTTTGGTCTCTTTACTGAACATTTTGGTCTCGCTACTAAACATTTTGGTCTCTACTGAACATTTTGGTCTATTAATTAATTTATTCATTTATCTTTTAGTTTCCTCGCTAGACCTCCATTAAGCTTAAGAAAATACCCCCTAGACCCCACTTCAAGATAAATTTGTACATTTTTCGATAGAAAAATTTCCCGGCTTTTAAATTACAGGCTCGCTAGCGCTCGCCAGGAAATAATCCACCCATAAATGGCACGAAAGGTCTTAAAATTGACACCGAAAAGAGGTCGGACCAGATAGTGTTACAACATTATTACCTGCTTGGAGGGGGTCAATGAACTAATCTTCATTAACCCTTTTAAGATTATGCTGCCTTTTGACAGTTTATTCTGGTTATCAATAGACGATTGTATATAACTTAGGAATGGTTTGTGAGAATGTAATGGTAATGACTATCTCAACTAACCCTCTGACTTCCATATACTCTTCCTATTCTGAATAAAAATCGCATAAGAGACAGAGAGCACAAAATAAGTGCATCGTCGTATTATCTAAGGGTGCATATCGTTGAGTAGAGTGAGTTGAAGAGTGGTATGGAGGAGAACATTGATGAAGACTAATGTGGTCGTAAAGTTAATTAATTGGTGATTTGGAGGAAGGGGTGAGGAAGGGGAAATATATATATATATGTATATATACATATATATATATATATATATATATAATATATATATATATATAATATATATGTATTAGAGATGGACCGAATATTCGTTTCGTATTCGTATGTGCGAATATTCGCTATGTTTTTCAGTATTCGAATTCGTATTCGTATTCGCATTTTCATTCATAGCTATTTGGAAACATGCGAATATTTTCACGAAGCCAATAGAAGACATACAAAAATGCAAAATATTACATTTTAAAGCGTGCGTTCGCTTGTACGATGTCGGGGAAAGGCATGCTTCTTTATTAAACCTTTAACCCTTCCTACCCGGGCTACATTAGGTAAGGACAGCTCGGCAGAAGGGCAGCTATCCGGCCGTCCTTACCTAAGACGGCAGCTTAATAGCCTAATTAAGCTTGGTCTGAACGCTGTGCGTACGACGTATGTCAACAAACCCAAGCGTTGCGTCACCGCACCTCCGAAAACAAGAAGGAGAAGACTCTTCAATGTTATTGTTCTGACGTCAGACGAAATTAGTGTCTGAAAAGCCCCCATATTGGCAACATCTCTGCAATATTTGCTCCACTGAAATCGTCATCACAACTGAACCAGTTGACTTACAGAGCTCTACTCAACGCCAAAATACAGATTGAAAACCGCACTACGATTATAGATGAATGGGAAAGTTCTAGCAGTGAAAATAAACATAAATACGGTACCCTAGGCCTAGACTTTTTTCAGCCATTTCGCCCGGGTACGGGCGACCGTCCTTAGGTAAGACAGGCCGGGTAGGAAGGGTTATGTACCATAGTATGTGAATGTTTTTTAAACTAATGGAACTGAAATTGTGTACATCGACTTCCAAACCAATCTGATGATCTCTGAACTTTGAAATAAGTCTAATAGTTCCGAAATCTGACCTTGTTCATTATAACAGAATAAATGGTCTTGGTACAATGTCGCCAATGTACCGGCTACCGCTAGATCCAGCGAATCACTTCCATCACTTCCATCTAGCGACATCAAGATGTGATGAATTCTAGCGATATTCAAGTTATGTTCCCTATTTTAAGGAATTGTAGAGATTTTTCGATTGTTAAAGATTATTCTAGATACTTCAACATATGTTCTCTAGTGACATACAAGTTGTTAGTGTCTGGTGACTATCTAGCGATTTGTTAATGCTATTCTAGCATACATTTGTGCTTTAGTTTATCATGCATTGTTTAATATATTTGCCCTAATTCTCCAGAAGACTTCCTACATGATATATTGTATTGTTCTAGTGATAATTAAATATTATACAGGGCTATTTTAAGTTGGCTGATGATTATGAAACAGTAATATGCTGGACGATGAGAATACTGTATGTAAACATGTCTCGGATATCACTAATAATTTTTTGGCATTTTCTGCCAAAAGCCCAATGGCTAATCAGTGGTGGTAACGAAACACGCAGCTTTACACATTCACATCGTCATTGGCTTCCGGTAATTAATTTCATAGTCATTTAATTAACGTTTGTTGGTGATATAAAAAGAATTACCAGTTCTTGAAGGATGAAAATGTCATCCTTCAAGAAAGATTGAAATATTCGTATTCGCTATTCGTATTCGAGAATTTTACCAACAAAAATTCGTATTCGTATTCGTATTCGCAAATAGTGAAAATTGATATTCGTTCCATCTCTAATATGTATAGGTATATATATATATATATATATATATATATATATATATATATATATATATACTGTATATATATATATATATGTATATATATATATATATATACTGTATATAGATAGATATATATATATAGAGATATAGAAATATATCTATCTATCTATCTATCTATTGCCTGACGCCGTGATCCCCGAAGGGGTGGCCACGAGCGAGCCGCCCCCATGCACCTCTGTCCCCAGTCAGTCGACGCCCTTCCTCCCAACCAGCACCGCCTTCATCCATATACTTCCTCAGACCATCCTTCCACCTCTCTTTCGGTCTACCTCTCTCTCTCTGTCCTTCCACCTCGCTCTCGTACACCTTCTTAGTCATTCTCTCACTTCCCATACGTTCCATATGGCCAAACCATCTCGAGGTGTTCCTTTGCACACTTTCCAGCACATCTACCTCTACACCACACCTCCTTCTTACTTCCTCATTCATCTGTCTATCCCTCCATGTAACTCCGCACGCACTTCTCAAGTAACTTATTTCCACCCCTCTCACTCTTGGTCTGAGTCTCCTCTCAAACGTCCATGCTTCACGCACAAGTCAGTGTCGGGATTACCACACTGTCATGCAAGGACGTCTTCACTTCCATACTTACCACCCTATTTGTTGTTACTGTTTTCAGCGTTCCTACAACCCTCTTCCCCTGTTGAACCCTCTTCCACACTTCTTCATCCATAGTCCCATCTTTACTCAACACAATGCCTAGATACTTAAAAGAGCTGACGATCTCCATAGCCTGACCGTTCAACTTCACCTCACACTCTTTGACTTCACCTCTTTATAGATATACAGTGATATACAGTGTATTTATATATATATGCAGAGAGAGTGAGCGAGAGAGAGAGAGTGTGGGGGGAGTAGACAGCCAGACAAGATAGCCCTAGAGACAGGTAGATATAATATTAGATAGATAGATATATAGATAGGTAGGGTATATACAGTCTACATAACATCACTTGGTTAATTAATAGTCATCTACCTTTGTATCCGTATATTGCAAGTTCTTATTCTACCACTATACTGTTATTAGGGTAGCCTATATCAATATGGACACTTTAATTAACATATACATACCTTCTTTATATAATTGGATATATTAAGGGGAGGTGGGCGTATTAAGGGGAGGTGGGCGTATTTATATGCTTATTTATTTATTATGTTATTAGTTTCCTCTCTAGACCTCCATAAAGCTAAAAAAACACTCGCCCAAAACCCTCCTTCAACTTAAATTTGTAAATTTTTCGATAGAAAAATGTCCCGGCCAAAGGCCAGTTTCTCTTAAAATACAGGCTCGCTATCGCTCGCCAGGAAAATGTTGACACCTAAATGACACGAAAAATCTTAATATTGACAAAGAAATTGGGCGAAAGGTCTTAAAATCGACAAAATAATGGGCCAAACGTCTTATAATCTGAACACCAATAGGGCTAAGCATGAGAAAGAAGAGTGACCAGAAACACGACCCATCTCCCACCAAAAAGTGGTTTACCTCTCTATCCGTGTGTTACAGTGGTTTACCTCTCTATCCGTGTGTTACAGTTTTTTTTTTCCCCTGCCAATATACCTGTATTAGGGTATATTTATATGGAGACTATAAAGGTGAAATACGTCAGTAAATTAGTGCTGCAATTTGTATTTTACAATGTAGTAATGATCAAGATATGTTGCATTACTGAACGTCACGTTGTTATAAACAAACATTCTAATACTACAAATATGCAATACCAACATTTCTGGCTCGTAGTTGAAGCGTGATGACAGGAAACAGCTGGGAGAGAAGGAGTGTATTGATTGGCTAGCAGGCTTGTGACGTAGGTTGAGACCGGGAGAATTTGAAGACCGTAAACAAACCAATATAAATAAAGGCGGGATGATGCCCTCTGTGGCAATCCTTAATTAATAATGGCGATCTGTGTGATTATATGGTATAATCATCTTTCCAGTCAATTATGCCAAAGTTCACTCAAAGCAATACAGTGAGAATATTTTGATTAATTTTGTTTTACTTGAAGCCAGATCAGACGTATTTTTTAGAAGCAGTCTGGAAAGTTATTATTCATATTAGTGATACACATGAATTTGGTCTGAGCATCACACCCTGGTGATAGCTTATACCAACTACCTCTCAAAGTATTCCTTTGCCTTGGGTATTATAACTGTCCTTCAAAATACAATAATAATAGCCTAACAGGGCCTATGCCTATTTACAAATTCCAAATAGGCCTCAGTAGGCTAGATACCTTAAATGATCTTAACATAACTAACCTAGAATTAATTTTACCCTAATTAAATTCTGAAATACTATATATTAGCTCATAATGTGTATAGTTCTGGTTAAGTGTTAGAATTAAGATTTGCTTCGACTGACTTCTTCCAGTGACACAGTTCTAATATGTACTGGATATACTGGTTTGGATGGCCATTAGGCTACGCAAATCTAACCTAACCTAAAACACCTTCATTAACATTAATGTGTAATCAAAAACAAAATAAATAAATTGCATGATTTGATGAGCATATATAGGCTATATATATAGCCAATTGAACCCTATTAACCAATCCATTTAATCTAATATTAACTATCCTCTCCTATAGCTAATCTAATCTTATCCAATCTTCCCAAAGGTGGTGACCTCTTCCTATAGGTTTACCCGCTGTTTTCAGTAGTTTGAACTAGGCCTAGTCAAGTCACTACACCAAGATAATTACAAGTTTTACAGGGCCGGATTTAGGAGGGGGGCGTACGCCCCCCCCCCCCTCCATTTTTCACAGTTGGGTATTAGGCCTATTTGTATGTGTAAGGGGAATAGGGGTGATGTCCTGGCTCCAGGCTCCATTGACATACATTACAAACAATATTTTTAGGTACATGAATAACTTACAGTATGTTTGGATCATTGATATAGTAGTGTTTGTGAAGTATTCTGCTGCAAAATTTATAATGTTTTGTATTGGCATATCGACGAAAAGTTACAAGGCCTAACTAGAAAAATAACATGAAAATCTGGTTTGATTCACGTCTATGGTGTTTCGTCGGCGGCCGGGGGGCGCCCCCCCCCCCCCATAGTCCCTTAATTCTCAACACCTCCCCCCTACCCCCTTTCAAAAGTCCTGGATCCGACCCTGTTTTAGAATGTAGGCTCAACTGTGTTTCGAAATTTCTAAATGTAAGCATCTCATACCAAGGTAAGAATAACGAAGTGTCTAGCCTAATTCTTATGTACGCATCTCATACCCAGGTAAGAATAACGAAGTGTCTAGCCTAATTCTTATGTAGGCATCTCATACCAAGGTAAGAATAACGAAGTGTCTAGCCTAATTCTTATGTACGCATCTCATACCAAGGTAAGAATAACGAAGTGTCTAGCCTAATTCTTATGTAGGCATCTCATACCAAGGTAAGAATAACGAAGTGTCTAGCCTAATTCTTATGTACGCATCTCATACCAAGGTAAGAATAACGAAGTGTCTAGCCTAATTCTTATGTAGGCATCTCATACCAAGGTAAGAATAACGAAGTGTCTAGCCTAATTCTTATGTAGGCATCTCATACCAAGGTAAGAATAACGAAGTGTCTAGCCTAATTCTTATGTAGGCATCTCATACCAAAGGTAAGAATTATCGAAGTGTCTAGCCTAATTCTTATGTAGGCATCTCATACCAAGGTAAGAATTATCGAAGTGTCTAGCCTAATTCTTATGTAGGCATCTCATACCAAGGTAAGAATAACGAAGTGTCTAGCCTAATTCTTATGTAGGCATCTCATACCAAGGTAAGAATAACGAAGTGTCTAGCCTAATTCTTATGTAGGCATCTCATACCAAGGTAAGAATAACGAAGTGTCTAGCCTAATTCTTATGTAGGCATCTCATACCAAGGTAAGAATAACGAAGTGTCTAGCCTAATTCTTATGTAGGCATCTCATACCAAGGTAAGAATAACGAAGTGTCTAGCCTAATTCTTATGTAGGCATCTCATACCAAGGTAAGAATAACGAAGTGTCTAGCCCTAGTCTACCTTTGATCATTACGGTAAACCTTGTATGATGTTATTTACCAAACCTTTTTATACAGAGCGTCAACCACATCCCCATCAGAAACAATCCAACCAAGAACCCCATGGCTAATTCTCAACTCCCAAAGTATTTCTAAATTTATTGATGGTTGAAGGAGGGACGTAGACATGTTTCATGGTCCGCTGGGGAATCTCTATTTTCGTCAGCTGAGAATGTCCTAGTAAATACACTCATAAGGGGTTGAATACAATACACCGTGTAAATGATACTCAGGAAACAGCACTTCATAATCATAATTTGTTACCATTTTGTTCATCATCGTGAATAGAGGGACTAGGGAGAGGGAGAATCTGGAACACCTCTAGCTCGTGTCATGTTTGTTGTGGTAACATGTGACGTCAGCAGACGATGCACCTATCATCGTATCGGAAAATGGTTGCCTATTTGCTTTCGAGTATTGTTATTATTATAATTTTTTTCATATGAATAATGTCTAACTATTAGTGTCTGATATATCTGTGGATAACTATATTCATATATTGTTTGGTTTATGTGAGTAACCCATATTTTTTTATTCTGCTTCCGTAATTCACCTTTAAGGGGAGAAGTGCCGTTTTTCTGGTCCTATTTCTTCCTCATGCTTATCCCCATTAATTTTTCTTCCTCATGCTTATCCCCATTAATTTTGAGATTTTAAGACGTTTGGCCCATTAGTTTGTCTATTTGAAGACCTTTCGCCCCCTTTTTGTTCAATATTCAGACCTTTTGTGCCCTATAGGTGTTGATTTCTTCCTACAGAGCGATAGCAAATCTGTAACTGAAGAGGAATCGGCAATTTTCTACCGCAAAATTTACAAATTTATCTCGAAGGGGGAACTACTGAATGTTTTTTTTTTTTTTTTTCTTTTATGAAGATCTAGGGAGGAAACTAGAACATAAATGAAAATATAAATATATAGACTCCCAAAAAATACCCACCACCCCCTTAATATTAATTAACCTTGTAATGCCCATATTTTCAGTGTTGTCCTATTCTTCCACCTGTGGGGTAATTTAAACCGTATAAGCCGCTTGTTTATCGAAACTTAATTTGTCGTTTTTAAGACCATTCGCTCCATTTCTATGTCAATATTACGACTATTTAGGTGTCGATTTTAGTCTTTTATTTGGTTTCAGCTACAATTAGACGATTATAATTATGAAGATTAGGAAGGATATATGGTAGCTAAAAGTATTAAATGAGATAGTCTGTAGCGTTTTCATGGGCAGACGTCTTCCCTAAGCTGAATGAAATTGTCTTATAGCTGCCAGAATACAATGAAAAGTACGTCACCGGTATTGAAGGGGTTAATGGAAGCATGTGAAGCTATTATGTCTCGGCATCTTATCAAGGGGGAGGTAGTCGCATTTTTCTGGACCCCCTTCTCCCTCATGTTTAGCATTTATTATGTTCCTTCCAACAACCAACCATACTCCTAAAATCGATTAATGAAATTTTACAAACACATGTGGCAGTCCGTGGACTCGAACCCAGGATGCGCACACCGAAAATCAACACCTTATACATCGCACCACGAAGACAGTTAAAGGTTGGTGGACACTGCCTACGATTTATTATGCAACTTCGAATCCTGCATATCAATTTAAGCATGTACACACATCCCAACTGCAACTCACGTAGGCTATGCATATGTGAATGGAAAGAACAATTAATGGGGCCTTAACCACTTAGGGAAGTCCTCTCGATAAATTACTCCTGAACCAATATCAATTATTATGTTCCTTCCAACAACCAACCATACTCCTAAAATCGATTAATGAAATTTTACAAACACATGTGGCAGTCCGTGGACTCGAACCCAGGATGCGCACACCGAAAATCAACACCTTATACATCGCACCACGAAGACAGTTAAAGGTTGGTGGACACTGCCTACGATTTATTATGCAACTTCGAATCCTGCATATCAATCTAAGCATGTACACACATCCCAACTGCAACTCACGTAGGCTATGCATATGTGAATGGAAAGAGCAATTAATGGGGCCTTAACCACTTAGGGAAGTCCTCTCGATAAATTACTCCTGAACCAATATCAATTATTATGTTCCTTCCAACAACCAACCATACTCCTAAAATCGATTAATGAAATTTTACAAACACATGTGGCAGTCCGTGGACTCGAACCCAGGATGCGCACACCGAAAATCAACACCTTATACATCGCACCACGAAGACAGTTAAAGGTTGGTGGACACTGCCTACGATTTATTATGCAACTTCGAATCCTGCATATCAATCTAAGCATGTACACACATCCCAACTGCAACTCACGTATATTAGTTTTGATATTTTTAGACGTTCTTTTCATTAGTTTGGCGATTTTGAGGCCTTTCGCCCCTTTTATTTGTCAACTTTAAGACCTTTCGTGCCATTTAGGTGTCAATTTCTTTCCTGGCAAGCGATAGGAAGCCTTTAATTTTAAAAGGAATTACCGAAAAATGTAAACACTTGTCTTGAAAGGGGGTCTAGGGGTGTTTGTTCAAGCTTGATGGAGGTCTAACGAGGAATCTAAATAAATAAATAAATACATAGGCCAAAGAACAAGCACTACCCCCTTATGGAAACATGTGAAGCTATTTTGTTTCTGCATACTAATAAGCTATTTTGTTTCTGCATACTAATAAGCTATTTTGTTTCTGCATACTAATAAGCTATTTTGTTTATGCATACTAATAAGCAATTTTGTTTCTGCATACTAATAAGCTATTTTGTTTCTGCATACTAATAAGCTATTTTGTTTCTGCATACTAATAAGCTATTTTGTTTCTGCATACTAATAAGCTATTTTGTTTCTGCATACTAATAAGCTATTTTGTTTCTGCATACTAATAAGCTATTTTGTTTCTGCATACTAATAAGCTATTTTGTTTCTGCATACTAATAAGCTATTTTGTTTCTGCATACTAATAAGCTATTTTGTTTCTGCATACTAATAAGCTATTTTGTTTCTGCATACTAATAAGCTATTTTGTTTCTGCATACTAATAAGCTATTTGTTTCTGCATACTAATAAGCTATTTTGTTTCTGCATACTAATAAGCTATTTTGTTTCTGCATACTAATAAGCTATTTTGTTTCTGCATACTAATAAGCTATTTTGTTTCTGCATACTAATAAGCTATTTTGTTTCTGCATACTAATAAGCTATTTTGTTTCTGCATACTAATAAGCTATTTTGTTTCTGCATACTAATAAGCTATTTTGTTTCTGCATACTAATAAGCTATTTTGTTTCTGCATACTAATAAGCTATTTTGTTTCTGCATACTAATAAGGTCAAATTTGTCATAATTTCTGTGTTTGTTGTTTGTGTTTTTCCTCCTAGACCTCCATCACGCTTTACAAACAAAATAATCCAAGACCCACTTTAGAGATACATATGTTAATTTTAAAGTATAAAGAATAGTAGAAGAATAGTTTCTCCTACATTGCAGGCTCACTAACGCTCTCTAGAAAAAATCGACACAAAAGTGGCATGAAAAGTCTGTAGATTTACAAAATAATGGGACAAAAGGTCTACAAACTCGCCAAACGTCTTATAATCTCTATACTAATGGGCATATTATGAGGGAGAAGGAGTTCAGAGCCCCCCCCCCCTCCCCACCCCCCATCCACCCTCTTTTAAGGGGAGATGGGCGTATTCACTTGATCCTTCATGTATATTTTTATTATATATTAGTTTCCTCCTTAGACCTCCATCAAGCTGTAAACAAAACATCCATTAGATCCCCTTTTTAGATTAATATGTACACAAATATCGACATCTAAATAGCCCAAAAGGTCTTGATATTGGCAGACAATGGGGCGAAAGATCTTAAAATCGACAAACTAATGAGCCGAACGTCATAGAATCGGAAAACTAATGGGGTTAAACACGAGGGAGATAGGGGACCAGAAAAACGACCCATCTCCCCTTAAATTATCCTCTTCATCCCCATATTTTTAGAGAATAGCCTATTTGTTCCCTGTAGCGGAAAACTAATATCTTATAAGCCGCATATTTCTTGATACTTACTGGAACATGTGAAGCTTTTATGTCTCTGCTTCTTATTAAAGGGGGATGGTTCACTTTTTGGTCGATTTTTTTGTCATTTATATATTATTTTCTAGTTTCCTCCGTAGACCTCCCTCAAACTTAGAAAAACAACCCCAGGATCCACCTTCAAGATATATTTGTAAATTTGTCAGTGTAAAAATGTCCCGCCCGAAGGCCGGTTCCTCCTAAATTACAGGCTCGCTATCGCTCGCCAGGAAAAAATCGACACCTACATGACACGAAAAGTATTAATATTGACAAAGAAAAGGGGCGAAAGGTCTTAAAATCCACAAACTAATGGGCTGAACGTCTAAAAATATGAAAAATAAAGAGGCTAAGCATGAGTGAGAAAGATGTCCAGAAAAACCGACCATCTCCCCTTAAGGGGGTATCTGGACCCCCTTCTCCCTCAGCTCTAGCCAAATTAGTTATGAAATATTAAGACGTTCGCCCCATTAGTTTTACAATATTAAAACCTTTCGCTCCATTTTTTGTTGAAGTTTCAAAACGTTTCGTTCCATTTAGGTGTCGATTCTTTCATAGTGAGCGATGGTTAGCCTTTAATTTAGGAATAATTGACCTTTGGCCTGGGCATTATTCAACCAAACCATTGCAAAAAAAAAAAAAAAAAAATGAAGAGTGATTTTGGGTGTATTTTCTAAAGCTTGTTGGAGGTACAGGGAAAACACTAAAACAATTAATAATAAAATTAATACATTAAACACTAAAACAATTAATAATAAAATTAATACATTAAACACTAAAACAATTAATAATAAAATTAATACATTAAACAAAATATACGTAACAAATAAAGTTAAAATCTCCCTTTACAATCGCGATGCACATATTTGTTTTCTGAATGTCTGTTTGTTTTGTTATCTATTTGTGTCTCTTTGTTTTCTGAATGTCTGTTTGTTTTGTTATCTATTTGTGTCTCTTTGTTTTCTGAAAGTCTGTTTGTTTTGTTATCTATTTGTCTCTTTGTTTTCTGAAAGTCTGTTTGTTTTGTTATCTATTTGTGTCTCTTTGTTTTCTGAAAGTCTGTTTGTTTTGTTATCTATTTGTGTCTCTTTGTTTTCTGAAAGTCTGTTTGTTTTGTTATCTATTTGTGTCTCTTTGTTTTCTGAAAGTCTGTTTGTTTTGTTATCTATTTGTGTCTCTTTGTTTTCTGAAAGTCTGTTTGTTTTGTTATCTATTTGTGTCTCTTTGTTTTACTTGCTGGAAACTTTGACCTACTGTATACAGCTTATTTCTCGATAAATGTGAAGCTATTATGTCTCTGCATGTTATTAAGGGGAGATTGGTCGTTTTTCTGTTACCCCTTTTCCCTCATGCTTAGTCCCATTGTTTATGAGATTTTATGACGTACGGTGCATTAATTTGGCGATTTTAAGACCTTTCGCCCCATTTATTTTTCAATATGAAGACCTTTCGTGCCATTTAGGTGTCGATTTTTTTCCTGGCGAGCGATATCGAGCCTTTAATTGTGGAGGAACCGGTCTTAGGCCGGAAATTTTTCTATCGAAAAATTCACCCATTTTATCTCGAAGAGGGATCTAATGGATATTATTTTAAGTTTGATAGAGGTCTAGGGAGGAAACTAAAAATAATGGATATTATTTTAAGTTTGATAGAGGTCTAGGGAGGAAACTAAAAATAATGGATATTATTTTAAGTTTGATAGAGGTCTAGGGAGGAAACTAAAAATAATGGATATTATTTTAAGTTTGATAGAGGTCTAGGGAGGAAACTAAAAATAATGGATATTATTTTTAGTTTGATAGAGGTCTAGGGAGGAAACTAAAAATATAATAAATATAACAAAATCGACCCAAAACAATATGCCCTTCCCCTTAAGGGGGGTGACCTGCTTTTTTAATTGTTCTCCTTTTCTCTCTTTCTCTGGCTTGTATCCATTCGGCCCCATTTAGCCAACTATTTTAAGACGTTTATCCCCATCTAGGTGTCGATTTTTTCCTGGCGAGCAATAACGAGCCAGCATTATATGAAGAAATCCGGCTTCGCCGGAGATATTTTTCTATCGAAAAATTTACAAATTTAGCCTGCTGTAAAAACCATCTAGAAAATATGCTGGCTCGCTACCGCTCACCAGTAAACAATTGACACCTGGATGGGGATAAACGTCTTAAAACAGTAGGCTGAATGGGGCCGAATGGATACAAGCCAGAAAAAGAGAGAAAAGGAGAGAAGAAAAGCAGGTACCCCCCCTTAAGGCCACGTTTTTCATCATTAACAGCATAGTTCGCTACACAATGCTGGTAATGCTGGAGGTATGAGGCTGGGGACACATGAGCAAGATTTCCGGCAATTTTCGATGAGAAAGTTTGTTCTTGTTTTATTTTGAGGCTTTATCGCACTGGAATCGGAAACTAGAATGAAGGTAGATTGTATAAGGTGGCTGAATTTTGATATAACGGATTTTTTTTAGCTGCCAGACTACAATTGCTTGTAAAAATTGACGGAAAAAGCGCTCGTGTGATTCCGCCTCTATGAAGTTGGGGACCATGGCAATTTATCCTCAGCTGACAAAAATACACACTCTTTTTATAAATAAGCTCTTTAGTTTTCAATCACGCGGTTATGTATTATATTTGGGCTATCGTTAGACGGTTTTATTCAGCTTAGGAAAGGCTTGTGGGAGTCAGAGGGTTAACCCCTTCGGCACGAGGACGCCTTTTTACCTTGGATTCAGGCTAAAAAAAATAAAAAAATAAGCATTTCAAGAAGAACACATTATATTCTGAAGATTTGTTGACATTGTATTTACCCCTTTGAAGCTTAGAAGTAGATCATAAGCTAAAAACAATCGTTTGACGGGATTCATCCACCCGCTTCCGTTTGATATGCATGGAACTAAAATGACGTCCAAAGGAAAATCTGACAGATGTCTCTAAGTATAGGATCTCTTAGCTACACTCTCCAATTTTCCAGGAAATCTCGAAAAAATGATCAGTGTGTGTTTTTGACGGAGACGGTATCAAATTCTCTCCAGGAAGGCAAGGGGGCGAAAATTATACAATGAAGTCAGAGCCAGGGACGAAAAGAAAAAAAAACAAAAAAAAACAGAAACCTAAAAAAAAAAACGCAACAACAAAATATACAATGAAATCAGAGTCAGGACAGGGAAAACTAATACAAAAAAAACAAAAAACAAGAGAGAAACCAAAAACAAAAAAGGACAGCAAGCACAAAAAAAAGAAAAAAAAAAAAAATCAAACCTAAAAATAAATAACAAAAACAAGCCGATAAAGACTACAACACTATGGCAGCGCGTAGGTGTAAGGCCAGCATAAACTTTCTCACACTCCGGGGACGGCGGTGTCAGTTTCAGTTTGTTCCCGACTACAATAGATTATACTTTGTTGTTGTTTGGGAGCACCACACTGTAAAACAAATACAAATAATAAACAAATAAATAAATAAATAAATATGTAAATAACTATATACAAAAACATATAAATAAACGTAAAGTACCAATAGAAGACTGTACATTGCCAAACTAAACATCTCCCCTTAATCAGTTTTGTGAGGCCCTTTGAAAATCAGAGGGTTGCTTATATTTGTAACCACTTTGAGTCCTGCAGAGCCTTCCTATATGGCACACAATGGTCTAATGATATATTTGTAACCACTTTGAGTCCTGTAGAGCCTTCCTATATGGCACACAATGGTCTAATGATATATTTGTAACCACTTTGAGTCCTGTAGAGCCTTCCTATATGGCACACAATGGTCTAATGATATATTTGTAACCACTTTGAGTCCTGTAGAGCCTTCCTATATGGCACACAATGGTCTAATGATATATTTGTAACCACTTTGAGTCCTGTAGAGCCTTCCTATATGGCACACAATGGTCTAATGATATATTTGTAACCACTTTGAGTCCTGTAGAGCCTTCCTATATGGCACACAATGGTCTAATGATATATTTGTAACCACTTTGAGTCCTGTAGAGCCTTCCTATATGGCACACAATGGTCTAATGATATATTTGTAACCACTTTGAGTCCTGTAGAGCCTTCCTATATGGCACACAATGGTCTAATGATATATTTGTAACCACTTTGAGTCCTGTAGAGCCTTCCTATATGGCACACAATGGTCTAATGATATATTTGTAACCACTTTGAGTCCTGTAGAGCCTTCCTATATGGCACACAATGGTCTAATGATATATTTGTAACCACTTTGAGTCCTGCAGAGCCTTCCTATATGGCACACAATGGTCTAATGATATATTTGTAACCACTTTGAGTCCTGTAGAGCCTTCCTATATGGCACACAATGGTCTAATGATATTTTTGTAACCACTTTGAGTCCTGCAGAGCCTTCCTATATGGCACACAATGATCTAATGATATATTTGTAACCACTTTGAGTCCTGTAGAGCCTTCCTATATGGCACACAATGGTCTAATGATATATTTGTAACCACTTTGAGTCCTGCAGAGCCTTCCTATATGGCACACAATGGTATAATGATATATTTGTAACCACTTTGAGTCCTGTAGAGCCTTCCTATATGGCACACAATGGTCTAATGATATATTTGTAACCACTTTGAGTCCTGCAGAGCCTTCCGATATGGCACACAATGGTCTAATGATATATTTGTAACCACTTTGAGTCCTGTAGAGCCTTCCTATATGGCACACAATGGTCTAATGATATTTTTGTAACCACTTTGAGTCCTGCAGAGCCTTCCTATATGGCACACAATGGTCTAATGATATATTTGTAACCACTTTGAGTCCTGCAGAGCCTTCCTATATGGCACACAATGGTCTAATGATATATTTGTAACCACTTTGAGTCCTGTAGAGCCTTCCTATATGGCACACAATGGTCTAATGATATATTTGTAACCACTTTGAGTCCTGTAGAGCCTTCCTATATGGCACACAATGGTCTAATGATATATTTGTAACCACTTTGAGTCCTGTAGAGCCTTCCTATATGGCACACAATGGTCTAATGATATATTTGTAACCACTTTGAGTCCTGCAGAGCCTTCCTATATGGCACACAATGGTCTAATGATAGCCAGAATCTAATAATTAAACGTGCCATCATACTCGGAAGGGACAGTAGTTATTTTGTGGGGTCTATTTGTTTGTATATTAATATAGTTTTAGTTTCCTCGCTAGACCTTCATCAAGCATAAACAACAAATCTGCCCAAGACCTTCCTTCAAGATATATTTGTACATTTTTCGGTAGAAAAATGTCCCAGCCGGGAGCGGTACCTCTAAAGATTACAGGCTCGCTATCGCTCGCCAAGAACAAATCGAGACCTAAATGACACGAAAAGTCTTAATATTGACAAATAAATGGGAGAAAGGTCTTTAAACCACCAAACTAATGAGCCGAACGTCTTAAAATCTGAAAACCAAAAGGGCTAATTAAACACGAAGGAAAAGGGGGGTGGGGGGGGGGGGGGGGGGGGGGGGGCAGAAAAACCGTCTATAATGGTAGCAACAATACAAGTAAGAAGCGATTCTGATGGGGGTCTATATATATATATATATATATATATATATATATATATATATGTGTGTATATGTATATACATATATATTAGTGTAGCCAGGGAGGATATTTTCTTTCAGGCAGGTGAGATTAAAATAATAGGCACAGTTTGCATTATTGAGTTTTTTATTGATACTCTCAATTGTTCTTATAGTTAACTATACGAAAAATTGAGAGTATCAATAAAAAACTCAATAATGCAAACTGTGCCTATTATTTTAATCTCACCTGCCTGAAAGAAAATATATATATATATATATATATATATATGGATTGTTTTCCTCGTTAAACCTTCATCAAGCTTAAAAAAGACCACTCCCTAGATCCCCTTGAAGATAAATTTGTAAATTATTCAATGGAAAAATGTCCCAGCCGAAGGCCGGTTTGTTTTAAAATTACAGGCTCGCTATCGCTCGCCAGTAGAAAATCGACACCTAAAAGGAACGAAAAGTTTTAATATTAGCAAATATGGGGCAAATGTTGTTAAAATCACCAAACTAATGGGACGAACGTTTTAAAATTTAAAAAAAACTAATGGGGCTAAACACAGGAAGGGGGGCCAGAAAAACGACCCCTCTCCCCTTAAGCCTTCTTAAGGTAACGATCCCTCTTGCCTAGTTACGTTCCTCAGTTATAATTATCCTCTCTCTTGGACTTATACAGAAGGGGAGGCAGTGAGAGAGGGATAGATGTAAGTAGATAGATAGATGGATAGATAGACTCAGACTCAGACTCAATATTTGATTTCGTAAAAGCTACATAAAACTTTGTACATAGTAAGAGAATTGTGAAGCACATTTATCTCATAGTTGGTTCACGGCTTTGAATAAAAGTAATTCTAGATTTTACTGCGTCAATGTAATTTTCCATTAAACATTCGATATTATAAATAGTCAATAAAATATTCTTTACTTCCTTCATCAAATATAAGCTATCATCATTGTTAAGTAAACATTTTCTTAAAAAGATACAAGGCTTCATCATACATCTGTGAGCAAACCTTATTTTTTGCCAATTAATTAGATGAGTGCATGTCATTAACGCTGCTAAATCACATGCTTTGTGGTTGCTCTCCCAGTATTTAAGTTTTAAAATCTTCTTAATGGCTTTGTGGTATCCAACCGCAAATTGTTTCAGAGGAACACCACACCGCTTATTGGAAAACCATAATTCTGTACCATACAAACTTAAGCAATAACTATTAAATAGTTGAATAAAAACATTAATATTAACATTAGGGAATTTACGTAAAATACAATTGAATTCATTATAAAACTTATTTCTTGTCCTTATTACATCCTTATCATTATTTAGTTTATCATCAATAATAAATCCTAGGTACTTATGTTCATGTACATTGATCATTACTTCATCATTAAGCTTCATTCTCGGCAGACCATTTATATTATTAGTATCCCTAAAAAACATACACACTGATTTCTTGGCATTCACTTGAATATCTAAAGCTTTCGTTTCATGTTCCACAATGTTTAGTAACTTTTGTAACCCTGTCGCTGTTGGCGCTAAACTACTATGTCGTCAGCATAGGCAATAATGTTACTCATCCTATTGCCAAGAGTACATCCAGTGTTGCACTTTGATACGGTTTCGATTAATAAATCAATATATACATTAAAAAGTAAAGGAGATAAAATTCCACCCTGTCTCACTCCATTCATAATCTTCCAGGGCTTTGACAGTGCATCTTTATGTTTAGTAGCATAGATAGTTACATGTATAGATAGATAGGTAGGTAGATAGGTAGGTAAGTAGATAGATGGATAGATATATAGATAGATAGGTAAGTAGATAGATATATATACAGGTAGATACTGTAGGTAGATAAATAGGTAGGTAGGTAAGTAGATAGATAGGTAGGTAGATATAGAGATAGATAGATAGATAGATAGATAGGAAGGTAGATATATAGGTAGGTAGGCAGATAGATAGATAGATAGATAGATAGACACATATATATATAGATAGGTAGGTAGGTTGATAGGTAGGTAGGTAAGTAGATAGATAGATAGACACATATACTGTATATATATAGATAGTCAGTCAGTCATAATTGTATTTCATAAAAAGACATATACATACACTTTTTACAGAGTGATTTACGTAATCTACATTAAGCTAAAAGTCCTTAGCGCATAGTTGGTTCTGTGTTCTGTACATAAACAATTCTTGATCTGATAGCATTGATATAATTTAGCAATAAGTTAGAAAATCCATACTCATGTAGGATTATTTTTTCAACATCCTTTACAAGAAAAGATCTATGTAACATGTAATACATGTTCTTCTCTATAAAACTACATGGCTTTATGAGATTTCTATATACAAATCTTATTTTCATCCAGTTAACCAAATGCCTAAACACCATCAATCCACATTCTCTACAAGCACTGTGGTTGCTCTCCCAGTACTTCATATTCAATATTTTCTTTATTGCCTTGTGGTATCCAATGGAAAACTGCTTAAATGGTATATAACATTTTCTATTATTAAACCAAAGTTCAGCGCCATAAAAATTCAAACAGTAGCTTTGAAATACATTTAAAAATACTTCAGTACTCGTGTTGCTAAACTTTCTTAAAAGACAATTAAACTCATTGTAAAACTTATTTCTGCATCTTATCATATCCAAGTCATTATTAAGATTACAATCAATTATAAAACCCAAATATTTGTATTCAGAAACAATATTTAATTTGTTATTGTCTAAATATATGAAAGGATTCATTTCCTGTTCATACTTATATTTAAAGATCATACATACTGATTTTGCAGAGTTAATAGATAAGTCTAGTTGTTTAATTTCATGATCCATAATATCTATCAATGTTTGCAGACCTCTAACCGAAGGAGCCAATATTACAAGATCGTCTTCATAGGCTATCACATTGCTGACTTGTAAACCTAGTCTACAGCCTACATTACTTGCAGATAATTTACTTAATCTATCTATCTATCTATTGCCTGACGCCGTGATCCCCGAAGGGGTGGACACGAACAAACCGCCCCCATGCACCTCTGTCCCCAGTCAGTCGACGCCCCTCCCCCCAACCAGCACCGCCTTCGTTCATGTACTTCCTCACTCCATCCTTCCACCTCATATTCGGTCTACCTCTCCCCCTCTGTCCCTCCACCTCGCTCTCGTACACCCTCTTAGTCATTCTCTCGCTTTCCATACGTTCCATATGGCCGAACCATCTCAAGTTGTTCCTTTTCACACTTTCCAGCACATCTACCTCCACACCACACCTCCTTCTTACTTCCTCATTAGTCTGTCTATCCCTCCATGTAACTCCGCACGCACTCCTTAAGTAATTCATTTCCACTGCTCTCACTCTTGGTCTGAGTCTCTCAACCAACGTCCATGCTTCGCTTCCGTAAGTCAGTGTCGGGATTACCACACTGTCATGCAAGGACTTCTTCACTTCCATACTGACCACCCTATTTCTTGTTACTGCTTTTAGCGTTCCTACAACCCTCTTCCCCTGTTGTACCCTCTCCCGCACCTCTTCATCCATAGTCCCATCTTTACTCAACACACTGCCCAGATACTTAAAAGAGTTGACGAACTCCATAGCCTGACCGTTCAGCTTCACCTCACACTCTGTGACTTCACCCCTTTCGAAGACCATAACCTTGCTCTTCCCCGTATTTACCTTCAAATTCCGTTTTTCGCACACTGTTCCAAACTCATTTACCAGACCTGCAACTCCCATTCATTATCACTCATCAGAACTGTATCATCCGCAAACAGCAGTATAGGTAGCTTCCACTCAATTCCCTCCCTTTTCAGCGATACACCAACATCCACTGCTCTTGATAGTATTTCTTTCATAACTCCATCCATATATACAGTAAACAACCACGGGGACATCACACACCCCTGTTTCAAACCAACATTCAGGTCAAAGAACTCGCTCTGCTCACTCTCCACACGTACTGCCGCCTTTGCACCCTCATACATGCTCTTCACTGCTTTCAGCAACTTGCCCTCTACTCCGTATATTCTAAGTACTTTCCACAAACCTTCTCTATCCACTCTGTCATAGGCCTTCTCCAAGTCCATAAAGGCAACATACACCTTTTGTTTCTTCTCCAGATACTTCTCCACAACACAATTCAGGGTAAAAATCTGATCTACACATCCTCTTCCCTTCCTAAAACCTCCCTGCTCGTCGCCTATCCATTTCTCCGTTCTCACTCTCACTCTCTCAATCACTACCCTACTGTATACCTTCCCTACTACGCTTAGAAGACATATTCCTCGGTGGTTACCACACACTCCTCTTTCCCCTTTGCCCTTATATATTTATTATATTTACTTAATAAGTCATCAATATAAATTGAAAACAACAAGGGAGATAAAACCCCACCCTGTCTCACTCCATGTTTCATAGTCCATTCAGTTGAAATTGAATCTCTAAATTTGACAACAACATGTTGGTTTCTGTAAAAGTAAAATCAAATATTAACCAAGAAATTTGGTAATCCTAGTTTTAAAAGCTTATTTGCAAGTTTGAAATGATTCACCTTATCAAAAGCTTTTGTCAGGTCAATAAAACATGAACAAACATTAGATCCCTCCGTGGTGTACCTTAAAATAGTTTCCTTGAGAATTAAACATGCAGTAGAAGTAGAATACCTCTCTCTAAATCCATGCTGCCTATCATTTAAACTAACATATCTTAAAATGTTGTACTTCAAGCAGTATTCAAATACCTTCAATAATATTGGCGATAACGTAATTGATCTATAATTATCAAGTGATGTATTATCTGTATACTTATCTTTCAATAAGGGTAATTCCAAATTCCAAAGTTCATTCTTACAGGCATACAACCATGTACAACACAAGAAGAAATTAACTTTGCAATTCTATCTATCAATTCGTTTGTGCAATACTTTAAATGAAAAGAATGTATAATTATTATCTGAGCCAATACCACAATTGAGGTCAGATATTGCTGTAGATACACCATGACTATTTACCTTACCAAATATTTCACCGTCACGTACATTTTTCACCAATTTATCTATCATGAAGTCATCATCATTCTGACATTTACAATCATCATATACATGTTTAAACTTATTGGAAAATTTCTCTACAATACATTTTGGGTCACATTCTCCATCTATTTTCATACTTACAAAAACTTTATTATTCTTTATTTGTCTAACCTCTTTCCAAAATTATTTCAAATTGTTATTAGATAGAGATTGAGCTAACTTATTTGTTCTAATTTGAGACCCATTTTGTTTAACTTGTTTCAATACATTCCTAAAGTCCTTTCTAGACTCCTTAATTTCTTCTAACTCAACTCCTACAAGTGGACGTCCCCTATTCTTCCAAGTTAAAAACTTACTTCTCGCAAACTTATGCAAATCCTTAATTTCATCATTCCAACCTGGTATAATTTTATGCTTTTTTAATGGTGGTTCTTTCTTTAAACAAAGAAGATGAATTAAGTAACAAACTAATTAAACTGTTATAAATTAAATTTAATTCCTTGATATACTGTTCATTATTACATCTATATACACTGCAGTCCAAGCAATTAAAACTTGATATATCCAATTCACTTAGATAATGATTAATATTTGATTTATATATCTGTAAATTATCCACAATAGACAGTTTTTGCCAGTCGATGAATTCTGACGGTTCAATGTGTACATCTACTATACCAACATTACATATGTCAATATTTAGCTTACATGCCAGGGGAAAGTGATCATAGAGGGCCATATCATACCTTATAGTAATATCATCTATTATTTCGTTTAGACTCTCACTTACTGCTATATGATCAAGCCAACTGGTTGTATTCTTTGCAGGACATAAATATGTAAACGAATCATTCTGCATTGCCTCAACATCACTAAATATAAAGCACTTGCTAATAAATAAATTAATAATATCTTTCCAAAACCTACCTTTAGTAGGACTAGCATTAAAATCTCCTGCAATTAAGACATTGTTGCAGTGTTGTTCAGCTATTAAATTATCAAGAGTGGCTATTGTATTTCTAAATTCATCTAAGGAGTCCTCGTCTTGCTTGTCACAAGGTAGGTATACATTCACTATACATATTTGTACATCTCTACATTTCATTATAATCCCAATTATTCTTTCATTACAATACACAGAATCAATATTATTACTAAGTGAATTTTTCCATAATATGGCAACACCTTTTGAAGGACGACCCTCTACTATGCCTTCGTTACTCCTATCTTCCACACATGCGATTGCATCAAATGCATCATTGATTGTTCTTAAAACATTTAAGTCTTCTTTCAATAATATTATTTCTTGTAAAAGAATGATATCGTATTCCATAGTCAATAACTTTACTGCCTCAATATTATTTCTTACAGAATTACAGTTATATGATACAATCTTAGCCATTAAGATGTATGTTTAGGTTTATAGTATTTTCTAACAATTACATGGTTCGGCCAACACTCCGGACGTAACAAATCATCCCTCTTACTCATTGCAACAGTTATTTTAAATGACTTCCATTCTCGTTCAAATTTAGATTCAAGCTCATAGCATTTTACACTTTCAATGTTAAATTCATCCGATATATACTTAGTAATATCAACAACGCTAGTGTCACAGTCAGCATTCCCAATGTAAATATCTCCTGATCTTTCAGAGCCTTTAAACCTAGATTGAGTAACTGTTTTTGTTCCTGGTACACCAGCTGGCCTCTTCCACTGCTGATCCATTTTTCTTTGCGGCTGTTGGGTAGGGGGGACTGAGGCATTCCTACCGCGCCGACTCTTAACTTGTTGAAAGCCATCATCATCCAGGACACCACGTCCTGTTTCTCCTCGTTCACCTTTACTGTCACTGTTCTTGGATCTCATATACTGCAGGGGCTCAACAGATTTCTCCTTCGACCGTGTTGCATCATGTTCTAGTTCGAGAACACGAGATGACTTCCTGATCGCACCATTTCCAACAAACGGTTTCTGCTGTTTATATCCTGTTGTAGGCGATGAAGGAGCAGTGCCACGTGAGCTCTGTTCCTCACACAGTACCTCACTGTAGGTAGGCAGTTGTAGAGGTGAGGCTACACTATCAAACTGACTGTCACGTTGCTGACTCAGTGGTGGAGCGGATGGTTCACCAGTCATCTTCAGTAACCCCTCCACTTCCCTCTCATAAGCACTAATAGTTTTATGTCCAACACTACTGTCATCATGGCCGGTTAGTAACTTATCAAGATTCTCCACTAAGATACTGTCTCTCCGTAGATCACTATTTCTACTCCTCTGCTTGATATCTTTAAGTATCCCCTTTATCTCCAGTAGTTCTTCCTTAATAATATAGTTATCTTCTACTAATCCAACATTTTCAATACGTGACTCTTTCAGTGATTTTACTTCACCTTTAAGTTCACTAATTTGATCAATTAACTCCTTGATATAACCTCCAATCACATCAAAACCATTTGATGGTGGAAAACCATCAAAGTTAGCAGTGACAAATTTAGGCAAGTTTACATTTTCGTTGTCACATTTCTCAAAAAGATCAATAATGTCAATAAAGTTCTCCCTTGTCTTACTGTCAGATCTTCTCCACACAATCTTTTGATTCATCTTATTATAGAACACTTCTTTAACGTTCTTAATGTCATTTTGATTGTAGAACGCAGTGCATATATTTACAATTTGATCCTTGCTCTTTGAATGCCTTGCTGTAGAGACATAGGCCAATACAGAATGTTCTATATACTCACAGTCTGCCATTATTATTTCACTACACATGACCTGGTATACAAAACAACAATCCGTAGGCACCGCAAAAATCCAATAGGTAGATAGGTAGGTAGGTAAGTAGATAGATAGATAGACACATATATATATAGATGGGTAGGTAGGTAAATAGGTAGGTAGCTAAGTAGATAGATAGATAGATAGATAGATAGCTTGGTAGATAGATGTAGGTAAGTATATAGATAGATAGATAGATAGATACTGTAAGCCAACACTGAGTTTTGCCTCGTTAACCTCCTTCAAACTAATAAACACTTTCCCAAATTCCCTTTAACTTAACAAAAAGACCCATAGACCCCCTTCAAGCCATAATTGTACATTTTTCGGGAGACAAATGTTCCGGCAAAAGGCCGATTCCTCCGTAGTTGTATGCTCGCAATCGCTCGCCAGGAGAAAATCGACACTTCAATAGGGCGTAACGTCTTATAATCGCCAATCTAATCTGGTTATACATCTTAAACTCACCAAAACAATAGGGTGGTTCTAAAAGGACTAGCCAATTAAGAGTTAAGGGGGGTGACCCACTTCTTTTCCCTCCTTTTTTTCTCTTTATCTAGCTTGTATTCATTCGGCCCCATTCAGCATACTGTTTTAAGACGTTTATCCCCATTCAGGTGTCGATTATTTTCTGGTGAGCGATAGCGAGCCAGCATTGTATATAGAAATCCGGCTTCGCCGGAGATATTTTTCTATCGAAATAAGTACAAATTTAGCCTGCTGTCAAAATTTGTGTTTTTAAATATGTTGGCTTGCTGCCGCTCGCCAGGACAAAAATCGACATCTGGATGGGGATAAACGTCTTAAAACAGTAGGCTGAATGGGGGCGAATGGATACAACTCAGAGAAAGAGGGTGAGAGAGAAAACAAAAACAAGGTGGGCCCACTTAAAGAAATAATGCTTCTTGCCTCTTGGGGTTGTTCTAAGATAAAACAAAAAATTAGCTTCTTTCTAATTCCTATATAATTACTTTCGCGTCCCTAAATGGCTAAACACTGTCTCAATTACCCCTCAGACTCCCACAGTTCCTTCTTAATCTGAATAAAGTCATGTACTACTCCCACGCCTTTACTTGAGCCTGGTAAAGTCCTCTTAGGGTCGTTGTAGGGGATCTGTAATAAGCTCCTGCCTAATGCCTTTATAATTGACTTCCCCGACCCTCTGTGGCTCTTATGTGCTGCCATAGGGGCCTTTAAGGGGGGATGGGTCGTTTTTCTGGTCCCACTTCTTTTTTTATGTTTAGTCCCATTAGCTTTGAGATTTTAGGACGTTTGTTCCATTATTTTGGCAATTTTAAGAATGTTTCCCCATTTCTGTCAATGTTAAGACCTTTCTTGCCATTTTGGTGTAATTTGTGTCCTGTAGCCTGTAATTTTGAGAGGAACCGGCCCTCGGCCGGGACATTTTGCTATCGAAAAATATACAAATATATTATGAAGGGGGGGGGGGGGTCTAAGGGGTGTTTTTTAAAGCTTGATGGAAGTCTAGGGAGGAAACTAAACAAATTATGGAAATACAAGTAAGCAAGCAATTAAATGCACCCCTCTGAGGCTCTTATGTGCTACCATAGGGGCACTTTAGAGGGTTGCTGTTTTGAAGGAGCTTCCAGTATCATGCTTTATTTCTCGGTGCATTTCGACATAACCTTATGTCATCATCAGACCTAGAAAATATAAAACAGGTTATAAGAACTTCTATATCGATTTTACCAATGCAATATTGCTAAACAATTCAGGGAGAATACTTTGAGAATTGTTTATTGATGTAGATTTTGTTTTACCCAGTTTTGTCATTTATAGGTCTGCTGATGACAAGGTGAAACGTATGTGTATTGTATAGCATCTTTTCAAAAGCTAGACTAATAAACTGTTGTTGCATTATACCATACACAATAATGAAAATACAAATTGAATATTTTAACGGGAGCGATTATAAACGTGCTACTATTTGTGTATATACATTATGTATTTGTATTCCAATAT